>PIJE02000014.1:1297379-1329879 GCA_002895965.2 Coryphaenoides rupestris
AAGGCCCCTCTTATCAGCCCTCCCTGGAGGGGAAAAAGAAAGAAAATGAATATGGCCGGGAAACATGACCCATCGGCCGAGCAACAGAATTGACAGTCAGTCTACAATTTGATATCAGCGTCTGTGTGCTATTGGAGTAACGTGTGCCTGCAGTGCCTAATCATGGCACAAGCTAGTGAGACGGGAGGGGATCGGGGGAGGAGAGGGAGGCCACATCCGAACATTTGGCCGCGACAAACCGCACTGATAACTCTCAAGAAGGAATCAAAGTTTAGATTTTCCACAATGTGTCTTTGAGGAGTCTCCCCAGGGATCTCCCTAATGAGCGAGTTACCCCCGCATGGAGATAAGAGAGAGCGAGAGAGAGAGAAAGCGATCGCGCCGTCGAGAGAAAGTGCAGATCGGAGTACCATGGCAGGTGTTTAACTTAATTTCCACGTCGCATGCATATCCAGATGTGCTGATCCACTGTCTGACTAGGATTATATGAGGCAAGGCGGAGCTATCGATCAAAAAATAGCAGCATCTGAATTAACGACTGTATCATGTTAAAAGAATTACAGATGTGATAGTGTTTGTCTCTTGAGGAAAATGTAGTATAGACCAATGAGCAATAAAGCGATAAAAGGCAGACAAAGGTTTTTCGTCTCAAATGTGGACTCAAGCTCAAAGGCTGTAAAAGATTCAAACGCACAAAAAAACCGTCTTCACTTAGTCTCCTCAAGACAATAGCAGAAACGAAGTCGATAAGCACCGGCAGATTAACCAAACGTACGAATAAATAACGGTAACCAAACTAAAAGGGGCGATCATTTACTGCAGAAGCGTACAACGATGTATTTTTGGCAACAAGGCTACACTCGCCTCAGACTGGGGAGCCCCGCTTAAATACACACGAGACGCAATCAGCAGGTCAACACAGGTGGAAGACAATTAGTGATAATAGGGGGGTAAGAGAAGCAGACGTGTGGACATCTGGAGGGAGACATGCAGACGACCACAGATAAGGACAAAACGGGCGCAACAATTCAGAAAATGGTGACAGCTATTCTCCCTTTCTCTCCTCCTCGGTTGAATAACCCGTGTCCGAGCCAGGGCTTTATCTAAATGTCAGGTAGCCACTTTACTCTGTTTTTTCCGACTGGGGAAAATTTATCTATTTTCTCTCCTAATTTGCGGCGCGCAGGTTGGAATATCCAAAACGCCCGCCAGACACTCGACGAAAATATAGGTGAACACAAACGTGATGGGCTCGCTCGCTTTCTCTCTCTCTCTTGCCTGCCTTCTGTGACATTGAAAGACGCAGTGGAACGCATAAACGACCCAAAACAAAAGAGTCCCCCCTGCATTACTTATACCACTTATTTCTGGAAATGTCTTTTTCCCCGCGACGGACTTCCTGCCTGGACGGAGCGTGGCGGCGCAGTGTGTGCCAGCCGCCCGGGCCGCCAGGGGACTCGAGGACAGCAATTACGGTGGATTTCACACTGCGGCTTTGGTCAGTAAACACGACGCGCACTGCAATGCAGAATCTGAATACCGTTGTCAGGGAATACAGGCAGACAGGGTAACGGCTCCTTGGAAAATAAACCGAGAAAGAGGCTTGAGACAATTACTGTCTTTCTACACATACACAAAAAAAAGAGACCCCAGCCTTTGGATGCAGGTGCCTGGATACAGAGGGGGCCCCGTGCACAGAGGGAGGTGCTGTGATTGTTTTCCAGAAATTGCCAGTAATATGTGTCTGCTGTGCATTACACAAATTGGCGGTACTATTAGTATACCGTGCATTTCAAGCAGCAGGCGAGTCTTTCCGCTTGCCTTTCCGTTTTTTTTTTCCGGAGCCGTTGCTGTTGCTGAAATTTTGAACCTTTTGTCAGGTTCGGAGAGCAAGCAAAGCATGAAAACAAATATAAATGTGTAGCCTGGCCAAGCGCAGGAGGAGCATCCTTGGCAGTGGCTGGTGTGGGTGGCCTTTAGCCCGGCATCCTGAAGCTGGCGATGTGGCCTCCCGACGTGGGCTTGGCTGCTGCACAAACCGAGCGCACGGCTAATGAACAACTCTCCAAAAACTCCTCCCGGCCCAATGGGGTGTTGGGAGTTGTAGGACAGCCTTGGCGGTGGCTAACCCCATCTCCTCTCCAAAAGATAGCGAGGCCGGAGGTGAGATCACTGCCATCCCCGAGTCTATAAGCTCTGTCTGCAGTTTACGCGAGGATAAGGCGCTGCGATCCTAGCCGTGGGGTATCGAGCATTCTAGAACAGGCCGTTCCACTCACCCTACATAGCAGTAGCCCAATAATAACAGATGAGGCCTTTCTGTTGGCTTTAAGGCCATAGTTGCTTTCAGACAGTGCCAACTCACATTTGTCTTGCTAGCACCCATTTGTCTGAGCTCTCCGCACTTGCCAAGAAAGGGAAATTTCTCTGATCTTGAATTATGTAAATGGAAATAAATAAACAAATACGACTCAGGCTGTCTCTAAAGACCTATTTACAGGCATTGAGTTCCCGCAATAGTTCTCAGTAGATGTGCGTCTGCTATCAAATTCAGATCATCTCTATCAGCGCAGGTGGTGGCAAGGAAATAACACGGCTGTCACAACGCAGATAGACTGAGAGAAGGCAAATACTGTGAATCTCAAGGGAGCCGCAAACTATGTTGTAAGAGGAGAATTAATTGGTTGATGTGGGGTTTGGTGGGGTGTGTGTGTGCATGTGTGTGTGCGTGTGTGTGTGTGTGTGTGTGTGTGCTTCACGGAGACATGGCTGCACGACAATGTTCCGGACACCGAAGTGGACTTAGTCACCTTCCAGCTGGTGCGGGCGGACAGGAATTGCAGCGAAAGCGGCAAGAAGAAAGGAGGGGGAGTCACTTATGTGAACAATAGATGGTGCGACCCTGGACACATTACAGTGAAGGAACGTGTGTGCAGCCCGGACATCCAACTGCTGGCAGTGAGTCTCCGTCCATATTACCTGCCCAGAGAGTTCACCCAGGCCATTGTTATTGTCGTCTACATTCCTCCTGCGGCTAACGCGTTGCGGGCTTCTGACGTCATCAACTCCGTGACCGCGTGTCTACAGACACTGAACCCAAGCGCGTTCATATTGATATCAGCCCATGTATAAATCTCTCTCTCTCTCTCTCTCTCCTCTCTCTACATCATCTATCTGTGCACAGGGCTTATTCTCACCTGGAGGAGGCAGGCAGCGTTGTGAGAGTCACATTCTTCGACTTCTCGAGCGCTTTCAACACCATAAAGCCTGCCCTACTTGGGACTAAGCTACTGGACATGCAGGTGGATCGCTCCACTAGTGGCCTGGATTACTAACTACCTCACAGGTCGGCCACAGTATGTGAGGCTGCAGAGCAACATTTCAGACACTATAGTGAGCAACACGGGAGCACATCAGGGGACAGTCCTGTCCCCCTTCCTGTTCACACTCTACACCTCAGGCTTCAGATACAGCTCACAGTCCTGCCACCTGCAGAAGTTTTCGGATGACTCTGCCATTGTGGGCTGTATCAGAAAGGGGCAGGAGTCCGAGTACAGGAGTTGGACAGTTTCGTGGAGTGGTGTGGTGACTAAATCACTTGCAATTCAACATCTCTTAGAGGTGGACATTGTCGAGGAATATATGTACCTGGGTGTTCACATAGACAATAAAATGGACTGCAACTAAAACCACAGAGGCCCTGTATAAGAAAGGTCAGAGTCGCCTGTATTTCCTGCGGAGACTCAGATCTTTCAATGTCTGCAAAACCATGCTGCAGATGTTCTATCACTCTGTGGTGGCCAGCGTCATCTTCTACGCTGTTGTGTTCTGGGGCAGCAGGGTGAAGGCAGCCGACGCTAACAGACTCAATAAGCTCATCAGGAAAGCGGGTTCTGTCCTGGGAGTGGAATTGGAGTCTTTGGTGGAGGTCTCTGAGAGGAGGATGCTGAGTAAACTACTCAGTATTATGGACAACGCCTCCCATCCCCTGCACGCCACACTGGTGTCATACCAGAGCACCTTCAGCCGTAGACTGAGATTACCGAGGTGCCCACAGAACGCCCAGGAGTCAAGGGTAGCAGGTGGCCTTCTGCCTGTGGCCATCAAACTCTATAACTCCTCCACTCTACTGTGGCCATCAAACTCTATAACTCCTTCCCCCCTCTGTGGAAGGACAGTTGGAAATACAAGCACAATGAACACTGAGCAATATAATGTTGCAATATTACCTTTCAACATCATGTGCATTTTTCCTCAGTATTACGTGCAATATTATTATTACTGACCAACATCATGTGCAATACTCTATCATGTGCTATATTATTATTATTATTATCATGTTGTCTATATATATTATCTATAACACTACCTCTCATCTCCTCTCATCATCATGTGCAATATTCTTAATGTCATGTCCAATAATATTACACTTCAATTATGCCAAATTGTTTTCGCCGTCAGAATATCTTATCTTGCCTTCATATTTGTATATTTTAACTGTAAATTTGTAAATCCGTTAGTTTATTTTTATTATTCTGTTGTTTTCCATGTTGTTTTATTGTACTGTATCGCTATGCAACCTGGCACAAGAATTTCCTTCGGGATTAATTAAGTTATATTCTATTCTATTCTATTCTATTCATTGTTATGGACGGCCGGTACATGCTACATGCATACATACAGCATAAGTATATACATAAAACATCGACGCTTTAGGCAGTTGACGGTTGACCATGGTGCAGTACTCGTTGAAATCCAACGCATGCATGTCCTTCATTCAGAGTGAAGCCCCCTACGATACACACACACACACACACACACACACAAACACATAATTATAGTCCCTGCTGATCTGAATATAAATAAAATAAATCAAGATGAAAGAAAGAAACAGGGATCAAACAAACACCGATGGGTGGTTACTGATCCTCCCCCCCCCCCCCCATCACGTTTGTGTTCACCTATATTTTCGTCGAGTGTCTGGCGGGCGTTTTGGATATTCCAACCTGCGCGCCGCAAATTAGGAGAGAAAATAGATAAATTTTCCCCAGTCGGAAAAAACAGAGTAAAGTGGCTACCTGACATTTAGATAAAGCCCTGGCTCGGACACGGGTTATTCAACCGAGGAGGAGAGAAAGGGAGAATAGCTGTCACCATTTTCTGAATTGTTGCGCCCGTTTTGTCCTTATCTGTGGTCGTCTGCATGTCTCCCTCCAGATGTCCACACGTCTGCTTCTCTTACCCCCCTATTATCACTAATTGTCTTCCACCTGTGTTGACCTGCTGATTGCGTCTCGTGTGTATTTAAGCAGGGCTCCCCCAGTCTGAGGCGAGTGTAGCCTTGTTGCCAAAAATACACCGTTGTACGCTTCTGCAGTAAATGATCGCCCCTTTTTAGTTTGGTTACCGTTATTTATTCGTACGTTTGGTTAATCTGCCAGTGCTTATCGACTTCGTTTCTGCTATTGTCTTGAGGAGACTAAGTGAAGACGGTTTTTTTGTGTGTTTGAATTTACAGCCTTTGAGCTTGAGTCCACATTTGAGACGAAAAACCTTTGTCTGCCTTTTATCGCTTTATTGCTCATTGGTCTATACTACATTTTCCTCAAGAGACAAACACTATCACATCTGCAATTCTTTTAACATGATACAGTCGTTAATTCAGATGCTGCTATTTTTTGATCGATAGCTCTGCCTTGCCTCATATAATCCTAGTCAGACAGTGGATCAGCACATCTGGATATGCATGCGACGTGGAAATGAAGTTAAACACCTGCCATGGTAACTCCGATCTGCACTTTCTCTCGACGGCGCGATCGCTTTCTCTCTCTCTCGCTCTCTCTTATCTCCATGCGGGGGTAACTCGCTCATTAGGGAGATCCCTGGGGAGACTCCTCAAAGACACATTGTGGAAAATCTAAACTTTGATTCCTTCTTGAGAGTTATCAGTGCGGTTTGTCGCGGCCAAATGTTCGGATGTGGCCTCCCTCTCCTCCCCCGATCCCCTCCCGTCTCACTAGCTTGTGCCATGATTAGGCACTGCAGGCACACGTTACTCCAATAGCACACAGACGCTGATATCAAATTGTAGACTGACTGTCAGTTCTGTTGCTCGGCCGATGGGTCATGTTTCCCGGCCATATTCATTTTCTTTCTTTTTCCCCTCCAGGGAGGGCTGAGAAGGTCAGAGGGGCCTTTAAGAGGCTGAGGCTGAAAACAGGAGGCTTAGCTAATGATGCGGTCACTCCATCCAACACACACACACACACACACACACACACACACACACACACACACACACACACACACACACAGGCCCCTATATAGGAACCTGGGAGACTGTTGTTTGCTTGGACTGCGAGGCCCCGTGGTGGCCTGGGGGCCCCTTGGCGCAACCCCAGTCAACAGAAGCTCCTTAAGTCCTCATCTCCAGGTCCTTTATCAAATCGGGCCATCGGTCCTTCAAACCACCCCTCTCCTAGCGCCCCCTCCACCCTCCACCCTCCACACTCCACCACCACCACCATCAGCATCACCTTGATACAGCAGACGGCAGCTCTGGGCCGCTGAGTATGGAGGGAAGAGGGGACAAGCTGAGAAAAAGTAATGATGTTTGTGATGAGCTGGAGTGTTGGCTCAGGGTTTCTCTCTCCATCCCCTAGACTATCACCAGCCAGGCTTTCACACCACGACTGCGCACACACGCACAACACACACACAAACACCACACACACCACACCAGGCATGTACAGACACCACAGACCACACACACACCACCACACATACACGGCATGTGCAGGACACCACACACACACACACACGACATACCACGCATGTGCAGACAATCACACACACACACACACACACACACACACACACACACACACACACACACACATACACGCAGGCATGTTGCAGACACACAGGACATACACCACACACACACACACACACACACACACACATAGCACACACACACACACACACACACACACACACACACACACACACACACACACACACACACACACACAAACACTCTAATGGTGTGGTCTCCTGACACCAGAAAGACTAAGTATGGAAGATATGTTTGACTGTTTCTCTCTCTGAACCCACTATGCACATTGTACACACTTGATGCTCTCGACACACACACACACAACATGCAGCCAAGTCTCCGTGAAGCACATAACAGAGCCCTCCCGGAACACACTCTCGCTCCTTGTGAGTGATGTTAACTCATCCATCTTGTTCACCAGAGATCATACGTTCCCCATGATGATGGACGGGAGATACGATCGATATCTTCTCTTCTTTAGCCGTCTTCTCCTCCCGGACCTGAAGGCCCGGTATCTCCTCCTCAGCTCCCCGGGGATGTCGGGTCTCTCGCCGGCCCCGCCACACAGTCGGAGGTTCAGCAGCTGATCTCTGGTGTACACATGCCGGGCGTCGGGCACAGTAAATGGACTATAAAAATAGTGACGAATAACAGAGGAAGAACTCGCTGAGCCATCTTGTTCGGCTGTACAAATAACTTATATTACTCATTAAATAACAAGAATTCTAAAACAAGGAGATAAAGAAAGAAAAAAGTAAAAAAAAGTACAAGCTCGCTAGGAGCAACTCTGTCAGGCAGCCGCCCGGGACAGCGCCGGAAGTGTGTGTGTCTGTCTACTTGTCAATACTGTCTACTTATTATATTCCAAATATTTTTGGATTATATTCCAATAAAAAACCTGCTCCTTTGGCTGTAAAGACTGTAAATAGTGTAGATATTTGATCCTTTGGTTATTTGTATTTGTTCTGTTGCACATTCTGCTGGGCATCGCCACTTTTTAATTTCATTGCATATCCTGTATGTGTATGTGACCATTAAAGTTCTTGAATCTTGTGTGAGAATCTTTGTGTGAGAGTGTGTGAGTGTGTGAGTGTGTGTGTGTGTGTGTGTGTGTGTGTGTGTGTGTGTGTGTGTGTGTGTAAAAGTCAATCAATACAGGCAGAGCTGCACAGAATATAGGTAAATCCATTTTAATATGACATTTAATACACACCCGGCAATGTGCCGAACGTGTCTTGCCTGTTGGAGACGCTTGTTGCGATTTCCAGTGTTGCACAAGGAATTCTTCCCGTCACAAACACTGTGCTGCTGCATTAGGGAATTCCTTTCCCGACAGTTCCCTGCTCATAAATATATGCACATTTTTTATTTTATGTGTATTCCATAGACTGATATTCAAATGCAACAAGCACCTGTTAGCATCTTCCTTTTGCATATATTGCATTTTGTATTATGTCTTGTCACTTCCTGTTCCAGGTGGCTAGACAGGAAGTTAATTGAAAAGGTATCCCAATCTGTACCAAGAAAACTATCGGATTACAGCAGGAACAAAATAGCAGTCAAAGGTGTATTCAGGCCGGAGAAAATAAATCCTCGATATTTACTAGAGGTTTTATTATTTCTTAATTTTTTGGTTGTGCATATCAGGAAATAGGAATTCTCAAGTGGAACCTTTTTTTGTTGAGTCTTTCAGAGTCATATCAAATTGCTACATCCAACAGTAAAGTAAATTTGGTCAAAATGTGTTGAATAGGAACTTTGTGCCACTTTGTGCCAATTTATTGCCTCAACAAACACATTAACCCATATACCCGTTTACACGAATATAGGACAACGACAAGTTTGACACTGATGTTCGGTAAACGTGAAGAAAAAGGTGAAAACCACAATATACCTGTGGTATACGAGGGGGCGTGGTTTATCGCTGGCGGGTTAAGACAAGGGGAGCGGAGCGGCACAATACCTTGCTACAATACCCTTTATTTTGTATTAAAGGGTTTGTGTCGTCCTCTCTAGTCACAAAGCCAAACCATTTGTTTACATGGTCACATTCAACAACGACAATAAAAACCTCAATGAATTAAAATGTGTCAAAGTCCCTTTGTTCATCGCAGTATTCAGTCTTAAAATGAAACAACGAGACACCTCCCCAGTAGATGGACTGGGTATAATGTGTGGAGAATGAGAATGATTGGTGTCTGAGGTCTTACAGCGGAGAGCACTGCCAAGTAGGTCCAAGTAATGCAGAAGGTGTGCATTAAAATCTGCCACGCTGTGACTTCATAAACCATGTATACCAAAAAATACAAATATATATCTGGACCGCTTCTGCATCGCTGAACTAAAATCCATGGAATGCATGTCTACAACACACACACACACATACATACACACACACACACACACACACACACACACACACACACACACACACACACACACACACACACACACACACACACACACACACACAAGACACACACACACACACACACACACACACACACAGACAGACACAACACACACCCAAAAAATCCACTTGGCACCGTCTTGAATATGTATACAGTATAGAATGAATATATACAGTGGGTATATATTATGAATACACACACACACAGACACACACACACACACACACACACACACACACACACACACACACACACACACACACACACTCACACATTAAAGTGTGAATAAGCCAGAGCGGATGTGCTCCGTGAAAGGGTTTGTGAGGACACCCAGTTCATTCCAAAGGCTGTCAAAAGTTTCACGACTGGGCCCCTTAACTTATAAATGCTGCCCAGAGCTGGAAATTCCAGATATGAGGTGGTTCATTATGTTGCCTTGGTTACCGATAGGAAAACCTTTTCAATCAAGCGCATGCCCGGCCTGTGAATGGCGCTGAGGCAAACCGGGAGGCCGCAATGAAAGGGCCTGTATCAGTCATTTGGTGTGAAACACTGCCGGCCCCCCCAGGATCAGGTTTTCAGAGAGAGAGAGAGAGAGAGACATTGTTAACATCCCCCCGAGGAATGTTATCATTAGAGACAGAGGCTGTGAGGAATCATTGTACTCCCAGAAGTGCACCTGGAACACGGAACATGATGAACACAAGAGCAGATGTCAGTTTCACAGCACACACTGTGGAGGTGGAGGCAGAGAGGAGTATAAGCTACGGATATGAGGTCAGGCCCTCATCGGGAGAGAGAAATAATCAGCGAGATGACCCTTCTACACCCCCCCCCCCACCCCTCCCTTTGAATAAAACATTCTGTCTTTCTGAAGAGTGTTCTTGGACGGGCGTCTGTGAATATATCAGCCCAGGACAGAGGTTTAAAAAAATGTAGACAGTGTATACAGTTCTATTAGCCCCCTCGCCCCACACCAGTGTGGTTTTGATGAAGAAGAAGAAGATCTTTATTAGTCCACACACATAGTGGTCACACAACACACACAGCGGGAAGTGGCGGCCGCCAAACACACACACACACACACGCATGCAGGGAGGGTGGCCCGTGGGAATTTGTCCTCTGCATTTGACCCATCCTGCTGCCTCTCCAGGGGTAGCCAGGAGCAGTGGGCAGCCATCTTGACGGTGCCCGGGGACCAACAGCTCCAGGTTTTACGTCCACAGCTTGGTCAGGGATGTGGACAGGAGATCTTCACATGTTTGATGACATTTATATAAGAGGCCATTTCTGTTGAATGTTCATAACATGATGACTTGTTGCTTGACATACTTATATAAGGTAGCAACCCACACAGGTCTGGAAGCATCCCCCTGAATTTATGTTGCAGTTATGTTTTGCTATTTTCCCGCCTCATATGTACTGTTAAATAACATGATCAATAGGGGGCTGCACGCCTGTGGTGCATTGGCTAATCAGTGCACCACAGGTTACGTCAGCCATCAACACAAACACTCAGAGAGCGCTAGCATGCTAGATAGCACACATGTACCATCTGCTCCGTCATGTCATTTTACCTGCAAACTTAACAATAAACCAGACTTTACAACTGAACTAAGACACTTGATGTGGCATTGTGGCGTGGAATTCTTTGCTATATGTGTCTTTTGAGTTGAAGTGAAGATGTACATTTACATTTACATTTACATTTACATTTAGGGCATCTGGCAGACGCTTTTATCCAAAGCGACTTACAAAGAGTACATTTGTTGAAGGAGAGGCAGCAATATATCACTGTGGTACCTGAAGATAAGAATAGAGCTGTTTTAGAGCATTCCTATTTACGATGTATTGACAAAAAGACAAAAAGACAAAAAGACAAGAATAGATGAAGAATAACACAAATCTGTGTAGTGGTATAAACTTCCTCCCTGACTCGTTCGGTAAATGAAAGGTTATTTGTTGCTGTTTAATCTGGACCCCCTAAGAAGGTAGTTGTATTCAACTACCTTCTTAGGGGGTCCAGATTGTCGCAATTAAGTGCTGTGGAGAGCCCCACTGTTGAGTGCTGCTTTGAGTGGTTTACAGGCGCTGCACCGCACAGGGCCTTTACAAACTCTCCAGTGTCACAGCGAACACAAGTACACATGAGGCGGGAAAACAGCAAAACATTGACATTCAGGGGGACGTCTGACGATATCTGCAACACCGCTCAGGTTCCAGACCTGTGTGGGTTGCTACCTTATTTTCCTTTACAAAGATAAGATAAGATGAGATAGAACTTTATTAATCCTGAAGGAAATTCTTGTGCAATACAAATATAGGTGAAATATAAAAGAAACAAAACAAGAAACAAAGAAACACATCCTGCCATGAGATACTTGTGTTGTTGTTGTTGTTGTTGTTGTTGTGTCTTCGCTTGGTGGCATTGTCCTTAAGAAAGTAGCTGAAAGATGAACAAGTTAGACGCCAGAAAACTCAAGCAACAGCCGTTTTTTGTTTTTTCTGTTTCTAACTGGCAGAACTGGACAGAAGAAGAAGAGTGTGAACCATCGCCTGCAGTTGCCGATGTCTCCCGTTGTATCTCATCACAGGTTAAATATTTTAGAATCTCAGGCATTACTTTGACTGACATAATGCGACAGGAACAACACCAATAGTCAGTAGTCATAGTAACAGTGATAACACAACCCATCTGGTACCTAGCCACAATGTTTGCTGGCGGGATCACAATGGAACAATGATAGTCTCCTGAAAGGATATTTCAGGAGAGTAGTTTTAAGCTCATTGCAGCTGACAAACACAAACACAATAATCTCTGCGCAGAATTGGTGTGGGCCCATTTGCTTGGTGCTGGTACTTTGGAAAACGAGTAGCTCCCTGCTACATTGCTAGCTAGACTACCCTCGGCGCATGGCAAAGAGGGCTGCTACTCCGAGAACCACTCCATTAACTTTCCGTTGTTTTCCCTTTTACAAGGCACACAGCCGCAGCCGTAAATGCAAACATTGGTTTTGTAGTTAAGGCAGGACACACCGGTGGCCTGGTGTTCGTGTCTGAATATTAATAGGTAGGATCGGCCGTGGAGGTAGGATTGGGAGCAGGTACACAGAGGATCCCAACGGGGGCAAAATCCAAAATTTTGCCTCTGTTAATGTTGTACAAATTGGGATGAATGTACAAAATCATACGATACACTGCGATACATACTCTCCTTGCACACCAACCCCAATCACAGTGTGTCTGTTCAGTCACTAAGCGGACCCCCTGTCCACCCGAGAGAAAGGTATTTAATTTGGACACTTGCAAGTGGGAACACAGTGTTAACACGCTCACGGGTCTCGTTGCCGTGGAACCCGCATGTCCTATGTTCTCACTAACTAAGGCCGGATGAATGAAAGTGAGGTGCCGCAGAAAACATCCGTCCTTCACCATAAAAAGAATAATGCCGTGGCCCCGTCGCGGAGAACGCCGTCTCCATATGGCCGACCAGATGCTTTAATAACCAAGTGACTTGCGCAGAGCGCTAACGCCGCAGAGCTCTCCGCCTGCTTATATCACCGACGTGGCGTACGGCACGTTGCGCAGGCATATTTACGAGCGCCCCTGCCCTTCTAATGAATAGAACTGTTGATAAATGAACGCACGCTCGCTGTGCCAGTTTGCGTCCACGGCAGAGGAGAATGTACGATCCGACACTGAACTCCCAAGTAGCGATGGGAAGATTAAAAAAACAAAACAGCACGTATTTCCAATTTCAGCACAAACACACACACACGGGTTATGCGTGTGATTGACCTAAATACGCTAAGCGTAGTAATAATTATAGCTCATATCATCAATGTGGGGACTTGTTTGATTAAGCTGGTTTTGTGTAAGTGGCGGAAACGCACTGTAAAGCACTATCCTGCCGGATCCTAATTGGCTGATGGCTTTAATTACACCGGCCGTCTCCTACTTGACTAATAGCTCTGTCCCGTAGTTCCCGCCCCTTCGCAACGATCCTCGCCTGACTTTTTGGAGATGTCAGCATTCCCTGAACAAAGGAGTTCGGTTCAAAAGGAAGCACTTAACACAACCAGCCGCTGCACACAGACTGCATGCCAACTATCCAGAGGAAGACATTTCCAGTTCAACTTTATTTATAAAGCTCATTTAATAACGATGCATCTCAACGGCGCTTCAGCGGAAGTGAACGTCCGGGTCAACATGTAATAAAAGAAATGTGTCTATGCTGTAATTACACTTATTCTCCCCAAATCATTAATGTATTGAACATTATACTGGGTATTATATTTCCCCACTATTTATTTTTAGGGAGCAATTATTTTACTATATGCTATAAACATCATTTTAAGTAATGAAACGGAAATGACCTCGCTCTGTATGAATAATTATAATTTGTTATCTTCCAAGGTGTCCAAAATGTACTTGTGTGCAAGCTTTTTATGTTCTGCGCTAGTGATTCAAATAATAATATTCTTCCTTCTGCCAGAAAAGGCACTTTAAGTGAATGCTTAGATTTTGGAGGTCTGGGTGTTAATACCTTGCCCATATATTTAGCAAACTTTAAAATGATGACATCTTTGTGACCACTCACTTCAACAACGTTTCCAATATCCCGTAACCTTTAGAAAATTGCAAACTATGAGCCAAAATAGTTCAAATAGGTGGCAGCTGGTATTGGATATGCATTTGCACATTCTGTTGAAACAAACAAAATGCAAGGTTGTGTTTTGGAAACGGTGGAAAAGATGTAATATCATTTGGTCAAAAGGGAATGTCAATGTGGGTGGCATATGCACATATTATGTGTTTACCCGTCCCCCTTATTGGCTCCTCTGCCTGATTCTCTTAGACATTGTACCTGCCATCTTATCCCCAACGCCATTTTTCATCTGCACCCCAGCGACACAGAACATTGGCAACAACTACAGGTTGTTGCCTATATTCTTTCGCACTATATCTATATTTTTTATTATTAAGTGAAACATGTTGCCTGCACCCAGATCTCCGCCGTGTCACCCGGCAGGCAAAGGTTTATACTAATGCTGCCAATATTCCCCATTAACTCATAAATTTCAATTCAGCGAGCACCAAAATGACCACAATGGATGGGAGCATATTATCTGCAACAGCTAACTTTCACCTAAAGTTGTACCTAAACTAATTTGGCCCCTTTTTTGCAGAAGCACAAGGCAGACCTTCAGCCAAACTAACAATGTGTCAGAATGTGCCAAATTAAATTTTAATCCACCATAATCATCTCTGCATGGCTATTTTAACAACGGCACTCAGTCTCACACTTTAACACTTATATACTCATATATACGCAAGCCTTTACCTTCATTTTTCCATATCTTAGCGTGAGCTCATAGAAAACTGTAAAGGGTTCATTTGTGTCCTTTTGTGTTCCAGTTCCTCCGGGCTAGCGGGTCTGCCGTGTCTGAAAGGTGAAAATGAACATCGTGCACACACGTTTTAGCGGTGTTCCGAGCGGCTAAGTGCAGTCTAATTCGCCTTCATTATGGAGGCACGGGGTGAAAAGAGTTGCAGCCCATCGAGTTAATTATCGTTCCGTAGGCGGCAGGCCCGGCGTCCACAGTCGACGTCAGGGAGACACCCGTTCACCCCTGGGATCTCAATACCTGGCACAACGTGTACGCCGATAGCTCTCATGCACATACGAATGCGCGTTCTCGGCGAGCGCCCGGGCAGAGAGGGACGTTTCTTTGCTATTTCCGCAGAAAACAAGCCTGCGTGATATGGCCGATCACACACAAAATCACATGATTTGGTCGTATACAGCCGTAGACCATCCAGTTCGGTCGACTGCTCAGCACACAGCACTAACCGGAAAGTTACAGTTAAAGGATGTCTGATGGTAGCTACCCCCTTTTCTCCTGGACAGTGTGGGTTCCACGCTGTCTGACTACTGACCAACAAACACACACGCACACACACACACACACACACACACATGCACGCGCACACACACACACATGCACGCACACAGTTGCCCGACCAGTTTATTATTTTAACACACGGGGGCCGTTCCTCGCGCGTCGACGTAGCTCCGCGCGTGGTGGGGCGGCAGCGACTGCGGTGGGGCCCGGCCCGGCCGCTATCTGCAGAGACACAGGGATTAAAGCGGAGCTTACGCTAAGCCTTGCTTTCCGTGCGCCAGGTGTGGGAGGTGCGCCCCACTACTGCTGGGTGGCTCATGTTATTCTCTCATGTACTCCCGCGCACTGAATAGAATAGAATAGAATAGAATAGAGAGGTATCTGCCTTCAGCGGTGGAAGTGCAGGGGAAACCGGGTGGGTGGGTGGTTGTGGGGTGTTCAGAAAGATGCAGGCGCAAGTCAATTTTACCAAGCAATCGATTGCTCCAGACATCGAGTGAGCCATGGAGGGTTGGAGTTTCACGCTAACATTACTTGTATGTTCGTACCATAGACTGTATATTTACATTTGCCTCACATTTACATTTAGGGGGCGTTTGGCAGACGCTTTTATCCAAAGAGGACATGTGTTGAAAGAGAGGCAGCAATATATATCGCTCTGGTACATAAAGATAAGAATAGAGCAGGTTTCAAGCATTCATAATTGTATATATAATAAGAAATGGACTTAGTCAACGTATTGTCACCCATTGGTTTGGGGACTGTCAAGATTAAAGATTAAAGATAACAACCAACGCTGTACAAGACATTTATAGGCAACCAAACAATGAGTAACAATTAGGTTACATTAACTGAAAACACCCCGTGAAAGGGTTAATGTTCTCCACTCAGAAGACACCGTCTAAAAACAAGTTCATGGCTATTTAAATGTACACAGCGCTATAGATATGCATTCTATCTTGATTGACAAGTCACTAGCCACGCCCCCTAAAGCGTACCAGTCTGATTCACCGACACTGAAGCCAATTAAGGTACAACAAGGCATTCTCTCCTATTTATGTTATTGCATTTTCTCATGACGTGCTCTTCCACAATGCCTCTCAGGCGTTTTTGTTTTACAAATGACTTATTTTTGTGAGACAATTTGGTCCTCAGGCAATAAATCAAAGTTCACCAGGGATACATACTCAACAGACAAATGTAACACTATCTCCGTACGCCGGTCGGGTGTCGGGTGACCGCGATGTAAACCGATGACGGCGAGCTTGTTGTTATTTTGAGGGACGAGCAGAAACGCTAGCCGGGGATTTTACATCTCTCATCTTTTAGCCATTTAGCCGACGCTTTTATCCAAAGCGACTTACAAGTTAGGCTGATTGGGCCACAGAAGGGCTCTTAAGCACACAAGACAAATGACGTTGCCGCGGGAGCACCTCACAAAGCCATTGATGCAGTTACCGCGGGGAGAGGTGGGACAGACTTCATTTTGGTTGGTCGATTATGGCTGAGAAGTGGGGGGGGGGGGGGGGTGGGGGGGGGTGGGGGGGGGGGGGGGTGGGGGGGCGGGCTGAGGAAAGGAAACAATGGTGGGCGAGGCATAGAAATACTACCGTCATGGATCCAGCAATAGAGCCTGGACGGCCACACACACACACACACACACACACACACACACACACACACACACACACACACACACACACACTGTAATGGAGTGTGAAAGTGGAGAAGATGAAAAGTAACAGATGAGGAAAAATGAAGCAGAGCAGGTTCAAGACTCGGGATCCATTTTAACGATTGCGTCGTGCCAATATGTATTGCCGCCGACCCATTAGCAGCCAGCGCGCCTCGTTAATATGGAGACAGTGCAGCACAAGCAAGACACCTTCACAATTAACGGGTTTCCTTTCAGGCTATTTCTGCCTCATAAATATATCCCATTTAAAGCCGATCAAACAGCAGCAGATGACCGAACAATAGGAAGGGAGGAACAAAGTCTTCCGGGCAGTGAGACAGGCAGATAGTCAGTCAGACAGACAGACATACAGACAGACAGACAGACAGACAGACAGACAGACAATCAATTTTGCAGAGAGTTGAGCACATCTGCCGCGTATGGGGTATGGGGGGGGGGGCGTAGCATGTGTGTGTGTGTGTGTTGGGGGGCGGAGAGAAGTGTGGGGCAAAGCTGTTGACATAAATCGCCCAGCGTGATTTCGTGCCACGTCTTATTCGGTGTGTCTTAACCGCGGGCAACGAGGACGTTGACGGCTGGCTGATGGCGGCGGTAATCGGTGGGCCCCTCCAACTTCGTACCGGCCAGCCGTCCGGTTCTACTCGTTCAGGCCTCCTCCACGGTCCCCCGCAGGACACACCTCGGAATCAGTGGAGCCCGGAGTTCAATCAGGGGTGACTTGTTTGATGATTTATTGGCGAGTCGTAGCGACAGCGGAGAGGCAATGAAGTGAAGTGTCGTCAGCGACACAGACAGTTTAAGAAGACACTCCCATCGGAGTCCAATCATAGGCCCACTTTCCTTTGTTTCCAGCAGATGGTGTGTGTGTGTGTGTGTGTGTGCGCGCTTGTGTGTTTGTGTGTGTGTATGAGTGCAGGTTTATCTATGTGTGTGTGTGTGTGTGTGTGTGTGTGTGTGTGTGTGTGTGTGTGTGTGTGTGTGTGTGTGTGTGTGTGTGTGTGTGTGTGTGTGTGTGTGTGTGTGTGTGTGTGTGTGCTTGTGTGTGTGTGTGTGTGTGTGTGTGTGTGTGTGTGTGTGTGTGTGTGTGTGTGTGTGTGTGTGTGTGTGTGTGTGTGTGTGCCCTTGTGTGTTTGTGTGTATGAGTGCATGTTTATGTGTGTGCGCGTGTCTGTGCCTGTGTGTGTGTGTGCGTGTGTGTGTGTGTGTGTGTGTGTGTGTGTGTGTGTGTGTGTGTGTGTGTGTGTGTGTGTGTGTGTGTGTGTGTGTGTGTGTGTGTGTGTGTGTGTGTGTGTGTGTGTGTGTGTGTGTGTGTGTGTGTGTGTGTGTGTGTGTGTGTGTGTGTGTGTGTGTGTGTGTGTGTGCGTGCTTGTGTGTGTGTGTGTGTGTGTGTGTGTGTGTGTGTGTGTGTGTGTGTGTGTGTGTGTGTGTGTGTGTGTGTGTGTGTGTGTGTGTGTGTGTGTGTGTGTGTGTGTGTGTGTGTGTGTGTGTGTGTGTGTGTGTGTGTGTGTGTGTGTGTGTGTGTGTTTGTAGGTGTGTGTGTGTGTGTGTGTGTGTGTGTGTGTGTGTGTGTGTGTGTGTGTGTGTGTGTGTGTGGTGTGTGTGTGTGTGTGTGTGTGTGTGTGTGTGTGTGTGTGTGTAGGTGTGTGTGTAGGTGTGTGTGTGTGTGTTGTGCGCAAGGACATGCAGACAGATAGCTGTATGGTGACAGAGTGATGTGTGTGTGTCAGTGTGTTTCGACGATGATCGCGATGTGCTATAGAGTGGAGCGCTCGAGCTCGTGCGAGTCTCTTGATACGTACCAGTATATAGGTGAGGAGCCTGTTAGATCGCAGTATTGTTAGTCTGTATGCTGCATCGTCTGCTCGTACTGTTGGTGTGTCGTTACACGCACAGTCGTCGATAGTGTGATGCACTGGCTGGATCACGGTCAGGTGACACGAGACCATTCGTTAGAGTGCGTCGACACGCGCGAGATCCACACGAGACTACGCTCCGATAATCAATAATGCCAGGCAATGCGCTGAGAGATAGCGAGTGATTCTGGACACGAGCCTAGTTGTAAGGAAGGCGGTGGGCATTGAGGCAGTGTGAGATCGACAATAGGAGGCCATGGAGTAGGAGGAGGTGGAGAGCGGAGAGGAGAGGCCATGCGTGTGTGTGTGAAGCCTGTCCACAAGTGACCCACACGTCTCCACTGCCCAAAACGTTCACCCTGGCCCCCGTGCTGCTGCTTGCGCTGCCTATCTAAATGGAAATGGCCCCTGTGCGCTCGCATTTATGCAGCTGAAGGATTGGATGCACATGGGCCATATTTCCGCTGGGATCACCTTTCCATTCAACGCCACTGCAGACGGGGCGAAACGGGAGTGGAGTGGCTGGAGGAGGAGGAGGAGGAGAAGAAGAAGAAAGAAAGAAAGAAAGAAAGGAAAAAAACATCCAAACATCCCTCATCAAACCTGGGCCTCGTTCCGTGATTGTGTCCGTTGTCAGCAGGGCAGCTGGGCGACGGTTAGGAGACACGCGGATGGAGAAGTTGTATAAATAGCACAAAGCCCCTTCTGGCATTGTTGTCGCTAAGCCAGGATGAAGAAGAAGAAGAAGAAGAAGAAGAAGAAGAAGAAGAAGAAGAAGAAGAAGTGTCAGGAGAGCATTTTTGAATAGTTGATGTGCGCATGCGAAGGCCCCGGGGCCTAAAGTCAGTCAGTGTCTCGGCGGCCACATGGCAGGAGTCAGAGTGAGAGATGTTAATTAATGACAACTCCGTCTGCCTGCTCTGTGGCTGGAGAGACAGGTGAGGCGGCCGCTGCTACAGCGCACACCGCTGCCACCCCGCAGGGGGAAGAGACGGATAAGACTTCCCCAGAGCTCGGTTCTTCTACATTTTTGATCTGCCTGGAATCCTTCTCATCTATCGCTCGGTTTCATTTACACCAGGTGGTGATAAAAGAGAACCCCGCCCCCCCCCCCCACTAATGCACGCTTCAACCGACGGCATCCAAGTAAAGTCCATGTTCGTGCTAACCCCTTCGTAGTGTCAGATTTTCTTCTTTTGTTTTTTTTTTTTACCCAAGACCTCAAAAAGGAAATGTTACACCCATGGCAGGATTCAACCGATCGCAGAAACATATCGCAGGGATCAACGAAGATTTGAGGACATTTGACCGCAATGTTAATGCACCGCTCTGTCCATACAGCCTAGAGTCTTCTGGGTTGGGTTCTGCAAGTGAAGCGACACCTGTCAGCACGGAAGAGAAACCACGTCCGCCCCGCGGGGCACAGCGCCCCTTGTGCAATTAGTCAATCCAGACATCGACTAAACACACGTGCGTGAGTTTGAATCCCTCCAATGTCTTGATTAGGCAGAGCTCGATAAGTGAGGTAACTCCACAATTATCCCCCCTCCTCAGGCCCTGAGGAAATATAAATAATGCAAATAGCTGATCACAGGATGGGTCCAAAGCTCTCACCGTGTGATAAAAGCTCCCAGGCACAGAGAAAGCGCTAACCGGAGAGGTCTCAGACATGCTGACCTTTCAGTTCTCCGCCGGTAATATTTTCAAGGGCTCTTAAAAGGGGTGAATGCAAACGCCCTGGAGATTAATAGAAATCAGCTCTTAATGAAAGCATTCCTCATACCGCGTTCATCCACTCCCGGCGAGCGATAAAACTGAATTGCGAGACGCGTTGTTTCAAAGCCCTCCTCCCGCGCCGGTGGCGATGCCAGGGTCGGTAAGAGCTAAGGTGTTGATTACTTTGACTCGTCATCCGTGTGTGTTTTTGCAGTGTTTTTTTTTGCCAAGCATACCTTTCGGGATGTGTACAAATAAGAACAAAAGAAAGCCGAATAAGAGCATTAGTACCGCAGAACATTTTCGGACAAAACAAACGAGAACCATTCGACGACTATCCTCCAGAGAGAAGAATACTTCCGCGCTCTCCCGTCCCGAATACCAGTAATCGGGAAGGAAAGTGAAATGTCAGCGGCAGAGCTCCGTGTTTGATGACACTCCGTCGGGGGGCCATGTGCCTTTTGTGAGCGCAAATGACTTATTGCTCATGCATACTCATGTCACCCATTTCAACAGGGAACATGGACTTCAATGCGTCGGTACTTGTTAGCGATGCCTCCGAAATTCACTTGCTAAATCACCCTGACGGGGACAACGGATCTCCGTGTTTATGGGCGCGCGTGCGGGTTTACGATGTCTCTTTGCTCTCTGTCTCTTGCAAAAAAGTTTTCGCGATTTAACTCTGTTTGTGTTTGTGCCCGTGTTTAAATACGGGCCTAGGCGCAGAGATGTAGTCATGTGTGCAGCGCTGTGAGTGTTTCAAAGAGGGACTTTATGCACATATTGCTGCCACCCGCTGCTCCGCAAACTGTTAATTCCGCCGTCCAAGGGCATAGCTGCATAATGTGGCGGGATTTAGCCAAGCATGGTGCAGAGGTATGAATGCTACGGTGGCAGCAATAGACAACGCAATGGAAATAAAAAACCCCGAACAGGCGCATAATTATCACACATACCACCGATAGCCAGAGTGCAGCCGTGTATGCTTAGAAGCAATTACTGCTGGCATTACAATTCTGTCATTTGCAAGAACAACATAGTTTGCAAGGCATCAAAAGTTAAACGGGCAAACATATCTGCCTAAAGCACAGTGGGTTTTGAATGACCTTTTAGAGCTATTGTGGCAAATTATATTTGATTTAATATTTGCTGTGCGTTACAGACTGAAGCAATACCCTCTTTATCTTTATACTGATGTCTTGTTTACGATGCTTTGTTTGAGTAATCTCGTCATAAATATGCAGCAGTGCGAATGCAACCCCGCACCCGCTATATTCCCGGACGAGAACGAAAACAAGACCGAAAATCCGGGAATGCTGGGAAAAAAAACAAACAAACCAGCTCCTCGATATCATTCATTATGCGGGGGAAAAGTTGGATCTCACAGCGTTTCTTCCAAACAATTCCAGATGGCATATAACAAGCACACGAGAGACATAATGCATGCGGAGAATAATATGCATCCCGGGCCCCTTGACAATCCCTGTGTGTTCCTCCTCTTCACTTTGTGGATCGTCTGCATCCCTCGTTCAGCGTCGCCGAAGAAGTGCGGGCATATGGAACCAAAGCCGTATCCGAACGCTCGCTAAGAACATTGCTCTGCTCACCAGGTGTGGCGTCATTCGCTGTTCACGTTGTTTTGAGGGTTTGTTCGCCTGAGTCAAGCAATCGGGAGACAATACGTTTGCAGAGAAAACGTATTGAGAAAAATAATACATTGGCAGGTGTCACCGAGAGCACTAATGTAACTAATGGCGGAGGGCCTGAGAGAAAAAAAAACGTGTGTTGTTAAACCGTTGAGTTGTCAGATTGCCGCCTGATATAATATTTTCGGCCGAAGTCTCGAATGCGGAAAAAACCCTCATAAAGCAAAGCGCGGCAGTCGATCATCACAGGGAGGCGAAGAGGGAGATGCCTTCCCGCGCGCAAGGTCATCGCGAAGAAAATGTGGCATTAAAAACAGCTCAGACATTAATTCATTCTAAATGTGCCATTTATATGCCAGGCAGAGAATATCTGACAGTATGTGCCTTGTGAAGCTTTGTGTAAAAAGGGGGTCATTCAGAAGTTTCTCCGGCGCCGTCTCAGTGGCAAACTTTTAGAGAGGTGTTGCTCCTCCGAAGAGGTGTTGCTCCTCCGAAGGAAAGAGTTGATCGTGAGACGCCATCAGAACAGCGGCTCACCTCTGGACACTTATTATATTGGCGGCGCTTAAAGGGAAGTTCAGCGACTGTTTGATTATCTGAAAAGTGTCAGCTCAAATAATCCTCCATTTTTTTTGGGTGGGCGTTTTTGTATTTATTTAACTGTAATTGTAGGGTTGCTGTTGGTCTTTTGTTTTTGCAATGTTCTTGCCTTGTGCTTGCTTCTTTTGTTATTATCTGTATTATCCTTGTTATTTGATTTGAATAAAAAATAATAATAATTACAATCTTTCTTTTATTTAATATTTTTTTGTGTAACTGTTCATTTTAGTGTCTGTACCTAGCTGGCACAGCTAATGGGGATCCAGATAGACAACAAATTGTTATTTTAGTATTTAATTTAATTTAATTTAATTCGGAAGTAGTTTGTCTCAATTTCAACCCACATGTTGTATTATATAACGGCATTAAGCCTACAGCTAAATTGTATATAAGATATACAAGATTGCTGAAGACACCTCTCCCCTGATGACAATTAAACAGATTTTATACAGTGTTATATATAGTTGGATTATTATAGGTCTATGAATGTAGTATCCTTTTTTACTATCTGTTCTATGTTTATACGCAGGTTTTCGTATTGTAGTTTGTATTCCTGTAATATGGTTTTCCTTTTGTGCTAGCACCTTGGTCCGGGAGAAACGTCATGTCGTTCTTGTTTACCGTGTAGTAGTATGTGAATGAATGATAACAAACAAACTTCAACATGAACTTGAACTTGAAGTGAAGGCCGCCTGTCTGCAACAACAACAACAACAACAACAACAACAACACCAGCAGCAGAAGCTCTCTGTGGTCCTTCGAGGAACGTCGGCTCTGTGAATCCCCCTCGCTGTGATTGGTTAAAATTCAGGAAACGCGACCGTCACCGATAGGGCGGGAGGCCGGGGCAACACTGATCACACTGTGAGTGCATGTGGCACTCCCAGAGGTTAGCAGCAGGGGGGCGGGGGTGTGAGAATATTAGTATGCATGTGTGTGTGTGCTCGTGCATTTGTGTATGTGTGTGTGTGTGTGCATGTGTCTGTGCGTTAGTGTATGTACAGTATATATGTATGTATGCATGCGTTGTGTGTGTGTGTGGCCGTTTTGGGTTTGGGCAGCGTTAGTATGTATGTGAGAGTGTGTTTTGTTCGAGTATTAGGATGCCATATGAGTGTGGTGTGTGTGTGTGTTGTGTGTGTGTGCTTGTGGTGGAAGTTTGCATGTTGTGGAAATTATTGCATGTGTGTTGTGTGTGTGTGTGTTGTGCTTGTGTGTGGAAGTTTGCATGTGTGTGGAAATTTGCATGTGTGTGTTTGTGTGTATGCGTGTGTGTGTGTGTGTGTGTGTATGTGTGTGTGTATGTGTCTATACGTGTGCGTGTGTGGGGGGGGGGGGAGACAGGGGGAGGGTGTCGAGCTGTGAACGCTGCTGTGTATGAGCAAGAAAAAAAGACAACTCCTCACCTTGCCACCCCTGCCTTCCCCCCCTACTGCCTCCCCCCACCCTCATGAATTATCGGGGTGAGGGGGGGGTGAGGGGGGGGGTGTGCACTCCCCCTTGTGAATAACAATTGCCACAAGTATTAGGCCCACAACACAAGCCCGGGGAAACGAAGCCAGGGCCTGACTTGCGGTGCATACTGCCCAGTCAGTCACTGCCCCCCCCGTCTGCCTGAGCTCTCTCTCTCTCTCTCTCTCTCTCTCTCTCTCTCTCTCTCTCTCTCTCTCTCTCTCTCTCTCTCTCTCTCTCTCTCTCTGGCTGCAGACTCTGCCACCACCGCCGGGTGCCAGGCTACTGTGCTTCGCCGGTTGATGCCCCATTTCCTGCATTAGCTCCTGCATTTCTCCATCGCACAATGAATGCATGACAATAAGTGGACGCCATTTGCCATCGCAGTGAATGGATGAGAGTGAAAGTGGACCGGTGATGGCAGTGGGAGGGAGGGAGGGGGGGGGCGGGTGGGGAGAGTGGCGGGGAGAGGCCTGGGTCGGCCAGAGCCAGGTACCGGAAGCCTTGTTGAATGATCCAAAATGGCTTTTTGGGGGATGGTGTGCATTGTCTGGAGGGGAAGTGGTGCTGTGTGGCGGTGGGTGGTGGGTGGTGGGCAGGGGTGGAGGGCCCATTCCTTTGCCACCGTTGCAGAGAATGGGCTCTTAGGTTTGACTATTTATCACAGCGGCAGTGGTGCTGCTGAGCCTTTGAACGGAAATTGTTCTCATTCTTACCCAAGGCACTTAAAAAGTCAAAACTTTTTAACAATGACTAATAATAAAATAAGTGTAGCTTATGCAATATTTCAATTTTGTTAACGTACACCTGGAATTGTGCAAAGGTCAGAACTCATTAATAATTCAGCAAGCTGTAGCAAATCAAGAAGTCACTTGGAAATACAAATATAGGACCACTTGTTGAATGCTTAAGCTTTGGCAAGGGAAAACAATTCCATATTCAGTGTTTTATTACATAGTGGAATAATTCATGTTAAAAAAAAAAGGTGGGCACTGTTCTCAATGCATGCACGCCTGTGGCGACTGCAGGGCACGTTTACATAGAATTGGAATAACAACCCACAACCGTATATAGCAAACCTACGAATCAGGCTTCGGGAATAAAGAAATAAAGAAATAAAGAAAAATCCTTTTTTAGCTTTGCACGTAACGCACAGCTTTCAACCCCAAGGTGCCCGGGAGGAGCCAGGGGAAGTGCATCGCGTGTAAAACATATATGATCCTGTTTATGTCAGCACACATTCACTCCATCTATCACAGGAGAGACACAATCTACAGCATTTCATTGTGATCGTGGGGATGAGGCAGAGTGCTCTGGGCGAGCGTCGCATTGTGTGTCACAGATTGGACTTCCCCGTTGATGAGCTGACTGCCGATACCGGGGATGGGTTGTTTTTTATTTATTTTTTTTCCAGAACCGTTCGAGATAGGATGGGAATTCGCAATCATTTCCCAAGCGCCTGAATATTCCCCCTCACCTTCTGGTACATGGCTGCTAAATGATTTTAATATTACACGGACCCTGGGCCGCGCGCTAGGAGATGAGCTATGCATTTTTTCCCGGCTCGATTATGGACGCGGCGGCTCGTGAAAAAAGTATCCAAGAAAGTTCCCTGTTTGTAATTAAAGTGCTCGAACCTCTGTACTTCTGGGACACTTTCGATGCGTTCGCTCTCACTTCACGTCAATTTGCGGAACGCTCGAGTCACCATGAAGTGTCACCGTGGGAAGCGTCTCGGCGGGAAATAACAGGGGCGCTGACGTGGCACACCTCGCCCCTCGCATCCATAACATGTTTCCGTGACGCGCGCGTAATTGATGGCGCCGCCTGTACTTCCTTAGACATTAGTCCCCCGTATTACAGCAAAACACGCTCCCCATTCCGTCTCCGGCTCTGAGTGGCGCGTACATATACCATTGAGTAACACTGACATGAGAAATGCACTCGATAGACCTCGAATGTCGACGGCTGTGTATGAATAACCTTATTAACGGACAGATAATACCTGTGCCCCCGAATTAATCAGAAGCATGTGAAGCATGTAATCAGAAGCACGCTGTGAATGTCTAAACCAGAAGAATACGCATTGACACAGCCCAGTATTTCCCGTGGCGTACTTAAATACAGAAAGTGAAAAGTGTCCAGGGTTAAAGGTCAGGCTGAGATATGAGATAATCACCTCGCTGGACCGAGAGAGAGGCAGCAGCCCAGTCGAAGATAAATACCCCCGTATCTCCAAAGCCAGTGTGGTCTGTCATTCAGTGGTTTGATTGGCTCTCCCCTGCGGGATAAGCGTTCATTATGCGCAGGTCGGGGAGCATCAGTGGCCGGCCCAGCCCTCTATTTTTAGAGGTCATGGATGTTGATGCAATCAAGGGGGAGATGACACACACTCTCATACACTGAATGGGGTTTTATTTTTGCACTGTGGCCGTGTGAGCGCAGGAACGGATTACTGAAGCAGACCATCACAGACCCTCTCTCAGCCCGGCTACTTTCGTGTACGCCTCCTTCACTGCTCTGGATCAAGAGACTCTCTCTCTCTCTCTCTATCTACTCTGGTTCCTCTCTGTCTGTCTGTCTGTCTGTGTGTCTATCTTTCTTTGCAGCCTCATCCAGCCCCAGATTACAATCCGCCTGATTCGCCTGGCCAGGTGAGGCTGTTTAAACCGGCCACCGACCACACACACACACACACACACACGCTCCACAATTAACTCTGATCTATGCCAGAGAGAGAACGTACGCTCACTATCTACAGAACCGTCCAGAAGGAGATGATCACCGCTTTAGCTGCTCACCATCATGGCGATATGGTGAAGAAGATATTAGGAGGAGTATAATGCTGCTTATAATAATAATTTAATAATAATAATAACTTATTATTGCCAACTTGTTTTGCTGACTGACTGAATATCTTATTTTACCTTAGACTCACTGTAAATGTGTACATTTGTTATTTTACTTGTATTATTCTGTTTATTTCTCTGGCACAATAATTTCCTTCAGGATTAATACAGTTGTATCTTATCTTATCTTATCTTATCTTAAAAATAATGATAATCACAATTCATAATGTAATCACTTTTAAACAAGACAATCCCCAAAGCCGGGACAAATTTGCATGTAAATCATGATAAAAGACAACAAATGAAAAAGGCTTCACGGCAGTATTATTGTTGTTGTTGTTGTTGTTGTTGTTGTTGTTGTTGGTGCTGAGAAGCAGTACGCATGGAAGGCGGTGTGGAGACGAGGCTCGATTGCTCTCAGTCTGAGAGTCTCCTGCCCGTGTACCTGACTCCCTCTGGCTGTCAGGGACAATGATCGAGTGCCGCACCGCACTTTTAAGAAGGGAAAGAGACACGACGAGATACAAAAATACAAAATAAATGATAAAAGAAAAGAACAAGATAACAAAACAACAACACAAAACACAGCGATGTGAGGACAATGCAGTCTTCCTCTTCCAATTCTTACCGTATGGCATCGCCCAGTTGGGGACATTTATTTGAAAGTACGTTTATTTGATATAGTTAAGGATCAGACAAGGCTGTGCACTATCCGTGGACTATCTCGTGAACGGCCGGAAGGGAGAAACAACCCCCCCCCCCACAAACAATCAATAACATGCAGCATTACGTTAATGAATCACAAGGCGAGTGGCTATGATTTGTTTGGCTCCATGTATGTGTGGAACTAACTTTTTCTGTCATGAACTTATTTTCCAGAGACTGGACACTAGGGCTTGCACAGAAAAGTCAACTAATCGACGCGTCGACGTCACTACCACAAGTCGACGCCTACCGGGAGACGCGTCGTTGACCACGTGATTTCACACTTTAAGAATATTCTAATTTATTTTTGTAAAAAAAAAATTACACCGCAAAATTAAGTGATTTCGAGCGGCTGTTTGCTCAGAGGATACCCGTGTTTTTTTTTTTTGGACAGCCCATTCTGTCTGTGTGTTTTTTGCGTGTGTGTGTATGTGATGACGTCATCAACGACGCGTCGACGTTACGTCGACATTATTGAGAGAAAGGTCGACTTGAAAAAATCTGAAGTTTTTCAACCCCTACTGGACATTAGCTAGAAGGATGATGGATGGTGGGCTTGGACTCTCAGCCTGTGCAAAACCCCACTCCGTTTCCCACGGTGTTTCCTTCTTTGTTTCCCTGGAGACGCGTCGCCGCTGTTGTTGTTGTTGTGCTCGCTCGCACGATCTCCCACCGGCCACCTGGGATCGATGTAAAAAGTATCCCAGAAACTTTGTTGTAGACCAACGTTAATGTCCAGATGTGTATCTCGCTTGTATGTTGTTAGTGCCGATGCATTTGTGCAAAAGAAGATTGTGGGAGTGTGTGTGTGTTTAGTTGTCGTGCTAGCTTAATTGACTTCACGCTGCCCAGTTATGATCTGGGGTGGGGGGGGGCTACAGCCTCACCTGGCCCAGTTAGAGTCTGGGGGGTGGGGCTGCACGCCTGTGGTGCGTTGGCTAATCAGTGCACCACAGGTTAAGTCAGCCACCAGCACACACACTCAGGGAGCACTAGCATGCTAGCTGGTTACCACCTGCGCTGTCTGCCATTAACCAACCTTTAACAATAAACTGGACTTTTAACACCACGACCCGCCTGTGTCCTTGGAGGTGTCCCCAACTAAGACACTTATGTGATATTGTGGCAAAAGAACATTGCTACACTGGCACCCAGTGCACCCCAGGCTTGTAGCACCGCCCCCCCCGCCCAGACTCTACTGGGCCAGGTGAGGCCGATTAAGCCAGCCACCAAACACACACACACTCGCACAAAAGATGTTGGAAAAAAAATACAAATACGAAAAAAACGCGCAATCTCCGCGGAGCTGATGATGCCACGGCCATGTCGACTCGACATGGCCGTGGCATCATATGAAGAGGTGTTTTTTATCACGCAGTTGTACTGGATGGGAACAAATATATTTTTAAAACTAAAGAGACTAGGCCTTGCAACTTTATATTCAGATCATTTTAGATTGTTTTATGTTCATGAGATTCCAAACTGCCAAAAGCAATTTTATATTTCCTTTATATTGATTGTCGAATCCAACCTTTATTTAACCTGGATGAGTAATGGTAGTAAAATGGCTATATATTACGATTATAAAGTTTCAGAATGTAATATATTAAATTCAAAACTTTAATAATATATATAGGAACTTTATATTGCACTTTTTTATGGATACAGTATTGTCAAAATGTTTTACTCATATGTGTTTTCTTTATTTATTAGAAAATGGAATATATATATATATATATATATATATATATAAAATCTAATTCTCCCCTCACATAAGCAGTGTTTGTCACGCCCCAGCTCAGTATATGGATCCAGTATAAACATCATTATTTTTCCAAGTATTTACTCGACCCTAATTAGAGCGAGAACCTGCACGAGGCTTTCTATTCATAGGAGCGTTGCCATGTTTAAAAAATACCATCCGCCATCACACACCTAGCATGCCTGCAACACCGCTTCAACTCTAATTAGAGATTTAAATCCAAAATTAACAATCCAAATATTCCTGCTGGCAATTCTTTTGAAAGTATTTTTAACTGACATGGGAGCTAACAGAGAATAGATGCTCTGCTCTTAAATATAAATATAATATTTTTAAAAAGTGTTTATTCCTGTATATTCTTTATGCCAGTTCCTATTATATTTAGCTGGTCCATCACTCCCCATTCTTTATTCTTTTATTATATTATAATATAATATAATATAATTATAATAATAATAATCATCATCAATTTCTTTTCCATGGCCAAAAATGCTGATGTGCCGACGTTGACCGCCTGTCAACGTGGACCCGCCCAAATATCGAATATCGTCGGGTCAGACGCTCACACACTCACACACACACACACACACACACACACACACACACACACACACACACACACACACACACACACACACACACACACCACACACACACACACACACACACACACACACACACACTCCTGGCGTCCCGTGGCTGCTGCGGTGCCTTTAAGACACAAGCAGAGACACACACACACACACACACACACACACACCACTCTCTGTGACTGTGACACACTCTACATTCCACGCAGGTCTGGTGTTGGAGGAAAGGCTCTGAGAACAGGAAAGCCAATTCGCGGCTGTTCACTGATCTCCCTACTCCGACAACCCCCTTTGTTGAAGACATCTGCGACTTTTGTGAGCTTTATTAAAGGGGTGGGGGGTGTGTGTGTGTGTGTGTGTGTGTGTGTGTGTGGGGGGGGGGGCGGGACTGTACTGCTCGCATTCTCCCCCCCAACCCCCCCTAACCCCGGGTTTATTTCTGCCTGGAGTGCGCCGGGGCGTCACGCGGCGTGTAATAAGGTGCAGATGAAGAGGTCTGATCAGAGGATGAAGAGGTGGTACAGGAGATTCTCCGCCATGATGGATGATGTCTGGAGACGCCGCAGAACCTAACCCCCCCCTCACCCCATCCCTCCTGTGTAAACATTGGGAAATCATCCTCGTGTCAAAGGCGCTGTTTCCCCGCAGTTTGTTGTTTGTTTGTTTTGTTTCCGGTTCTTTTTTTGTTTTCGTTTCGTTTTGTCTTCTGTTTCTGTTGTTTTTCATTTGTGTTTTTTTTTTTTTTCCATGCCGTTCCGATCCCCTCGTCGGCTCTGACGTAAGCCGATCTCAAAGCGAATCTTTCCTTTCATAATGAGTCATCGGAGGAAGACGAAGGCCTTATAATCTGCGCTTGAATAATGATGTGAACGAGCGTTAATGCCAGAGTGCATCCAAGGAGCGATTCATAAAGAGAGAAGGAGATGCCTATCAGCAGGTGACTATCATTAAGCCGAGTTTAATTAAAGCCGCTCCGTCGGAATACTACGGCTGGTGTCAAAACTAATACACCAACTCAACTGAACACTTTAAATCATCTCCTCTCAATTTGACTCCAAAAGACATCTTATATAACTTCATCTTAATTGTAATTAAGGTTGTTTTTCAAAACACAAAACCAAAGCCAAAGAAAGGTCGACGGCAGTGTGTGTGTGTGTGTGTGTGTGTGTGTGATATGGTGTGTGTATTCCACAACACATGATCATCTATAATAAGCTAAACTGAGGCCACCCCCCCCCCCCACCCCGACCCCGCCCATCTCATCCTAATTGATTGCCACGAAGCAGACATCTCTTGCAGGGGTGCAAAGATGCCAGATGTCGAGGTAGTCAGAAAGTCGGAGAAAGTAAACACGGTGACAGGAGACAAAACAGCCAACGGCGAAGTTCACAAATCTACTCACACCGATGCAGAGTTTTGACTTTTGTTTTTCCGATTTAATGACGTGCATCGTGTCGTGTTGCGGGCCTGGTTTCCCTCTTGAGAAACTTAAGCGGGAAACAACGAAAATGTGAAAACCCATCTGTTTACACAAAGAACTCACGATCCGTTTTAGGCCCGGTGTCCGCAAAATGTGTTTTTAGCGATGGCGGCTCCTATTTTCAATACAAACCCTATGAAGTTCAGTGTTTAGAGCGCGCAGGACCCTCGGGAAACGCCCTCAGTGTTCAGCTTTTATTGCTCGCTCCGCTCCCAGCGCTTTCGGTTGAAAAGAGTTCAACTTTTGGAACGGCGCTGCGCTCGTCAATGTCACTTCTCTCCTCAGCCAATTGAAATCGAGGAGGGGGGGGGCGGGACATACGATATCAACACTGTCGTGAACAATGGCAGAGCAGAACCTAATACCGGCGGACTCACGGACCACCCAGTGATTTACGATATGTCACTGAAAAGTTACCACGGTCAAACCAAAAAAAATCAAAAGCGTGGAGGGATGAGCGTCCTTTTTTGTCACAGCGGTATTTCTTTCCGTCGTTTCGAAGGAAGTTCTAATAGAAATAGGCCGGCTATGTGACTGTGACGTCACAACGGAGGAATCATCTTTAACAACAGAATTTCAAGGACTAGCAATCATAGAAAAATTTGATCATGAAACCTCTCTTTATAGGCCTATTGGTCGAACCCCAACGATATATAGGACAGTCGTATCGCACGGCGTAGGCTGAGGACTCATTCCTGGAACCCGTGGAAAACCTGAAAAAGGACATATTGCAGACGATTGAATTAACTATTTTCCCTTGCTCCCATCTGCTGGATGTAAATACCCCCCCAATAAATGTCCCAATTATTTTTAGGTTGTGCTTTGAGTGTGTTTTGTGGTTGAACTTGGTGGCATGGAAACCCCACACCCGTGGGCCTGCTACAATATATATATATATATATATATATTAGTGGTCGATTAAAAAAATTAATTAGAGGCTTTGTAATTAATGAATCGCAATTTATCGCATTTTAATCGCATATCAATATTTGACAC
>PIJE02000014.1:1337379-1355440 GCA_002895965.2 Coryphaenoides rupestris
GTCTTTGCGGCAGTCCTTTCACAGATGACGTCACCATGGCAGGTCGCCAGGTGCGTTAAAAGCCCCCAAAAAAACATAATTGTGTTAGCATCCATTTGGTCCCAAGTGGTTAATTCACCCAGAACACACTGGTAGTTCATAAACAAACACATAGTAGAGTCATATACAGTATATATATATATAAAACAAAATAAATATCAATGTCAAGTAGCTCTACGGTTCGGGAATCAATATGCATTCTTCGATTATATTCAAGATTCAACATATCTTTATTGCCATATGTAACAAGTACAATGGAATGCTTACTCCCCATTCGCTCCTGCAGTATTCTTCTGAACAACTCTAAACAATTACCTAGTAAGTACAGTAAAATGTACAGTAAAAAGTATATATATAATATATACAACAACATCCACAGCAGTCTGATTGAGTATATGTTACGGTGAATTAACACATTTATTTGTAGCCTGACGTTATATCGGGATATCTATGATTTTCACATTTAATATTTAATGAAATCGATTCGCAAGGCAATGAAGACGACAAAAAAAACCAAACGGCCTTATCTGATCTCATCCATACAGCTTCCACGCTCTGGCTCTATGTAATGTATTTCATAACATAATCAACATACTGTATATTCTCAACATTGCAAAACTGTGATAGATGGACGATCAGGAGGAGTTATCGGGAATTGAACTGCGCTGCGGGGCAGAGATCCGGAATACAGATTTGACCTCCGCTATTCTCCGTATTTTTTCCCCCAGAGCAATGGGAACGGATATGAACACAGACAGCCTGAACCCTTCATAACCTGGTAATGATTGGCACTATAGATTTAGTTTCCATTGAGTATTCATGAATATGCTTCTAGCTCCTCAATGGGTAGCCATAAGCAAATCAATTCCTAAAAGATATACATATATATATATATATATGAGTAAAATCCTGCGCTACTCATTAGTTTACGCACTACGATTGCAATGCATTCATATTCATCCTTATCTTTGACAATCAAGTTGTTAATTAGGTGAGCCCATGTTAGGTGGAGCGCACTAGACGGCCACGAGACTAGAGACTAGCGATCCTCCTGACAATAACATGGTCGTAATGAGGAGGTTTTGGAAGGTTTCCCGGTGAAGTGTCTCTTCTTGGCAAAGAGAGACACCGCGTGCCCATGAGTTCAGATATACGGAAGTGAGCGTTAGGTGTCATTTCATGCCGGTAATAGAGCCACTTACTTCAATTCCATCTCCTCTGTCCTTGTCAGTTTGTACCATTGCATATGTTCTCTAAGAAATGAGAGGAAATGTCTCTTTTCAATTCGCCTTCATGGATATTGAAGTATGCAAACTTTCACAGAGTTTCCAATGTATACATTTAAAGTAAGCCATTGTTTTGTGTCTTGTGTGTACGAAATAAGCTTGTTGTTTTTGTTCGTATTGTTTTAACGGAGCACATATATACGAAGTGTGATTGTATCGGGGTTGTATTTTTCCACTTGCTTCCTGGAGGACAGAGGACTCGCAGCAATTCAAATACCTGAATTTGCATCGGAACTTCCTGTTGGCCTGCTATGTTCTGAACGCACCGGGCATTTCGTCGTGGGCGCTCATCGTGTGTTGACCACCGTAGGGCTTATCGGCACCCCCAGCGTCTTACATTCAGCCGTCCTGCACCAACGGTATCGGGGGGAGGGCCTCTGTGATCTCACTGGGAGTGCGGAACCGCGCCGGAAGCCACTGACCTGCTGCCTCACTCACCGGAGGGAAGGCGCATGTGAACAGAATCTTGTGAGAGGGATTTTACAGCAAAGTCAGAGTCCAAAGCAAAGCCACATTTGTCGAAATAGCGAAACAACAATATACCACTGAAGGATAAGATTGTCTATCTGTCTGCCTGTCTGTCTGTCTGCCTGCCTGTCTGTCTGCCTGCCTGTCTGTCTGTCTGCCTAAGAGGAGATGGGATTTCAAACCCTGGTCGGGCAAGTCGGAGTGGGTTAAAGGAGGAGAGGTGAGTCCAGGTGAACTCTGAACAGGTCTTAAGTCTTAAGTCTCTTGCAGAAGCTGATGAGAGTAGTGCTTGGAGGTAGATGGTGTGCAACTCACAGCCTTGTAGGCCAGTGTCTTGATTAAATTCTAATTAAACACACGCACACACACACACCCACCCACACACACACACACACGCGCAAGCACGTCTTGATAGTGATTTATTAATTATAATAAAAAGCAGACATGTTAATATGTTATGTGAATGTTAAACTCTCTATGGTAACGTTATGTTATAAAGTTTATATTAATAGTGTGAAAGCGAGTCAAGAATGTGAGATTGTTAGTGTTTGTCACAATCTACATAAATTCATGTTGTAAAGCGTGAAAACCGTTGTTGGGAAGATGGTGTCGTTAGAATAGAATGAAAGGATGATAATCAGAAAAACACATTTTTTCCTCCTCAAGGTCCCCTCGTCCATAACTTACCACTTTTTAATTATTCATGCCATGGAGCGGGCAATAAATTAGGTATTGAAGCAGAACTATATTCTAGAACAATGATATGCTGTCAGGATGGCTGAGCGATCAGGGGAATTCTGGTCTCCGAATGCGGGTGTGGGTTCGAATCCCACTTCTGACGCTAACCTTTTGGGGTGACAGTAGGTAAGAGTGTGTCTGGCAACAGGAAGGTTGCTGGTTCCTGACGGTTCGTTGTTACCTTGCATGGTTGACACCGCCGTCGGTGTGTGAATGTCAGGCAACTGTAAAGCACTTTGGATAAAAGTGCTATATAAATGGAATCCATTTTATATGCTTCGTAGAGACTGGAGCGTCAAGGACAAAAAGCCACCTTATCTCATGCGTCTCATCCACACCAGTTCGGCTCCGAGCTTTGGCCGAAAATGTAATGTATTTCATAATGTATACTTACTTTCTGTACTTTACTAACCTTTGATAGATGGAATGCGAGATTAGGGGTGAGGTACCATGCAGTGATCTGAAATTGAACTGTGCTGCAGGGATTTGGAGGAGAGAGAAACAAGACCCGAGTCACGCTGATAGGCGCCGGCAAATATTTTCAAATCACTCTGCGTGAGATAAGATGAATATACTGTATGCATAGAGATAGATCGATGAATAAATAAAGTCGGCGATGTCAAATTAAAAAAAGGAAATGTGTGTGCGGTGAGTGTACACCAGAGGAGAGACACCCAGAACACAACACAAGACAGAAACGGGTCTCATTCAACAGCAAGAGATAGGTAATACATTTTTATTGTAACTAATAAATCGCTGTCAATGTGTGTCATGTGTGTGTGTGTGCCTGTGTACACATGTGTGTGCAGGATGCCAAGGCCTAGCTGGGGAGAGACTTCAGCACCTCGGACAGCGACATCAAATGAATGAGGTCATCACTGGACAATTTTACTCCCCACAGCTGCTGGTGAAGATCAGCCCCACCTGCAACCAATACCTAATTAAGCCTCACCTACATACCAGCAGAGCGAGAGACAGAGAGACAGAGAGAGAGAGAGACCAGAGAGAACAGAGAGAGAGAGAGAGAGAGAGAGAGAGACCAGAGAGAGAGAGCAAGAGAAGAGAGAGAGAGACAAAGAGAGAGGGGAAGGGAAGAGGAGAGTGAGAGTGAGTGCGAGAGAGAGAGCAGAGAGAAGGAGAGAGAGAGAGAAGAGGAGGAGGAGAGAGCACAGAGCCCGCCGGAAGCAGGGAGAGAGAGCCAACCGAGAGCGAGGGAAGAATGCGAGAGAGAGAGGAAGGAGAGATGAGAGAGAGAGGAGAGTAGAGAAACCATAGAGAGAGAGAGAGAGAGAGAGAAGAGAGAGAGAGAGGAAGAGAGAGAGAGAGCCAGAGAAGAGAGAGAGAGAGAGGAGAGAGACCAGAGAGAGATGAGAGAGAGAACAGAAGAGACGGAGAGAAACCATAAGAAGAGAGAAGAGACCGGAGAGAGAGAGAGAGAAGAAGAGAGAGAGAGAGAGGAGAAGGGAGAGAGAGAGAGTGAGAGTGACGAGGGAGAGAGTGAGAGTGAGTGCGAGAGAGAGAGAGACAGAGAGAGAGAGAGAGACCAGAGAGAGGAGAGAGAGACGAAGAGAGAGAGAGAGAGAGAGAGGGGGAAAGAGAGAGAGGGAAAGGGAGAGAGAGAGTGAGAGTGGAGTGCGAGGAGAGAGAGAGAGAGACCAGAGAGAGAGAGAGACCAGAGAGAGAGAGAGAGACCAGAGAGAGGGAGACAGAGAGAGAGAGAGGAGAGAGGGAGAGACCAAAGAGAGAGAGGAGGAGAGAGAGAGAGACCAGAGGAGAGAGAAGAGAGAACCAAGAGAGAGAGAACAAAGAGAGAGAGGGAAAGGGAGAGAGAGAGTGAGAGTGAGGACGAGAGGGAGAGAGAGAGAGAGAGAGAGAGACCAGAGAGAGAGAGGAGACGAGAGAGGGAGAAGAGAGAGAGACCAGAGAAGAGAGGAGAAGAGTGAAGAGACAAAGAGAGAGAAGAGAGAGACAAAGCGAGAGAAGGGAAACGGAGAAGGGAGAGAAGTGAAGAGTGAGTGGCGGACAGAAAGAGAGAGAGAGAGAGAGAGACCAGAGAGAGAGAGAGAGACCAGAGAGGGAGAGAGAGACCAGAGAGAGGGAGACCAGAGGGAGAGAGAGAGAGAGACAAAGACAAAGAGAGAGAGGGAAAGGGAGAGAGAGAGAGTGAGAGTGAGTGCGAGAGAGAGAGAGAGAGAGAGAGACCAGAGAGAGAGAGAGACCAGAGAGGGAGAGAGAGAGAGAGAGAGCGCGAGAGAAAGAAAGTGAGAGAGAGAGATATTATGAAAGGACCAGGGAATGATGATGATGATGCAGGGCCGGTTCTGGGCAGAGGCAAGTTAGGCGGTCGTCTAGGGCGACAAATGGCCAGTGGGCGCACACAGGTGCAGTGGCACTAAATTATTTTTTATTACATTAGTTTTTTTGGGGTAATTAAATACATTTCACTCCCTACAGTCTCTATTGAATGTGGCGCCCCCATCATGCAATTGTTGTTGTTGTTGTTTCCATTCCCTACTCGCCTTGCATGACCACCCCCCCCCCCCCCCCCCCAAGTGCCCTCTCTCGAACATTCGATTTCTGTTTTATAGTTGTACATCTAAATGTTGCCTGTCTGATGTTCCTTATGTTTATTTATAGCTTGTTTTCTGATAAATCAGGTTGGCTTTGTATTCCTCAATAAACACTTGAAAAGTAAAAAATAAAAATACATATTTTTGCCTTGAAACCGTTCTGGTGTCTGATGTTTGTTGTCCATAGTTTTACTGTAGAATGTGTGGGTGGTGATGAGGCAGTACTGGTGGGGTAATGCGGTTGTGGGGGTCAGTGGCACCGGCAGCCGTAATCCAGCCCCTAAAATTTTGCGGGGGGGGGGGGGGGGGGGGTATCAAATCATAATCTCGCCTCGGGCACGTAAATGCCGAGAGCCGGCCCTGTGATGATGGTATGTTCATCCCCTCTCTCCCTCACCACTCTCCTCTGGCGTGTCCCCAAAGAGAGAAAGAGACCTTTTGATGAATGCAACTCTTTTGTGAACCCCTTAAATTACCGTGAAGCCTGTTTGCCAGTTCCAGCCTGTCTGCTAGTTCCAGCCTGTCTGCTAGTTCCAGCCTGTCTGCTAGTTCCAGCCTGCTACTGCTAGTTGCAGTTGTTTTGCAACCTCGTCACACAGTGCCTCTTATCAGACACACGGATGGCCTGTTAGCCTGGGACACACGCGTCGGTTATATGGGGCTTGTTGGCAAATCGTCGATGACTTTTTCTGCGTTTCGTCTGCGTGAACACAACCATGGAAAAGGTTCTCACAAATAGCCTATTAAATGGAGCAAAATCAAATAAGTACTGTGCATCCTGCACGTGGCAAATGACTTGCTCCGCTCGTGTGACTTTCAAATGAAGTCCTGATCATTTTTGAATCATGAAAAGAGGGTCGAATTGTATTTTGGGGCATCTTCTGATTACATTTCCTTCAGAGGCACACAAACAACACACACAGACACACACACACACACACAGACACTAACACAAACACACACACACACACACACACACACACTAACACACAACAAACTCCCGTGGGATTCTTTCTGGACTTCATTAAGCTTGCGACTAGCACACCGTGACACCGTCATTAACGGCAGCACAGTGTAGCCGAGCCGCTGCCGTGTTTACAATTGAAATAAATGGCGGCAAATAAGCCCATTTTTGCACGCGGGCTAATGCTGTCTGGCGCTCGCCGACAGCCTCGGATGAAGCTGTCTATGTCATCGCCCTGTCATCCGTTACGGGAATGGGTTCCGACTGTCAGAGCAAATGATGTTGAATGGAGGAAATGTGAGAACCGCTGAATGTCAATGAGCTATGATTGCTGCAGCTACGCATCACAATGATGTGCCCAGAGTGATGGGGTTGGGGGGGGGGGGGGGTCAGATAAATCTCATTGCAGGTGATCACGGCCATTGAAGTGTGCGGATTCTCCGGGTCCACAGCTCCAAAGTTCTGCCCGTCGCCCACCCGCCGAATACATTTAATATGCACTGTTCGGAGTTCGGGGGTTCGGAGTTCGGAGTTCGGGTATCAGCGATCGTGTACTGAAGTACTGAAGACGTCATCTCTGTGGGGAGTTCTAATAAACGGCCCGCCGCAACGGAGCCTGAACACACTTGGTTGTCGTGTTTTCTATGCGTCTTGCCTCAAGTGTGGAAGCGGGTTGCAAACAGCACACATATAAGTAAACTATAGAATGTAAGTAAACTATAAAGTAAGTAAATTAATTATATAAAGTAAAGCAAACTAACCAAGAAGAAAGAAGACAAGGACACGGCAAGCAAGATTTAAGCAGCCTACGAGGTATGTTTTGAGTTTAAGTTAATTTCTGGATGGTTACAATATGCTATGAATGTGTTCGCCAACATGTGTGACCTGTTGTTTAGCTGCAGTGAATACATACATGCATGCATTTCATTTATTGTCTTTTTTATTTTCTCTTTCAACCCAGTTCTTACGGGTTGGTCTGATTTCAGGAACAAAGCCCCGTCTTTTAACCGTGACCTCGTGCACCGTGTCTATCATTGGAGGGAGCTACAGCCTGTCTGACTGCCAGCCTGTCTGTCTGTCTGTCTGTCTGTCTGTCTGTCTGTCTGTCTGTCTGACTGCCAGCCTGTCTCTCTGTCCGTCCGCCCACCCACCATTTTTTTTTTTTATCAAATCCGGTGTGCTGGACTGGTTCCATCATCTTGTGACACTTCAGAAACGTGGCATATAAAGTAAATCAGGTTTAAACTATATATATCACGATAATATGTAATACAATGTACACACGCATACAAATGTACACACATAACATGTACACACTTTGACACACAATAACGCTCTAGAAAATGTATACGAATATAACTGGTTCAATCATCAGAATATTTGTTCACCACTCATCAAAATAATGGTATGGAGTGTGTGTGTTTGGTGGCTAGTTTAAACAGCCTCACCTGGCCCTTGTTAAGATTTACCAGCTTTATCAGCCCTAAGAAGACACTTAACGACTAATCAGACCAGCAGTGGTTCAGCGAGTGCCATGCAGATACAACAGCACAGTCCATAATAGTTTTTTTTACAATTGCTAAAAAGCCTGGTGCAAAAAGGGCATAATTAGGGTATTAATGAGGACGTTTTAACAATCCTTGAATTTCTCTGTCCCACAATGCTCATTCACCGGCAAAACTCGGTATTTTTTAATTTCGTTTCAAAACGAAAAATCACGTTTAAAAACCTCGTACTCTAAAGCTGTTCAGCAGTTCACGTTCACATGTGGAAAGTCTTCAACCATCGCCCACATGACCAAAAGATTTCTCCTAAGTTGTAGGCCTATAGCACAAGATAATATAAAGTGCCATGTAGACAAACATACATACTGTCAGGGCATTTAGCAGACGCTTTTATCCAAAGCGTACTGTAAGTACGTACTGTAAGTACATTTGTCGGAAGTAAATGAAACAACAATGTATCACTGTTGGTCCAGTAAGATTTACTGTAAATAGAACAGCTGGCCCATTGTTGGTAAACAGCTAGATAGCTAGGATAGAATGCTGTAACATGCTACACGATGCTGAGTGTTATTTTACATACGATCGAAGAGGGGATGGGACCTGAACCCTGGTTGGGGTAAGTGGGAGTGGGTTAGGGTAAGTGGGAGTGGGTAAGGGTAAGTGGGAGTGGGTTAGGGTAAGTGGGAGTGGGTTAGGGTAAGTGGGAGTGGGTTAGGGTAAGTGGGAGTGGGTTAGGGTAAGTGGGAGTGGGTTAGGGGTAAGTGGGAGTGGGTTAGGGTAAGTGGGAGTGTGGTATGGGTAAGTGGGAGTGGGTATGGGTAATGGGAGTGGGTTAGGGTAAGTTGGAGTGGGTTAGGGTAAGTTGGGAGTGGGTTAGGGTAAGTGGGAGTGGGTTAGGGTAAGGGTAAGTGGGAGTGGGTTAGGGTAAGTGGGAGTGGGTTAGGGTAAGTGGGAGTGGGTTAGGGTAAGTGGGAGTGGGTTAGGGTGAGGGAGGAGAGGTGGTGGGGGGGTAAAAGGAGGGAACCTATGCCACTTCTGAGTCTTTAGGCCAAATGCACAGGACCGAGTTGATTACAGCAGCGAAAGACATTTCTGTGTATTTTCTTTTACAGTACTGTGTTCATCCGCATTATTGTAGATTTTTGGTAGTTTTATAATGTCTGTTATTTATTTGCTAATGAAGCCTTTACTGCATTTCTATGACTTCTATGACTATGTTCCTTTTGCACACTGTACATATTCTGAGTAAAGATGGGTCATTCTGTTTTTTGTATGAAATGTTTTTACTGTAAAAAGGAAAGATAACTAATTCAAATCTAACTCGATGTGTACTGAGATGAAAAATAATATAATATAATAAAATAATATTATATAATATATACTATAATATATTACAGTTTAAAGGTAGAACTCATATGTAAAATAATATATCTTCTGTAATACCTTCAACAGTTAGTATTTTGTAGGTCATTGTGCTATGATTGACATAATGTCCTTGTCCAGTAGAATTATTTGATATCGACCCATATTTACGGCGTTTTGGTAGTATTAGTGTATATTGACAAAGTATTCTTGCATTTTGGAAACTAGTTGGTGTTGTGTTGCAAATATGTGGTATTTACCATGACATGAACCGTTTTGCCAATTGTGTGTTGTCTGTGTTTTGCTGTATTTAGAGTTAAGGGGGGAAAAAAAGTGTCATAAGTATTGACAAATGCTCGCTAGTGATCGCAGCCTGGGTGTCTTACACACCAAAATGCAGTTGATCCCAGCTAGTTAGAGGCCAGATGACGTTTGGTACACACACCTGAGACACACCTGCTCTCTGTGAAGAAGATCTCGCCGAAAAGATTGGAGGCAACACGGAGATAGAAGAGACTTGCCACCCAAAGGGGCTATCCATCTTCCAACCACCGACACACTCTATCACTGCTCACACACCCGTGGTCTGGGAATGGCCTCCTCAGTCACACACACACACACACACACACGCACGCACGCACGCACACACACACACACACACACACACACACGCACACACACACGCACGCACGCACGCACGCACGCACACCGCACGCCACGCACAGCACACCACACCACCACCCACACACACACACACACACATATACACTCCATGTAGACAGGACCAGACAGGACACCACACACAGACACACACAGCACACACACACACACCACACACACACAACACACACACCACACACAGGCACCACTGTACTCCCCCAGGAGGACAATCCATACTCTAACTTCAGAGTGAGTGGCCAAGGGAGGATCCTTGAACGTTATTAAAGGTTAGGCTTTCACTGTCTGAGATACAGAGATCAGGTTAAGAAAATGTAAAAGTGTAAAAGCCTGTCTCTGTCTCTCACCTGGAGACTGAAAAGGGATTTCATTTCAGTAACCATAGTAACAACATCTTTGGCCTGTTTCGATCGACTGTCCTAACTTTCACTGTCCCTGGCTTACTCTGTCCCTGGCTGACTCTGTCCCTGGCTGACTCTGTCCCTGGGCTGACTGTCAGCTGGGCCGGCTGTCAGCTGGCCGGCCGTCCCTGGCTGGAACTTGTCCTACCACGCCACTATTGTCCCCTTCATTGTCCCGACACTTCATGACGAGGTCAGGGCTTCAAGCACAGGGCACAGTGTGAAGGCTTACGACAGCACCCTACATGTTTCACTTTTTATTTATTTATCGCAGCTGGCAGGGTCATCCAAACCCCAAATGTGTTACAAGGGAACAGAAAACAGGCAATTGAATAAAGCAATATATGCTAGGGTTGGCATTTTCACTTCCCCAAAAGCATAACGGTTGGTCACCCTGTAAATGTCTGATTTCAGACAACGGTGACGGTGAATGGGGACACATACGTGCCGCTGCAGATAAGCCACGTCCAACACTGCGAGATAGGAAATTAACACTGTCAAATACTTTAAGACGGTGGCTTCTTGGAGGGACTGACATAATGGGTGCACTTTTTTTTTTTCTTTTTTTTTGCCCGCTCGCAGACCTTGTTGTCAAAATCCGACAGCGCAGCAGGCATTTTCAAAAGTTTTCATTTGGTATCCAAAAATTGCAGCGGCACTACATTTATTTACGCTGAGACATCACTTATAATGTATGAGTTTATCTTGCGGTAGCACACACAAAGCTACAGCCATAACTACCGTTGTTATTCTATGGAAATACATCAAATAAATAAAAAAAAGTTAATTATACAAGACCATGTCATGAAATACCTTGTCAGGCTGGACTGCAAGAAGTTCAAAACATAGAAACATTAATTGCCTGTGATTCTCTATATTTAAAATAATATAAGAGGAATAATGAATGTATAATAATGTAATCTTATATGAAATGAAGACGAAAAAGTAAAATACTGTGAAAATTAAATATTTATTAATGAAATAAGGCTTAGACATCAGCCTTAGAACAACCATTGGACAGTTTGGACATTGCACAGGCAATGCACTTATTATTGAAGCCTTATGCCCACTTTTAGATCATTTCAAATTTTTCCCAATCCACAATCAAAAAGTGCATATTCTACAGGCACTCTATCACACCTGAAAAGCTTTTCAGCTCCTGGTATGTGAAATTTTAAAATCAATTTTAATAATGCTACGTTTTTCAGAAAGCTTGGCAGCCATTTAAGGCCACTTTGCTGCGATGCCTGCAGGGCGAAGGTCACAGGCTTCAAGTGATCATTTTCAGATAATCGTGTTCAAAACATTCGGAGCTGTCGAATTCTCCGCTAACCCATGTTTGTGGAAAAAGATGCTTCTTGTTTCTTTGTCAACCATTTCAATACGCGACATGTGGGTCATTTTCAGGGCCACGACTAACTTCAATTCATCATTCATGTTTTGGATCAATTATTATAAATCATGAATAATTGCAATTTTCCGTCTCGAGTTCAAAGAGATGAATAGGAAAATCAGAGTAGTGCTTTTTTTAAGTGGCTGCCAGTGGGTGGCTTAGCCTTGGCGGTCCGGCCGCGGTTCAGATCGGATCTCAACAGGAACCCCCCCCTCCCCCCCCCCACCCCAAACCAACCAGCCAACCAACCGAACGACCACCAGCACCACCCACGCCCACCACCACCACCACCATCTTCCCGACCACCTAAAGAAGAGGGAATCAGTCCTCTGGAGGTCAGTGCACTCCGTAGACCTGGAGGTTGTCAAGCACGTGAAGTCAGTTATATTGAATCTGCCCGAGTGCCAGTGAGCGTGCTATAAAACAAACAACAGAAACATAATGAACTATCTGGGACGGCCCGACAGCAGTACTCACCGCGGTATGTTTGTATGTTGATAAGAGCGAGCGCCGAGCCCCCTTTATCACGAAGGCAACCCGACACACGGTGGGATATACATGAGGGATCCCTTTTCTTTTATGACTATCTAAAGTGATGAGTCGTGAGAATGTCCTTCTTTTCTTTTTGTCTTACAGGAAGCTGCAGAGCACATTTTAATCATGTTTACGTGTGCGCGTGTGTACAGTGGATACGGTCTCGACGGGCTTCGGAGCCCTACATTATACAATGCTCCCTATACAAGCCCTTAGAGGAGCAAGGGGAAAAAATACTCCCTAAAACCAAGAGGGAAAAGGAAGAAACCTTGAGGAGGAGAGCATCCCTCCTTCCCGTAATGGCTACCACAGTGCGATACACAACCCCCGAACGGGCAGATGTATATATACATTATACAGTATATAAGTTTCACTGTTCGCGCAGGGTCTCCGTCTTAAATGATGTGGTCTGTCTGGTCTCTCCGAGCCACGGAGTGAGGATCCCATTTTTAAATGTTCCAGTTTGGAGTATAATGCCTTAGAAGTGCTGTTGTTTGAGGATATAATTATGGGAGGCAACAACGCGCGTTGCCGCGGCGGTGATGAATGGGCCGCGTTGGTTTTTCATTGAGCTCCATTGTGACAGAGGCAGCTCGGGCTGACCCACTTAGGACTGCACGGGAGGTGATGTATGGCGGAGGTGTAGGGAGGAGGAAGGAGTTGGGGAGGAGGGAACCAGAGAGAGAGAGAGAGAGAGAGAGAAAAAGAGAGAGAGAGGAACAGTAGACAGAAAGAAGTAGAAAGACAGAACAAAAGACAAAGAAAGACACAAGTGAAGAAAGAACAAGAAAGCGAAAGAAGAGGAAATGAATGAATCCTAGACGGAAAGGCAGAGTTATAGAGAAAGAGATATATTTTAGCATTTTCCCTCCCACATTTGAATTTCTTACGTCTATATTTTGTCACCGGAGGAACATCAATGAGCCACATTGCCAATCTTCCTCAATCCAGAAGAGTAGGCGCGCGTCCCCCACACCACAACGGATCCAATTCAACTCACCGCGAGAACGCTGCGTTAGGAACTATTTGTGACAGCAGCGGTAGACAGCAAAGGACGGAGCAGGACAGAAGAGTCAACACTGACTTGCAATGCATTCATGAGCAGTCAGGCGGCTCCCCCGCCGTGACAGCGATAGAAAAAGTTCAACAGAAGTAGTATATCCTACCGACAGAACCCCCACCGCCGGAGAAAAAAAACAATGAGAAGGAAACTTCAATCAGGGCGATAGAAATGCTTCCTCGTCGTTTGAAGAACGGCTTCGCAAAACAATCCGAATCAGATTTATCGCTGGGAAATGAAAAATCGATAGCCGAGCTCATAAATTGACTGCAAGGCCTTGGCAATGACCCTGCACCACCACCAAGAACCCCTTCAGCGATGATTGTATATTTTCAACGGTTGACAATTAGCTGCCGTGTTTTATTGTTGTTGTTTTCTTTGCGCCAGTTCGATTTCGTTTTTTTGTTTGTTTGATTTGGTTCTCGCTAGGTCGACTCGTGAGGTGTCCGGCGCTAATGCGGCGCGGCTATCTTGAGCCTGTATTCCAGATCAGCTGGGATGTGTGGGGTCCACAGACGGTTACGGAGAGTCAATGATGCATGATGCCGATAAGGATGTGGGGTAATTGTGGGGATGTGGGGCAGCCGCATCGCCAACATGACAAATGGCCTCCGCCGATGTACGGTCCCCCAAGTGAAACGCGCAACCCGTGCCGGGGGGGGTTAGACTCCTGCGGTGTGGCCGTGATTGGCTGTTGACCTTGACTGCACGCTCGCAATTTGCTACTCATAGAGCGGGTTGGTCATGGGAATTGGCAAACTGGAGTGCCTCGCCGTCATTGGTTGCCCTGATCAGCGGATATCGTTTGAAGTGCTCCGCCAACGCAGGCGCTTGGAACTGGGGATGAATGGAATCGAGCGACACTGCCCAATGACATAGCATTTCGCGTATTGCAGCAACAGAAACCGCGGTTATCGTGATTCTGACGGCAGAGCGCGCGGTTTATTGACCGACCGACGTGGCTTCCCCCCCGCGGAGAGGCAGAGCAGCCAGTTATGTGCAGGCTGGGTGACCTGAACGCGCCTAATCATGGCCGACTATTCCTGTTCTGTCTTTGATGCGAGCCGCCCGCATCAGAGCGGGACCAATAAAAAGGGCTCTGAAGAAGTAGGTGTTCTTTTAATGCGGGGACCTCATCTCCCCCTTTTAATGCCCGCCTCCTGCCTAAACAGTTAGCCTCGTCGAGGGAAACGGCCGTGTGATGCAACATGACGGTTTAGATCAACAGCCAGTTTTGAGTTTAGTGCTGACGGCCGGTGTGAGTTGCTGTTATAAACAGAAGTAGCCTTGTCGATCTTTGGCATTCTTGTTCCATTTGGAAAACAATGGCAACTTGTATCGATATCCTACTTATGTTTTCAGTGATGAAAACATGATTGTCCCTTATTGGGTGTCTGAGCCAACAAAGAATGAAGGCTTTCAACTTGGGATTTAACTATCCCTTGAGATTAATAATATAACACTTATGTAAATATATTAAATATAGATATGCCCCATTTCTTCAAATGGATGTCAAGCCACATATTTTTGACATTCATTCAAGTAAAAAAAACAAAACTGGCTCCAGTCCTCCGCTGGCTCCCTGGCCGCAATGGCCTTCTCTATTTTGAAGGAAACCATGAGGGATGCATCTATTTTGCAATAAACCACTTCCCTGTCAACCCTTTCTGGGCTGCTGACAAATCGTAGTTTTTTTCCTCAAGCCGGATGCCGGATAGATGCTTGGCTAGCTGGGGCATACGGGACGGGCCGGGGACAGAGCGGTAGATATAATATACAGGCAGGATGTGTTTAGTGTGTGCAGAGGTACCATTTGGATATTACCCACTGCCTTTTTACTGCGTACGGACGAGCCCCAAGCCAGAAGGAGGTGGGAATTGCTTCTTTCCAGAGAGAAATGGAGGGGGAGAGGGATGGTGGGCCGGGCGGTGGGGGGTGTGTATTACCTCATACCTCCAGTTAAAAGGGGCAGACTTAACGATGCTTTTGAAATCCTAATTCACATTTCCCCCCTTTTTTTTTTAATCTAAATATAAACTTGCAGGCTCCTTTACCTTCCCTCTTCCCGTTAATGGCGGAGGCGAGCACTTTGGCATTCTGCTCCTGCGGGTGCCGGCAGCCAATTATTTAGAAGAATGCGATGTTTTGCCGCGGTTGGTAGGCGAGGTGTTAATTACCTCAGCGGATTCGCACAATGCCTCCACAACTTTCTTATGTTTTCCTCAGACCCCCGTTATTGGCCAATTAATTATGAATCTGCTCACAGGTGATCCCTCTGTGAGGAGGCAACGTGTTTGAACCCCTCTCTGATCATTTCCCCCGCCGCCGCCGCCGCCGCCTCCTCCTCCCCGGAGCTACGCCGCAGGAAACTTCTAACTCACATCGCGTGTGTCGTCCTCGCGATGGGCGGGCCACGTGGGCGTGTGCGAGGCGTTTGATTGACAGACGGCGTCGGGAGAGGGGGTTGCTTGGTGCCAGGAACAGCAGGATCTCTGAGGTTTGGACATTCATGACTAAAGGGATGTTTAAAACGGCAAGGGGCAAATTACAATGTTAAACTGACCGGTGGCCAGTGTAATAGCCCTGGAGCAGAGACACGGTGGTCACCCTTTTGCGACACGACTGGAGACACGCTATTAAATGTCCTCCGTTGTGGTGTCAGGCGAAAGGTTGATTAGCGAGTACGACGCTGTTCGAAGACGTTCAAGCGGCCGATGTCATTTGTCCATGCACAAAGTCTACAGGGGTTTAGCAAAGTGAACGGGGAACACACACAGGGAACTACGTTGAACTTGAACCTTAAATACCTCGTCCGAGCACGAGCAGCGCGTAGAACGGAAATTAAACCTCCCTGCTCTCTCTCTCTGCATAGGGGTCTTTTGGACGACTTTCTTCTGCTGTATTGCGCCGTACCTTGTGCAAATTATGTACATCAATGTTTTCAGGCCTGTTTCGCTGGGAGGTTTTCATTATGTGGGGATCAGCGGATGATCGCGGGTGCGTCCGCGTGACCTGGAAGGGAGACGAGAACGGCTCATTTAGATAACTCACTTCGCTCATTACCCGCTTTCGATCTCATGCTTCCGCCCACCTCTTTCAGTTCCCGTTCTCGTCTGCTCATCGCCCCTCTCTATCTCTCTCCCTCCTCTCTTCTCTCTCTCTCTCTTTCCATTTGCCTACACCCCTTGATTCATACTGTCAAATGATTGCGATTTTATAAAACGATCCGATTGATGTTCATCTGTCTATGTGACTGGACTCTGCCGGCTCTCACCAGAGGAACCCACCCCACCAAAACCCCCCCCAACCACACCACACGCATCCTCCACCACTCCACTTCCTCGCTCCCTCCTTCGCTCCCTGCCCACGCCCACCATGCTCTAATCCCCGTGTGTGTTGTGGGGTGTGTGTGTGTGGCCCGGGCAGCTGACTGACTGTTTTACAGTGAATCCACCCATCTGAAGCCTGTGCCGCTGCATCCGCGCCAAGATGCCCATTGCGGCCAGCGAGCAGCAGCGCGCACCAGCAGCAGCGCAAGAATGAGGTTGCAGAAGTGTGTGGAGGGCAGGTGGTGGGGGGGGGGGGATGAGTGTGTTTGAGTAAGTGTGTGTGTGTGTTGGGTGGGTTTTGAGACAGCTGTGCTGTCACGAAGTGTTTTGTGCATTTTTACCTTCTGCCATTCAGAAGGATAAAAAGAAAGAAGAAAAGAAGAAAGAAGAAGGTAGAAGATGAAGGATAAAGGCTTATTCTTTGAAAGAGCGAGTGTTGTGTTTTGCGCGATTGGAGCTATTGCATTAATTTCGCGTGAAGTCTAATTTCCGTGGTTATGCGCCCGGCGAAGAAAGGGCGGGGGGCAATGGTGTCTGTGCGTAAAGGGGAGTGTATTAGGGTTGGCCGGGTGGTGTTTATAGAATGCTGATTACATAGATCTTGGGCACAACCCGAGATAAGTGCACAGCCACGGGTCTTTGAAGTGAATTATTAGCTAAATATGGTGCTTCTTTGTTTGGCATTTGCCAGTATAAGCGCATCATATTACATATAATGAATAATATATAAATAATAATTGATGATGATGTATAAAACATAATTAATAAATAAATAATGATTTAAATTAATACATAAGTTGTGATGATGGTGGATGATCTAATAATATAATAGAGCATTCTAATAATAAATTAATAAATAATACAAATAATATTATATATAATAATCTATAATGATAATAATAAATTAATGAATAATATTAATACAAAAAGACTACAAGTAAAACCTTTATGTTTCTCATTAACGTCGTCCTCGAATTCCACTTCAGCGGTGTGGCCCGCCGACCTGCAGAGGGGCAGCGCAACACAGAGAAGTGGGCGTCTTTGGTGATGAAGATGTGCCTTTCCCAGGGTCTGCCCCGGGGCCCCGGGACACATCATCTTCCCCTGATATGTTTGTGAGGCCGGCCCCCGGGCCCGGCGACAGCAATGAGCAGGAGAGTGGCTGTTTCTGTCGGCAGGATTCGGGGGTAGGGGTTGGGGTTGGGGGTGGGAGAGTGGGTGGGAGGTGGGAGTGAGCAGCTGCACCTGGGTGTTGATCCACTTACTGATGGCGGTTCGCTGCTAACTTCCGGGCGCGGAGAATTGGGCCGTATCCCAGGTTGGGCCGGGATTACATACGGCTTGGAGGGGAGTGGGGAGACGTTGTGGGGGCCTTTGATGTTAAGTGGGTCAGGGGACTTGATGCCGGGCGGCGAGCGCATCAACCTCAGACTGGCAGATTAATGATTTTAGGGTACGATGAATTTGAAATACTTAGCTCTTGAAGTTTGTCTCGACAGTTAGAGTAGGGCAAGCAGCTGTTTTTTTGAACGTCTAACCAATCACATCTCGAATTCGACCTCGCTATTAAACGGCGCAAGCAATGGAGACCAATCTTGAACTTGGTGATGGCATTAATTAGTTCGCTGACGGAACGCTGCCAGTGATCAAGCCGGCGTCTCCACCTTCTCTTAGGACCGGGCATCTGTTTTCTGGGACTCAAGCCCCACATCCAAAGGGCAACTGACATATTAG
>PIJE02000014.1:1365622-1400719 GCA_002895965.2 Coryphaenoides rupestris
CAGGACCTCCATCATCCCCACGTCCCGGCCGCCTCCACCTGAGAGCCACATGCACCCCCGGCCGCTACTGCTGCTGCCTCTTCGCTGTCTCTTCCCTTTTCCTCCTCAACCTCAAGAGATCCTTTTCGATAAGATAAACACACTGTGTGTGTGTGTGTGTGTGTGTGCATGCGCGTGTGCACACTAATGCGGGCGTGTGTGTGTGTGCCATGTATGCAGTGCATACTACATATACTAATACAATAATAATACATTTAATTTATATAGCGCATTTCTAGGTACCCAAAGTCACTTCACACACAATAAAATTAACTAAAAGTATGAGACAAAACACAAAGCTAGAGTCGGTGAGATGGAGAGGAGGATGATTGTCAGGTGAATGCGAGTTTGAAGAGGTGGGTCTTGAGGGCCTGTTTGAAGGAGCGGAGGGTGGGTGATTGTCAGATGTGGATGGGGAGGGTGTTCCAGAGGGAAGGTGCGGCAACTGAGAAGGCCCTGTCGCCCCTAATACAAAACCCACACTCTTGTGCTCATGCCTATGCGTGTGCATATCGGTGCGAATGAAGTGCGTGCGCGTGCGTGTGTGTGTGTGTGTGTGTGTGTGTGTGTGTGTGTGTGTGTGTTTGTCGAGGTTATTGCTGTGTGTTTTGAAATCAGATTGCATGCGTGTCCATCTCTGCAACAACAAAAACCCCAGCAAGGCCAGGCCAGGCGGACTTGAGATGGGGTTGTTATTGGGTGAGAGAGAGTGGCCCCCCTGCCGGGGTGGGAGAGCGCCGGTGAAGGCTAGGCGACAGCTCCTCTCACCTCATTGTCTGCCAGGATCCAAGGAGAAGAGTAGACATGTAACAAGCAGGCACAGCTGTTGTGTCCAGGTGGAGGCTACACGCAAAGCAAACACACACACATACAATACAAACAAACACACACACACACTTTAAACACCCACACACACACTCACACACAAAACTCACTCACACAAGACCCGCTGGGTGGGGGCAGACACCCGACGACACCGCAACAACGACGCACGGACTCGCACCGCCGAGACCTACGTCACGGCGGCCTGCAGCCCGCAGACGCCGCACACACTGACGTACACAACGCTCACTTCTTTGTCGTTAATATTATATGAGGCAAACTTCTCCACCCGGCGAAAGGTAAGGATGCGCAGTCTCTCGGCGACTCAAACTTGGCACACCGGTGGTGCTGGTGGTGCTGGTGGTCTTGGAGGTGGTGGAGGTGGTAGAGGTGGTGGAGGTGGTAGAGGTGGTGGTGGTGGTGGTTGGAGGTGGTGGATGGTGGTGTGAGGTGGTGGTGTGGTGGTGGAGGTGGTGTGGTGGTGTTGGGAGGTGGTGGTGGTGGTGAGGTGGTGGTGGTGGTCTTGGGTGGTGTGGTGGTGGTGGTGGTCTTGGAGGTGGTGGTGGTGGTGGTCTTGGAGGTGGTGGTGGTGGTGGTGGTCTTGGAGGTGGTGGTGGCGGTGGTGGAGTGGTGGAGGTGGTGGTGGTCGGAGGTGGTGGTGGTGTGGTGGAGGTGGTGGTCTTGGAGGTGGTGGGGTGGGGAGGTGGTGGTGGTGGTGGAGGTGGTGGGTGGTGGTGGTGGTGTGGTGGTGAGGTGGTGGTGGTGGTCTTGGAGGTGGTGGTGGTGGTGGAGGTGGTGGTCTTGGAGGTGGTGGAGGTGGTAGAGGTGGTGGTGGTGGTCTTGGAGGTGGTGGTGGTGGTGGTTGGTGGTGGTAGAGGTGGTTGTGGTGGAGGTGGTAGAGGTGGTGGTCTTGGAGGTGGTGGTGGCGGTGGTGGTGAAGGTGGTGGTGGTCGTAGAGGTGGTGGAGGTGGTAGAGGTGGTTGTGGTGGTAAAGGTGGTGGTCGAGGTGGTGGTGGTCTTGGAGGTGGTAGAGGTGGTGGTGGTGGTGCTGCTGCTGGTGGTGGTGCATCATCGTGGGCTTCAATTTAGAATTTAGGCTGCTACTTAGTTGGTTACCTGCACATAATAGGCACAGTCAGCTCCCTTATTCAGCTTTTCCTCATCATTTGCCTCAGATGATGTTCATTATTTAAAATTTGTTGTGCAAATTAGCCTGTGGGCGTTTAAGAGTGTCCATAATGCCCCCGGGGGCGGGGGGGGGGGGGGGGGGGGGTGACTTAAGCCGATCCGGATCATCGGTGGTCTGTGCACGTCCCGTTGCAAAGCTCTCCCTCCTCTGACACAGAGACCGAACAGCACCCATTGACTTGACTTGTGTGTATGTGTGTGTGTGTGTGTGTGTGTGTGTGTGTGTGTTTGTCGCCATTACATTGCATTGACGTACATGCATGGACAGTAGAACAAACCCTGGGGTTCGCACCTTGAACTTGTTAACACTGTCTGTGTCTGTGTGTGTGTGTGTGTGTGTGTGTGTGTGTGTGTATGTGTGTGTGTGGATCTTGAGCCATAGAGCTGTGCTCAGTTTTTAGACGACCAACCCAACCAGTATTTGAACTCCCGGCGCCACTGGAGTCGTCGTCCAGCCTCTTCTCCTGCAACACACGTGGGCCACACGACCGTTAATTTCACGGGATAATTTAGCGGGAAACCCAGGAGCCTATCAGGCGACGTATTGACCGCTGTGACAATAGTCCATTATTTCATGTGTGTGTGTGTGCTCTCTGCGGGGTGTGTGTGGCGATTGTTTGAGAATAATGAATATTGATTACAAAAGAAAATACAAATCAATGGTCCCGCTGTTTATATTACATTTTATTTTTTGTGTTTTAATTTGATTTTAATAATAGCCAGCTCAGCTAGTTAACCACGTTTTGTTTTTTGTTTTTGCCGAGACTATGTGTGTCAAACACACTGTTAAAATCTTGCATGACATTTCTTATTTCTAGATAGTTAGTGAAGCAGTTAGTAGGCCTACGATTTAAGCAAAACATTGATTTATGTTACTCCATTTGATTTGTCGTTGTCATTGTGCTCCTAACCAGAATTGTCATAGTTTCCCCAAATATGATCATAACCACTGATTCCTTCTCATCTGGCCTGGTGCATCTCTAAATAGACACATCACCGAATCAGAGGCTCTCTGAAAGGATATGTGTTTTGTACACACACACACACACACACACACACACACGGGCACACACGCACACGGGCACACACACACACACACACACACACGGGCACACACGCACATGGGCACACACAAACACGCACACACGCACACACACACACACACACGGTAATATCTGGTACCTCTTCCAGGTGTCATTGTCAATATTTGTGTGCAATATTAAGAACAAATGCTCACAGCGTGGTCTTTCCGGGGGAAAAAATAGACATTGCGATAACGGCAATCTAATGTCATCTGCAGTAAACCGGTTGTGGTGCTAATTCATCTAAAATTTATTTGCTTTTGTGGTTTTGGGGGAAGTACAATAATGGACCAGGAGCTGCCATTTCAGACAGGAGAGGGTCTACAGCCGAGTGCTGGGAGTCACGTCGCTGGGTGCTGTGTGCTGGGTGCTCTCTCCTCTCTCCTCTCCCCTCTCTCCTTTCCCCTTTATCCTCTCTCCTCTCTCTTCTCTCCTTTCTCCTCTCTCCTCTCTCCTCTCTCCTTTCTCCTCTCTCATCTCCCCTCTCTCTTCTCTCCTTTCTCCTCTCTCCTATCTCCTCTCTCCTCTCTCCTCTCCCCTCTCTCCTCTATTATCTGCTCATCACGCCACACTGGCCAGTGTGTCCTTCCCCTGTGTTTCTGCAACACTGCTCTGACTGACAGCCCTGGGAAGCTCATGTTATCCGTGTAGTTTACTGATATATATGTACGTATACGTGTGTATATATTTATATATATATATATATATATATATATATATATATATATATATCTCTCTCTCTCTCTCTCTCTATATATATATATATATATATATCTATTGTAACTTTTCTAATCACAATGCCCTTGATCTATAGCAGTGACCGCAGCAGCAGATAAGCATCGGCTAGCATGCGCGCGGCTCAAGGTTGTCTGAAACGTACACCCTGGTTATAAAGAGCCCCCCAGCCATGGAAGTTGCTGGAAGGTGTCACCCCCCCAGTCCCCCCCTCCCAGTAATGTAGAGATGCTTCCTTTAGGAGCTAATTATGTCAGATCCTATCGTTAGCCATGTGTGTGTACTTGCGTAGCGGGACGATGCTGCTGCTTCTGCCCTTCTGCCCAAAAACCCAAGATAAGCCGCGGTAGCTGGACGTACTGACATACTGAGCAGCACGAGTGATTCGTTTTAATGCACAGCTCCTTAATAGTCCATCATTTTGCCTTTATGGGGTTTGGTCACTTTATGAGCATATGCTATAACAGCTTTGCACATATCTAGAGAGGCTTTTTAAGTTGTACTCACGAGTACAACTTAAAAAGCTCAGCGCAGAAATCAATGCAAAATCATATCCCCGGAGTCAGGTTAGATAAGATTCAGCAGATTGGCATCTCGTGTCGCCCGACAGACAACAGTGTCGGGGGAGATCTGGGACGCGGGGGCAAAGGTAAACGTCATTCATTTGTTCATTTCACAGCCTGCTTTGAAAAGATACAAAGCCGGTGCAAAAAGTGGCAAAGTTCACGGTTTTTAGCAGAAGGTGCAGAGAAGAGCCCAGTTGCTCCGCGTTGGAATTATGGTGGGAATTTGCGGTCGCTTAGGGAAATAAACAAAATATTCACGTACATACATGAATCAAAAATAAACGCGTAGCATTATGTAAAAAGGGGGGTTTTCTGTGGGAGAAGAAAAAAAAGTGCGCGCATGTGGCCCACGGAGAAAAACGAGGCAAAAATACAGACATTTAGAATTATTACTGGATTCCATTAGTGTTCCAACATATGAGGAAGACTGTCGCCTTCGGGTGCCAGGGCCACCCACTCGCCCAGACTGCTACAGCCCCCTCCCTTGCCACATGAGATGATATGTTAGTATGTATATATGCTATCCTAGCTATGTAATGTGTGATCTAAAGGGTAACTTTGTCGAATTCCAACCTTAACACTTGCTCGTTGTCGCTGACGCTCTCTCGGTGTGGAGGAAAGGTAAACATTGTTCATAATATTATACATATGCTCGTACCCGCGTTGAAATGATACAAAACCCGACCGAACATCGTCCCCTTTAACGTCATGTTTTCTGAGAACACTGTGCACACTCACCTTTTCCAGTTGCCATTTGAAAGGAATAGGACACAAAACCTCAAAGTGAGCGGAAGGAAATGTCAACAGTGCGCTCGGCCGGGTTCACAGGGGTGCTTTTTTGGAGTACTTACTGGCTCTTCTGTTTGTTTGGGATCCTCATGCCTGATGCTATTACCACTACTCTCCTCTCATCATCATGTGAACTATTCTTAAGGTCATGTCCAACAATATTTCGTCAAATAGTTTTTTTTCGCCGTTTATCATTCTGTTGTTTTCCGTATTGTTTTATTTTACTGTATTGCTATGTAACCTGGCACAAGAATTTCCTTCAGGATTAATAAAGTTCTATTCTATTCTATTCTACTGCGATTACTGAGTCACAGAGTACTGATACGGAGAGCTGTGTGTGTGTGTGTGTGTGTGTGTGTGTGTGTGTGTGTGTGCGTGCGTGCGTGCGTACGTGTGTGTTTTAACTAAGTCCCCTTTAAGTCCTTTCTTGTTTTATGTAGCTTATGTGCCCTTAATGACTGTCGGTTTTGAGAGAGATTAATGGTTTGCTGTGTCCATAGCTTGCCGGCTAGCTGTGTGTCTAATTTGCACACACACCACGGTGCTAAGTTTCTATATATAGTGCCCGGCATGCCATTTCAGGGGGAATGTTCTCCATAGAAAACATTTTAATTGTGTTTTGAGATAATACTGCTGTGTGCATTAGTAATTAACTTACATGAGTTTACAGAAGATGATGAGATTGTGACTGTAAGTCTTTTGCCTACACACACACACACACACACACACACACACACACACACACACACACACACGCACACACACACACACACACATACACACACATCCACACACACACACACACACACACACACAACCACAAATGTGGGCTGATTAGTGGTGTTATGTCCATGTTGTGGCAGGGTTTCCTGGCAGGGCTGGCAGCCGGCTGGTTCAGAGCAGCAGGCGCAGGTCGTCGATGAGACAGAACATGACTGGCATGGTTTCCCTTCCCCTGTGCAAAGCAATGATCGCCTTCTCAAACCTGCAGCCAGTTTCTCGTGAACACTTTGCGTGTCCACGAGAAAACCTACCCACCAATATCATCCGCAACCCGGAAGAGTCTGGATGAATTATTTCTCTCCTTTGTTTTTTTTTCCAAAGCTAAAATATCGCACTCGGAGAGTGTCACGAAACATGAATAATTCATCACTCTTTCATGGCACGGCACTTTGAAAACTATCACAACACCTCTGTCCCAGTCTATTCAACCTTCCCTAACTCCTCCCCCCCCCAAAGACACACACACACACACCCCTCTCACACACACACACACACACACACACACACACACACACACACACACACACACACACACACACACACACAACCCCACACACACCCCTCCTCACACATACACACACACCTGCAGCCAACCCGTGGTACTCTCCTGGGTGTGTGTGCGTGTTTGTTTTGGGCCTACAAGGCCCCAGGTGAACCCAGCTGAAACACTACCTCTGCGCTACCTCGTGTTAAAATTAGATTGGCGGTGAGCTGTCAGTGGGGTCGGATTCCGTGTGATTCCCTAACATGTTTCTGAGTTCCTATTGATCCACACACACACACACACACACACACACACACACACACACACACACACACACACACACACACACCCGCCCGCCTGGACCACCGACCCCACCGCCCGCCGTACAGTTGTGAGTCCTATTAACTGTGCTGCCATCAATCACAGTTCAGCCATGTTTGTTTGTGTGTTTGTTTGTTTGTTTGTTTCAGGCCTTTCATATGATTAGCTGCTCAGACAGCTCCACTCTCCTCAGCTGGCGCTCATCGCTTTGGCTTTGTAGTTTTTATTAGTTCCTCGTTTTCTTTCTCTCTCTGTTTCTTCCTCTTCCTCTTCCCCTCCCTCCCTCTTCGTCTTCTTCTTTGTATTGTTATTTGCCTTCCCCCTCTTCCTCCTCCTACACACCCCACGGCGGCAGCCTGATTAAGAAGGAAGGAACGCACGGTGGGGGGGGGGGGTACGATCACTCCAGTCTCGGGCCGATTTGGCGATGCGTCGCCATCGTCGCCGCCGATCGGGTAGAAGGGACCCGAGATTAAGCACTTGGACCCCGAACATGTCGGCTGTCAAGGGTATCTCTCCCCCCCCCCCGTCCTCCTGACTGATAAGAGATGCGCGCTCCTGAAGAAACAACCCCCCCCCCCCCCCTCCCCCCCTCGCCGCCACGCCGGGGAGAGCTGTCAAAAGCAAAACTGTGTAGTCCCCGGCGCTGACAGACAACACAGATCAATGTCTGAGTGTAGCAGCAACACCACTCCTACCCAATCGCTTGTTCAGTTTTTCAACTTCTTCTGTGGCGGCGTTGTCTCTGTTCTCGGGGTGATTGACACGAAGGCAAAGTTTTTTGTTTTTTTTTTGCTGCTGCTTTTACCGGAAACAATTACAATTGCATGCGCATGATGTGACCGTTTGACTGTTTTTGTGCCTATTATAATTATACAGGGCAGTAATTTTTTGCTAAATACAAACACACACTCGTCAGGGTATCGGGTGTGTGTCCTCCGGATGTCCATAAGGTGTATACCTGTGGACATGTCGCTGAGATATCGCTGCAGTCGATTACTGTTACTAAAAAAGTAGGCAAATATCCCGAATGATATGGCCGTCATCCATATTTTTATAAACTATATTTTACGTATTATTATAAGTCTTTGCTGATGTTCTACCTGGTTTGGATCTCGCGCCGTCGAGCGGAGCGTGACGATCAATGGCGGACATGACGGTTCCTCTGGAGGGTGGCGTTTTGCGGCGGGTAAATGCGGTGGAGAGAGCGGACCACGGAGTGCATTAGCACCACAGCACACCACAGGACAGCACAGCAGCGCGCAGGCCCGTGAATGACTTGAAAGCACTTAAATCACCTAAGTATGATAGAAAATAAACCGTTGAGGCTGGGAGCATTTTGTTTGTGTGTGTGTGTGTGTTTGTGTGTTTTTATGCGTGTGTGTGTGTGTGTGTGTGTGAACACTCATACACACATACCTCGTACACCATTAGTCTTGTCCTATTGATTGCTGTGCGAAAAGAGGAATCTGGTGATTTAGTAATTTCTCGCCTGGTTTGGCCCCATTGATACAGTCCCACTCAGGCGTGCCGGGCGGGGGGGGGGGGGCTTTTTTAATGTAAGTGGCTGGTGGCCGTGTGTGAGGGTTGTGTGTGTGTGTGTGTGTGTGTGTGTGTGTGTGTGTGTGGGTGTGTGTGTGTAGGGGTGGAGGGGGGAGTGGGACACGTAAGCGAGGTTAATGGATTGACTGGAGTGTCTGGAGTCGTGGCTCTGTGGCCGCCGCCGTCGCCACCTCCATTGTTTTGTTGTGCTGACTCGCTGCACTGACTCGTCTGTTCACCGCCGCACCGATATCTTGCCTAAGCAGTTCTCAGACCCCACCCCCCTCCCCCCCCCCCCCACACACATACACATACACCCACACACCCACACACATACACACACACACACACACACACACCTTCTTACTCGTGGTGCTGGCTTTTTCTGCCGATTTATTTCCTTTGGTTAGAAAGAAGGGGGTGGGGGGGGGGAGGCATTAAAAAAAGCGGAATTTCAACAGAGTAATGGAGGTGAAGCACCTGAACAGATAGAAATATGTGGAAGATCGGATATTCGGCGCCAACGCGTGCTGTGTGTGTCCGGACGGCACGAGCCAGTCATTTAATTAACGTGTGGAGCTATTTATAGCCGCGAGGAGTTATCGGTGATCGCCCCACGACTCGCTCGGCGCCCGAGAGCTGAAACAAACAGATTGGACTTTAAAATGAATGAGGCAGCGGGCAAGAAGCATTCCAGAGTGAGATTGTGTCCTCCGCGTTTCCTCGTCTGTTATTCCTCGTCTGTTAGGCTTCTTGGACTCTGCGTCCGCTGGCCTGAGACTTGTCTCTCAAGAGAGGGGGGGGGGAGGGGGGGGGGGGGGGGGGGGGGGGGGAGAGGGGGGGGGAGAGAGCGAGAGAGAGGAGGTGGTGCTGCTGGTGGTGGTGAGGGTGGTGGGGAGAGTGGCGGGGAGGGTGCATGAATCCTTCCCCTGTTCTGGCTTTCTGGGCCCCTGCATTACGCGATAGGTCCCCGCGCCCTTGGTCTGTGCCAGGTGGCAGCTGGGACAGCACACCCCTCCCTCCCTCCCCCAACTCTCCCTACTCCCCCCCCCTAGCTTCAGCAGGCAACAGTTTGGCCCCTCAGTTGCAGCCCTCACACCCCCGCCGCCGCCGCCGCCGCCGCTGCCGCCGCCACCCGGGACGCGCCCCCTGACCCCGCAGACTGCACCCGCGCGGCAGAGGCTGTGACAGGTAGGTCTGTTTTCCGACCATTAACCGTCGTCCGTCCTGTTTTAATCCAGCAGATGTATGCTGTACACCCCGACGAACCCATTTTGCACAAACACGGCCACCGGACGGCACACAGCACGGCGGACGGCCTTTCATCGATTATTATTAGGGCAGCGTTTCCCAGCCGAATGCGTTAAGAGGCTGATGGAATGCTCATTAAACGCCATGCTTGACGGCTCCAGTGGAGCTGAGGAGTTACTCATAAAGTTTATCTTTCACTTTTTTATTATTATGGGGGGGGGAGGGGGGGCATTCAGGGTCATTTCAACATCCCTCCCTAAATCTACACCTAATGCCTCGTCAGCACACAACAATATTTACTAAAAAACCAGTGTATAGTCAGACGTCAACCGTTTCCAATCATCACAACTGTATGTGCAGGTTGTGATACTCTATCATACTTTATAATCAAAATATGCATTTCCCTTAGAAAACCATTATATTTGCATATATGACACACCTGCACCCAATTAACGGTTTCAAGAGAACATTAAATTTGAAATTACTTTTTTTATTTTGCCACGCGAGCTCATTTCCCTGGTCACATTATGCCGATAACTATTCAACACAGCATGAAATAAAATAACAGAATTCAGTGTTCCACCCATTCAACATTAAAATCTAATCAACTTCAAAGCCCGTGTGAGCCTAGCGCTCCAAGGAATCATAACAGTCGGGACCTGCGCTCGTAGCAAAAGTTAACAATGGGCATCAAATCCGAAATTATTCCAGCTCACATCCATTTGTCGCTTTGTCCAGCGCTAATTTCTTCTGTCACTTGGCCATTTGTTCTGTTTCTTCCAATTGGCCAGCTACGATTTATTTTGCCGGCAGGGGATTCGGAGCCGCCTGCACTACCAGGCCCTTGTATGTTTACAGAGATGGGGGACTCGAGTCTAGTGACTTGACTCGAGTCAGACTTAAGTCGCCAGATTGAGGACTTGTGACTTGCTTGATCAACAGTGATAAAAGACTTGACTTGACTTTGACTTGCTATCCATGACTTGAGACTTGACTTAGACTTGCATGAAATGACTCGACAAGTCATTGCTGTCTTGGTTAATATGTGAATTATCAAAAATCTATATATTTTTTCGATTGGATGTTTCCTGTTGCATGTGGGCGAACCTGGCAACCTGTAATCTCTACCAAGTGACGCACCCATCACTAACTGTAGCGGTAGAGTGGCCGGAGTTTGGAAGATGGAAGGTGCTGCTAGTACGAGTTCTACTGCTGTCACAGCTGTTCCCAAAATTATTACATTTGGGTTCAAAGACTTTTCGACTGAACACAAAAAACGATTCGCCGTGTGCAAGGTCTGCAGTGCAAAAATATCGGACACCTCCAGCACCACGTCAAATTTCATCCGCCATTTCAGACGACACAAAGAAAAGTAAGTAATGTCACTAACTATAGAGCCAATGCCCCAGTTTTCGGCCGGCTCCTATTTCCGGCCACATAAATTATAAATGATAAATTACTTTTTCATCGGCATTGTTATGAGGAAAGTTTGTGTTGAGGCAGAGTGGGACTATCGTGCTAAACAATATTACCTATCATTCAAGTCAATGTAGTGGCATGGTGTTAGCAAGGGTTTTAGATCTAGCGCCTATTTGGTGAAAGCGGCGCACTTTCTCTCCCTCGCAATTCTCGCACTTTCCCATCGCCCACACAGTATGGTAGTAAATGAAAGTTGGTTTCACCCCTGTAATCAGGACTGAACAGTTTTAGTATAGTTTATGTTATGGTAAAGAGCATTACATTTTGATAAGAGTACATGTACTAATTGAGTGTACAATGTACAGTTAATCAACATAGCCTGCCCCTCCTAGGGGTCCTGAGAAGCTCATTGCAACAACTCTAGTTTTATGTTTGACAGTGACATTATTCATGCGCTTATTTAGCCTAATACAGTCTGTGGTTTTACCACATAACAGTGAGGGGCTGTTTATTTAATGAGAAATTAGAGATGACAGCTTAGTAGAGAAGAATGGACAACATTTTCAAATGTAAACTGAAAATGATTTTGATGAAAACATATTTTAATTGCAATGTTACCTATATACTTAATGGAATACTATGCAATGAAAACATGAGCTAAAAGTCCTTTTTTTGTCCTTCTAGAAAAAAGATTCAGGTTCTAGCCCCCATATTCAGCTGAACCACTACTTGGACGTTTGTGATGGACAAAATGCCCTTCAGTTTTGGGCCATGAACAGGCACACCCTCCCCTCTTTGTTCAAGGTGGCGGTAAGAGTTTTGACAATCCCTGCATCAAGTGCACCTGTTGAGCGTGTATTCAGTCACGGCGGGATTATAATGCGACCCCATCACTCACGGCAAAGTTCTGTCCAATTTGATTTTCTGCAAATGCAATGCATTGTAAATGTCTTTTCACCATTGTTAACACAGAAAAGGCTAGCAGCTTTCTACTTGTGATTGTATTACTTACCTATTACTTTTCTTTGTCTCTCTCACACACACACACAGACACACACACACAAACAGCACTCTCATACACACACACACACACACACACATATTCACAAATACTAGGCCTAATTACATTGTTTCTGTTTCTCTGACACACATGCACACACACTCACACACACACACACACATGCTTAATCATGACACAAACACTAAGTTACATTTAAGGTTTTTTCTCACATGAAAGAGTGAGGCCTCTTTGAAGGAGTATTGGACATAGAAGTCATACTTGTTCAAGTTCATTCTTTGATGCACTGTATTTTGCGACATATTGAAGTATTTGTTGCAAATAAAAGTCCAGCACTTTAAGACGGTTGTCTTCCAGCTTATTATATTTCTATGACTTGACTTGTGACTTGCTTGACCTAAGCTATGACTTGACTTGACTCGACTCTCACAAAAATGACTCGGGACTTGCTTGAGACTCGAAGGTTAAGACTTGAGACTTGCTTGAGACTTGCACATGTGTGACTTACTCCCATCTCCGGCGCACGGTGCTGATGTGCATGTGTGTGTGTGCATGTGTGTGTGTGTGTGCATATGTGTGTGTGTGTGTGTGTGTGTGTGTGTGTGTGTGTGTGTGTGTGTGTGTGTGTGTGTGTGTGTGAGCGTGTGTGTGTGTGTGTGTGTGTGTGATTCTAGTAGGGCTGTGGCAGACTCATAAAATAGTATAAAAATATAACATGACAAGAAATAGCATGCAAGCCCATGATGTCCTCGAGCCAAATTTCTTTGGCATTAACATTTGGAAATATAAATCATCTGATTGTGTAGAACAGAAGCAACAGTATGACGAAATGTTGTTGGCTACTTTCCATTATTAGGCCCAAGTCACTTGTTTTTATCTTTAAGCTTCCTACATTCCTACATTTAGTCTGAAGCCAGTCATGTGTTAAATGCCACCTACAGTGTCATAATGTGTTTTTTATTATTTTATAGCAGAACGCTAATATGCTGTCAGCATTTTCCCACAATATCTCTCCAATGACAATAATGCCAATGTAACAATTGTGAGTGGTGCAGGAAGGGGCACCTATGATACATATGTCTTTATATAAATATTAGCGGACGATGCTGCTGCTTCTGCCCTTCTGCCCAAAAACCCAAGATAAGCCGCGGTAGCTGGACGTACTGACATACTGAGCAGCACGAGTGATTCGTTTTAATGCACAGCTCCTTAATAGTCCATCATTTTGCCTTTATGGGGTTTGGTCACTTTATGAGCATATGCTATAACAGCTTTGCACATATCTAGAGAGGCTTTTTAAGTTGTACTCACGAGTACAACTTAAAAAGCTCAGCGCAGAAATCAATGCAAAATCATATCCCCGGAGTCAGGTTAGATAAGATTTAGCAGATTGGCATCTCGTGTCGCCCGACAGACAACAGTGTCGGGCGAGATCTGGGACGCGGAGCAAAGGTAAACGTTGTTCATTTGTTCATTTCATAGCCTGCTTTGAAAAGATACAAAGCTGGTGCAAAAGTGGCTAGCAGAAGGTGCAGAGAAGAGCCCAGTTGCTCTGCGTTGGAATTATGGTGGGAATTTGCGGTCGCTTAGGGAAATAAACAAAATATTCACGTACATACATGAATCAAAAATAAACGCGTAGCATTTTGCAAAAAGGGGGGTTTTCTGTGGGAGAAAAAAAAAAGTGCGCGCATGTGGCCCACGGAGAAAAACGAGGCAAAAATCCAGACATTTAGAATTATTACTGGATTACATTAGTGTTCCAACATATGAGGAAGACTGTCGCCTTCGGGTGCCAGGGCCACCCACTCGCCCAGACTGCTACAGCCCCCTCCCTTGCCACATGAGATGATATTTTAGTATGTATATATGCTATCCTAGCTATGTAATGTGTGATCTAAAGGGTAACTTTGTCGAATTCCAACCTTAACACTTGCTTGCTCTCTCAGTGTGGAGGAAAGGTAAACATTGTTCATAATATTATACATATGCTCGTACCCGCGTTGAAATGATACAAAACCCGACCGAAAATCGGCCCCTTTAACGTCATGTTTTCTGAGAACACTGTGCACACTCACCTTTTCCAGTTGCCATTTGAAAGGAATAGGACACAAAACCTCGAAGTGAGCGGAAGGAAATGTCAACAGTGCGCTCGGCCGGGTTCACAGGGGTGCTTTTTTGGAGTACTTACTGGCTCTTCTGTTTGTTTGGGATCCTCATGCCTGATGCTATTACCACTACTCTCCTCTCATCATCATGTGAACTATTCTTAAGGTCATGTCCAACAATATTTCGTCAAATTGTTTTTTTTCGCCGTTTATCATTCTGTTGTTTTCCGTATTGTTTTATTTTACTGTATTGCTATGTAACCTGGCGCAAGAATTTCCTTCAGGATTAATAAAGTTCTATTATATTCTACTCTATTCTATTCTACTGCGATTACTGAGTCACAGAGTACTGATACGGAGAGCTGTGTGTGTGTGTGTGCGTGTGTGTGCGTGTGTGTGTGTGTGTGTGTGTGTGTGTGTGTGTGTGCGTGCGTGCGTGTGTGTGTGTGTGTGTGCGTGCGTGCGTGTGTGTGTGTGTGTGTGCGTGTGTGTGTGTGTGTGTGTGTGTGTGTGTGTGTGTGTGTGTGTGTGTGCGTGCGTGCGTGCGTGCGTACGTGTGTGTTTTAACTAAGTCCCCTTTAAGTCCTTTCTTGTTTTATGTAGCTTATGTGCCCTTAATGACTGTCGGTTTTGAGAGAGATTAATGGTTTGCTGTGTCCGTAGCTTGCTGGCTAGCTGTGTGTGGATGGCATCCATTGTGTCTCATTTGCACACACACCACGGTGCTAAGTTTCTATATATAGTGCCCGGCATGCCATTTCAGGGGGAATGTTCTCCATAGAAAACATTTTAATTGTGTTTTGAGATAATACTGCTGTGTGCATTAGTAATTAACTTACATGAGTTTACAGAAGATGATGAGATTGTGACTGTAAGTCTTTTGCCTACACACACACACACACACACACACACACACACACGCACGCACATGCACACATGCAAATATACACACATGCACGCACACACACACACACACACACACACACACACAACCACAAATGTGGGCTGATTAGTGGTGTTATGTCCATGTTGTGGCAGGGTTTCCTGGCAGGGCTGGCAGCCGGCTGGTTCAGAGCAGCAGGCGCAGGTCGTCGATGAGACAGAACATGACTGGCATGGTTTCCCTTCCCCTGTGCAAAGCAATGATCGCCTTCTCAAACCTGCAGCCAGTTTCTCGTGAACACTTTGCGTGTCCACGAGAAAACCTACCCACCAATATCATCCGCAACCCGGAAGAGTCTGGATGAATTATTTCTCTCCTTTGTTTTTTTTTCCAAAGCTAAAATATCGCACTCGGAGAGTGTCACGAAACGTGAATAATTCATCACTCTTCATGGCACGGCACTTTGAAAACTATCACAACACCTCTGTCCAGTCTATTCAACCTTCCCTAACTCCTCCCCCCCCAAAACACACACACAACACACCCCTCTCACAACACACACACACACACACACACACACCATTCCTCAGAAACACACATGCACACCCTTCCTCACACACACATCCCTCTTCACACACACCCCTCCTCACACATACACACACACCTGCAGCCAACCCGTGGTACTCTCCTGGTGTGTGTGTGTGTTGTTTTGGGCCTACAAGGCCCCCAGGTGAACCCAGCTGAACACTACCACTGCCTACCTCGTGTTAAAATTAGATTGGCGGTGAGCTGTCAGTGGGGTCGGATTCCGTGTGATTCCCTAACATGTTCTGAAGTTCCTATTGAATCCACACACACACACACACACACACACACACACACACACACACACACCACACACACACACACACAACCCGCCCGCCTGGACCACCCGACCCCACCGCCCGCCGTACAGTTGTGAGTCCTATTAACTGTGGCTGCCATCAATCACAGTTCAGCCCATGTTTGTTTGTGTGTTTTGTTTGTTTGTTTGTTTGTTTCAGGCCTTTGATCATGATTAGCTCCTCAGACAGCTCCACTCCTCCTCAGCTGGCGCTCATCGCTTTTGGCCTTTGTAGTTTTTATTAGTTCCTCGTTTTTTTTCTCTCTCTGTTTCTTCCTCTTCCTCTTCCCCTCCCTCCCTCTTCTTCTTCTTCTTTGTATTGTTATTTGCCTTCCCCCTCTTCCTCCTCCTACACACCCCACGGCGGCAGCCTGATTGAGAAGGAAGGAACGCAGGTGGGGGGGCGGTACGATCACTCCAGTCTCGGGCCGATTTGGTGATGCGTCGCCGTCGTCACCCCCCCCCCCCCCCCCCCCCCCTTCCCCGCCATCGCCGCCGATCGGGTAGAAAGGGACCCGAGATTAAGCACTTGGACCCCGAACATGTCGGCTGTCAGAGGGTAATCTCTCCTACCCCCCCGTCCTCGTGACTGATAAGAGATGCGCGCTCCTGAAGAAACAACCCCCCCCACCCCCCACCACACCCCCCTCCCCCCTCGCCGCCACGCCGCCACGCCGGGGAGAGCTGTCAAAAGCAAAACTGTGTAGTCCCCGGCGCTGGACAGACAACACAGATCAATGTCTGAGTGTAGCAGCAACCACCACTCCTACCCAATCGCTTGTTCAGTTTTTCAACTTCTTCTGTGGCGGCGTGTCTCTGTTCTCGGGGTGATTGACACGAAGGCAAAGTTTTTTTGTTTTTTTTTTGCTGCTGCTTTTACCGGAAACAATTACAATTGCAATGCGCATGATGTGACCGTTTGACTGTTTTTGTGCCTATTATAATTACTACCAGTGGTTACTAAGACAGGGCAGTAATTTTTTGCTAAATACAAACACACACTCGTCAGGGTATCGGGTGTGTGTCCTCCGAATGTCCATAACGTGTATACCTGTGGACATGTCGCTGAGATATCGCTGCAGTCGATTACTGTTACTAAAAAAGTAGGCAAATATCCCGAATGATATGGCCGTCATCCATATTTTTATAAACTATATTTTAAGTATTATTATAAGTCCTTTGCTGACGTTCTACCTGGTTTTGGTATCTCGCGCCGTCGAGCGGAGCGTAGACGATCAATGGCGGACACGACGGTTCCTCTGGAGGGTGGCGTTTTTGCGAGCGGGTAAATGCGGCGGAGAGAGCGGACCACGGAGTGCATTAGCACCACAGCACACCACAGGGACAGCACAGCAGCGCGCAGGCCGTGAATGACTTGAAAGCACTTAAATCACCTAAGTATGATAGAAAATAAACCGTTGAGGCTGGGAGCATTTTGTTTGTGTGTGTGTGTGTTTTGTGTGTTTTTATGCGTGTGTGTGTGTGTGTGTGTGAACACTCATACACACATACCTCGTACACCATTAGTCTTGTCCTATTGATTGCTGTGCGAAAAGAGGAATCTGGTGATTTAGTAATTTCTCGCCTGGTTTGGCCCCATTGATACAGTCCCACTCAGGCGTGCCGGGCGGGGGGGGGGGGGGTCTTTTTTAATGTAAGTCGGCCTCCCGGTGGCCGAGGGTGAGGGTTGTGTGTGTGTGTGTGTGTGTGTGTGTGTGTGTGGGTGTGTGTGTGTAGGGGTGGAGGGGGGAGTGGGACACGTAAGCGAGGTTAATGGATTGACTGGAGTGTCTGGAGTCGTGGCTCTGTGGCCGCCGCCGTCGCCACCTCCATTGTTTTGTTGTGCTGACTCGCTGCACTGACTCGTCTGTTCACCGCCGCACCGATATCTTGCCTAAGCAGTTCTCAGACCCCACCCCCCTCCCCCCTCCCCCCCCCCCCCCCACACACACACACACGCAAACGCACACACACACACACACCTTCTTACTCGTGGTGCTGGCTTTTTCTGCCGATTTATTTCCTTTGGTTAGAAAGAAGGGGGTGGGGGGGAGCATTAAAAAAAGTGGAATTTCAACAGAGTAATGGAGGTGAAGCACCTGAACAGATAGAAATATGTGGAAGATCGGATATTCGGCGCCAACGCGTGCTGTGTGTGTCCGGACGGCACGAGCCAGTCATTCGTACATTTAATTAACGTGTGGAGCTATTTATAGCCGCGAGGAGTTATCGGTGATCGCCCCACGACTCGCTCGGCGCCCGAGAGCTGAAACAAACAGATTGGACTTTAAAATGAATGAGGCAGCGGGCAAGAAGCATTCCAGAGTGAGATTGTGTCCTCCGCGTTTCCTCGTCTGTTATTCCTCGTCTGTTAGGCTTCTTGGACTCTGCTCCGCCACTCAGACACACTTTCATCACAATGGGTTCTAATTCAAGGGGAGAGAAATCTGCAAAATGCTTCCACGGCAGTTTGGAGTTTGAAGGAAAGGAAGGCCTGTGCTTTTCTATACGTACTTTTTAAACCTTTTAAAAAAAAAATAAGAAATTCTATTATATCAAAATATTCCAGAGCCCTATATCCTCGCAAACTCCCTCATTAAAATCACAGTCACGGAAGTCTCGACAATTCGATATGAATACACTGCAATGCTGTGCCTTGCGTATTAGAGGCCTTATCTGCATAGCGAAACAAAATATTTTCAGACCGGGGAGACAAAAGAAAGGAGGCCCACCGAGAGCCGTGTTTTGCGTTATTGCCGTGTTATTGTTGTGTTGTTGTGGTGCTGTGCGTACAGGGGGCTGTTTGTCCGTTTTTTTGCCGGCCCCCCCCTGCTGTGGTGCGATCGATCAAAGTATTACACGGTCGGCTGACAAGCTGACGGCTAGAGGTCAATGTTGTTTACCTGCATACTTACGCTTGGTTCACGTTATTTTGTTGACAAGCGACATGAATGCGTTTAAAATAAAACGACAAAAAAAACTAAGATCTTTCAAATAACTGTCACCGTGTTTACTGTTCGTCTTTATGTTTAGTGGGCTATATCTGGCCCTCGGAAGCTGCTGCCTTATAATCGTGTAGCCAGAAGTGTGTGTCTGTGTGTGTGTGTGTGTGTGTGTGTTTGTGTGTGTGTGTGTGTGTGTGTGTGTCTGTGTGTGTGTGTGTGTGTGTGTGTGTTAATTGCGTTATATTCTGACGATGATTCCCTGGAACCAGTCATTCAAGTCACGTGTAATCTCTCTCCATATGTCCCGGCGAGGCACACATGCGTTTCTTGGCACGTAGATCAGGGTAGCCCCTGCATACCCTGTGCATGGATAGCAACGCATACCGCTGTGCTTGTTGTTGCTGCTGTTGTTGTTGTTGTTGTTGTTGTTGTTGTTGTTGTTGTTGTTGTTGTTGTTGTTGTTGTTGTTGTTGTTTTAAAAGATATGCATTCCATTAAGAAACGCAATCCGTACACAGAATATCTGTCATTCTTGACACCGGATGAAATGCTAATAATAATAAAACGACACTCAAAGAACAACACTCAAACATTGTGTTTACTTCTGCAGCTACGTCTGTTGTTAGTGTATGCATGTAAAATCCACACAATAAGCAAATGCGCACCTAGGAATAAAAAAATCACACTCCCTCATTCCCCCCCCCCCACCACCACCAACACCACCAACACCAACAACACCAACACCAACAACCAACCAAGGCTATATTTGTTCTTTTGTTGCCGCACACTAAGCAGAAGTTTAGTTTCAGCAGCATTGTACTACCACCGCCACATACATACATACATACATTTAAAACATCTGAAATAAAATGATGTATGTTCAGCAAAAAGTTCACGGCACCACCGCCGCCACCGTTCACGCTTTTGATTGAATCATGCACCTAGTAGCGTGAGGATGTGTGTGTGTGTGTGTGTGTGCGTGTGTGTGTGTGCGTGTGTGTGTGTGTGTGTGCTCACTCACTGTATAATATATAATATCCCAGCGTCGGGATGTGATGTGATGTGCAAGAGAGGTGTGTGTGTAGGATGTGAGGAGGAGCCACCCGGGGCGAATGGATGACAGATTTTATAACTCATCACTTAAATAATCACTCTAAGACTGCCGACAGAGACATACCTTGTGGCGCGGTAAATAGGAGTGAAAGCCAGTGCGGGCATTAAGCTTAATTGCCCAATATATTCTCAGCATATGGTAGAACAAACCTCAACCGGTATATAATACAGTACAGTTTGTTTTGGACTGGTGAGCGCTGGGCAGACTGGCTACATGCCTCACAAATCGGCCGCCGCCATCATGTTGACATTGTCGTGTCTTCCTCCGGACGAGAGTGTCCTCCAGTAGTGCTCTCTTCAGCAGCCTCCTTGAGAGCAAATTCACCTTTAGAGAGGAATCACCTGGCAGGGATGTCATGTGACCCTTAACGCGGACAAACAAGGCGGACAACTTCCTCCGGTGCCTAGCTCTCTCTTCTCTCTCCGTCTCTCTCTCTCTCTCTCTCTCTCTGTCTCTCTGTCTCTCTCCTTCTCTCTCTCTCTCTGCTCTCTGTCTTTTCTGTCTCTCTCCTTCTCTCCTCTCCTCTCCTCGTCGTCTCATCTCTCTCTCCCTCCTCTCTCTCTCTCCTCTCTCTCTGTGTCTGAACCCCAGCCTCGTTATCCTCCAGCCACCGTCTCCCGACTCAAAAATCTACGGGGTCTCGGGTGGTTTGAGGAATTCACCGGAATATTGGGTCTGCAAAAACAACCCCCTCCCCTACCCCCCACACCCCCCCCCCACCCCTTCCTACGACGAGGAAGAAACTCGGAAGTCGCGACGAACGAGATGGCTCCTTAAGCAAGGAGGTTCTGGGCCAACCTCTACCCGCCCACCCTTTCCAGACCCCCACCGTGGTACCCCAACCCCCCCCCTCCTCCTCCTCCCACCTCCTCCCAGCACCAATCCCATGCCCCATCCTCCGTCCCCCATCCCCCGCTCTCCCCGGTTGTTCTAGATGCGTGCCAGGGAGCTTCCTGGCTCGGCCCGTGAGGTTACACCGGAGCATCTGTCTACCCGAGCAGCTCGGCCCCCGACCAGGCAGCCCAGATTTTTCCCGGAGTTTTAAAAGATTGTCTGATATTTTCATGCACTTTGACGCAGCAAGAAGTCACGCTAGGGTTCAGTATAATTACATTCTGGTGATTTTTAGCGAGAGCTTAAGGCAAAAAAACCCAAAAACCGACCCTACCCAAGCCTGTCCATGTTCTGTCTGAGTCCGGCCCTGATTGTCTGTTAAAAACAGACATTTTCTTTATAATTCGGCTGTTTATAAGTACGCTACACCGATTCTGAGTTGTTTGAATGGCAAAAATCTGTTCAGAATTACATGCGCCGTCTCACAGAATAGCCTGCTTCCTCGCGCAAAGGACTCACAAAGCGAGTGCGGTTTTGTGAGTTTTTTGGAACTGGCGAAAATGTGTTCAGAGTTACGCACAGGATGTTAACGAATAGCACAACGAAGAAGCAAAACTGTTTATTAGCAGCTATGTATTGATCACAGTGAGTGATAGCTAAGGTTGAAAGTTACAAGGTTATAATACATATGCCGATTATCACACCAATATATTTTGCCCACAATTATAAAAACCTATCTCTCCCGAGTGTGCGGAGCAAATCTTTCCCCATTGGTCCTCGGTTTGGGCAGAGAATCAAACCTCTTAACCTCTTAATTTAAACTAGAAGGCTCACTCTGGTATTCTAGATATAGTATTATATTTAGGTGTTTTTTTTTGTAATTAGACATTGTAAATGTCTGAAGAAAGGACCAATTTTCGTAGTTTCTCCATTAAAATATGGAGAAGTATATGACATTCAAACAATGAAAAGTGAATGCCTCCATGCCATTGTCAGCAGCAGCAGCAGCAGGCAGCAGCAGCAGCAGAGGAGAGATAAGAGGCAGCGTGGATGTGTCACTCAGAGGCCTTCCGAGCGGACGGAGAGATCACGGTCAGGCTCGATGGCTCACAGAGTGACTGGCGGCTGGTCTGTTGCTTTTTTTCCCCCCGGAACTCACAGCAGGCGGTGGGGCTATGCTTCCTCTTTGATGACCAGCGAAGCAGCTCGGCCGTCCATCCACAGCCACAACCCCCAAACCACCAGACGCTCCGGGTTTGGATGCAAATTCAAAGCAGGGGAGAGAGAGAGAGAGAGAGAGAGAGAGAGAGAGAGAGAGAAAGTGCCTTTTGATTTTGTCTGCGATCCATTGGGAATAGATATTCTACAGAATTAGAATTGTGCTCAACATGCCTATAGCCCAGGAGTGAGATAAACAAGTCTCTCAGTAAAATCTTTTGTACATTTTTGCTGGGTTTCCAATCAAAACTCGGGTAGAAGACTGTGAATGGTGTGGCTTAGTGGAAGTGGAGGTAATCTGCATACATCTAGCAGGGCTTCGCTCGTAACAAGGTTATGACCGCGCTCAGGTCAGGTCAGGTCAGGTCATGTGTGTGTGTGTGTGTGTGTGTGTGTGTGGTGCAGTGTACCATCTCCATCCACCAGATTTCCCCTGCCGAGGGGGCCAGCAGCAGCAGCAGCCGACCTTTTTCCAAGCGACGGAACCCGGGATACGAAAGAGCCGGGGGCCAATCGAAACAACCTTTTGTGTGCAAAAGGTGCCATGCTCCCTGCCAGCTTTAACAACACCCCCACCCCACCCACCTCCCCACCACCACCACCACCACCGGCACCAGTCAGCACCAGGGGACCCAAGAGAGGGCCCCGTTTCTGCACACTCCGAAGCCTTCGTTTTAATTTTCCTGCTGAGATCCTTTGCTGCGGGCGATGCCTCCCCTGTGGACCAGAGGCTCTTCATTAGAAAAAAAAAAAATTCTAAAACGACCTGAGACTGGAGCCCCGCCCCCCCCCCCATCATCCTCCACATCTCTCTGACCTCCTGACTTTGTGGAGTGGGAGAGCTCATTTTATTTCACTCTGTGTGTGCAACGTGCGAAATATTCACAATGGATGTAAAATATACACAGTGGTGTTGTTGTTGTTGTTGTTGTTGTTGTTGTTGTTGTTGTTCGAGGGTGGTTGACCGTTGGCCGATGGCGAAACAGCGGCGTCGCAGAAAGAGTTATCGTGGATTGCGTCATGAACCGAGCTGCGTGTTACAGCACTCTCTTTAAACCCGCTATTGTTAACCCTGCGCCGCGTGCCAAGGCAGGATTAACAGCCCGGGCATTCTCTGGTCTATCGTCACCGTTGTGGTTAAACAATCGGGTACGGGGCTGCCGCTAAACATTGGCGTTCTCCTCCTCCTCCTCCTCCTCCTCCTCCTCCTCCGAGCTGGAGCGGGAGTTCTTCCCGGCACAGCAGGGGAGCCTGTTGGAGGCACGGGGGGGTCGGACTTGAGCTTATTTAAAGCTTTAATCAGACACTAGAACACACAAGCCTCTTAATTTAGAGACCAACCCCGCCCCCCCGCCCCCAAAAAATCACACCCACGACGATGACTGAATGATGATCTTAAATGATTTTAAATGAGCATGAGCATATTGTATAACAACACATCGCGTGTTCCGGGCCGCGCGCTATCTGGGACGGGCGCCTGTTGTTGTACGGGGATCTACCTGCTTTACACGCGAACGCGAGACGGAGATACATAGGAGGTGCCGACAGGCGAACCACGGCGTCGCAGAAAGAGTTAGCGTAGAAAGAGCGGGTCGGGGTGAGGTGGATGGGGGGGGGGGGGGGGGGGGGGGCATATAAACCAATTTGAGCGAGTCTCAAGCCCCTCTTTTCACTTTGTTATCACGTCGTTCGAGATAGACTCTTGTTTTTGCCTGGTGGGCACTCTTCATCATGTTGGCAGTTGGAGAAAAAAAACACGAAAGCCTTGTAATTCCCAGAACTACCACTGACCCCCCGTGGCAATAAAACGAGATCAGCTGTTGACAAATAAAAAAAAAAACTAAACATTCAATAATACAAAAATCCTCCCCCCCCCCCCCCCAATATAATGAAAAAATGTGTTGAGCTTGACCAGAGACAATGTTGTACATCAGAGAGACACAGAAGTCCATATGCTGTGATATTGTGTGTGTTTGTGTGTGCGTGCATGCGTGTGTGTGTGTGTGTGTGTGTTATTACTGTGGCCTACAGCTGACCCTGCCTAGATTTTAAAACTGCCTGAGCCAATCGCAACGCCATGTTGAGCATGCTCGGCGTGTTACCTCATGTGCTCCGGCTTATCTGAGAAGTGGTTGCAAAGCACCTCAGTTAGTGCTCTCTTCAGCAGCCTCCTTGAGAGCAAATTCATTAGAGAGGAATCACCTGGCAGGGATGTCATGTGACCCTTAACGCGGACAAACAAGGCGGACAATGGAGATGAGCGTGTGGCCTGAAGCTTCTGGTTGTAGTCCTTTCTTAGTTTACGGCCCCCCCTACAGCTGACCTGTTATTTCTAAATTTGACCGCAACGCCGCCTGGCACAGTGTGGTTTATTTTAAAAGCCACGCAAATGTGTGGCTGTGTCGTCTCTCTGTCGTGTACTACACCACGGGGGGTGTCTCTCTGTCCTTCTCTCTCTCTCTCTCTCCTCTCTGTTCTGTCTCTCTCTGCTACTTCGTCTCTCTCTGTTCTCTCTTATTCTTTTTCCTCTCTATCCATGTTCTCCCTTCTCTCTCTCTCTCTCTCTCTCTCTCTCTCTGTCTCTCTGTCTCTCTCCTTCTCTCTCCATCTCTCTCTCTCTCTCTCTGTGTCTGACCCCAGCCTCGTTATTCTCCAGCCACCGTCTCCCGACTCAAAAATCTCGGGGTCTCGGGTGGTTTGAGGAATTCACCGGAATATTGGGTCTGCAAAACAACCCCCTCCCCTACCCCCCACCCCTTCCTACGACGAGGAAGAAACTCGGAAGTCGCGACGAACGAGATGGCTCCTTAAGCAAGGAGGTTTCTGGGCCAACCTCTACCCGCCCACCCTTTCCAGACCCCCACCGTGGTACCCCAACCCCCCCTCCTCCTCCTCCTCCCACCTCCTCCCAGCACCAATCCCATGCCCCATCCTCCGTCCCCCATCCCCCGCTCTCCCCGGGTTGTTCTAGATGCGTGCCAGGGAGCTTCCTGGCTCGGCCCGCGAGGTTACACCGGAGCATCTGTCTACCCGAGCAGCTCGGCCCCCGACCAGGCAGCCCAGATTTTTTCCCGGAGTTTTAAAAGATTGTCTGATATAGTCATACACTTTGACGCAGCAAGAAGTCACGCTAGGGTTCAGTATAATTACATTCTGGTGATTTTCAGCGAGAGCTTAGATCAAGGCACCCAAAAAAACCCAAAAACCGACCCTACCCAAGCCTGTCGGCCCAAGAGTCCGGCCCTGATTGTCTGTTAAAAACATTCTGAGTTGTTTGAATGGCAAAGCTCTGTTCAGAATTACATGCGCCGTCTCACAGAATAGCCTGCTTCCTCGCGCAAAGGACTCACAAAGCGAGTGCGGTTTTGTGAGTTTTTTGGAACTGGCGAAAATGTGTTCAGAGTTACGCACAGGATGTTAACGAATAGCACAACGAAGAAGCAAAACTGTTTATTAGCAGCTATGTATTGATCACAGTGAGTGATAGCTAAGGTTGAAAGTTACAAGGTTATAATACATATGCCGATTATCACACCAATATATTTTGCCCACAATTATAAAAACCTATCTCTCCCGAGTGTGCGGAGCAAATCTTTCCCCATTGGTCCTCGGTTTGGGCAGAGAATCAAACCTCTTAACCTCTTAATTTAAACTAGAAGGCTCACTCTGGTATTCTAGATATAGTATTATATTTAGGTGTTTTTTTTTGTAATTAGACATTGTAAATGTCTGAAGAAAGGACCAATTTCATAGTTTCTCCATTAAAATATGCAGAAGTATATGACATTTCAACAATGAAAGGTGGAATGCCTTCCATGCCATTGTCAGCAGCAGCAGCAGCAGCAGCAGCAGCAGCAGCAGAGGAGAGATGAGAGGCAGCGTGGATGTGTCACTCAGAGGCCTTCCGAGCGGACGGAGAGATCACGGTCAGGCTCGATGGCTCACAGAGTGACTGGCGGCTGGTCTGTTGCTTTTTTTCCCCCCGGAACTCACAGCAGGCGGTGGGGCTATGCTTCCTCTTTGATGACCAGCGAAGCAGCTCGGCCGTCCATCCACAGCCACAACCCCCAAACCACCAGACGCTCCGGGTTTGGATGCAAATTCAAAGCAGGGGAGAGAGAGAGAGAGAGAGAGAGAGAGAGAGAGAGAAAGTGCCTTTTGATTTTGTCTGCGATCCATTGGGAATAGATATTCTACAGAATTATAATTGTGCACAACATGCCTATAGGCCAGGAGTGAGATAAACAAGTATCACAGTTACATTTTTTGTACATTTTTAGGTGGGTTTCTAATCAAAACTCAGGTAGAAGACTGTGAATGGTGTGGCTTAGTGGAAGTGGAGGTAATCTGCATACATCTAGCAGGGCTTCGCTCGTAACAAGGTTATGACCGCGCTCAGGTCAGGTCAGGTCAGGTCATGTGTGTGTGTGTGTGTGTGTGTGTGTGTGCAGTGTACCATCTCCATCCACCAGATTTCCCCTGCCGAGGGGGCCAGCAGCAGCAGCAGCCGACCTTTTTCCAAGCGACGGAACCCGGGATACGAAAGAGCCGGGGGCCAATCGAAACAACCTTTTGTGTGCAAAAGGTGCCATGCTCCCTGCCAGCTTTAACAACACCCCCACCCCACCCACCCACCTCCCCACCACCACTACCACCACCCTGGCCCCCGCCTACCCCCGGCACCAGTCAGCACCAGGGGACCCAAGAGAGGGCCCCGTTTCTGCACACTCCGAAGCCTTCGTTTTAATTTTCCTGCTGAGATCCTCTGCTGTGGGCGATGCCTCCCCTGTGGACCACAGGCTCTTCATTAGAACAAAAAAAACATTCTAAAACGACCTGAGACTGGAGCCCCGCCCCCCCCCCCATCATCCTCCACATCTCTCTGACCTACTGACTTTGTGGTGTGGGAGAGCTCATTTTATTTCACACACACTCTGTGTGTGCAACGTGCGAAATATTCACAATGGATGTAAAATATACACAGTGTTATTGTTGTTGTTGTTGTTGTTCGAGGGTGGTTGACCGTTGGCCGATGGCGAACAGCGGCGTTGCAGAAAGAGTTAAGCGTCACGATGGCGATGTAAAATAAATACATGTTGGTTGTTGTTGTTCGAGGGTGGTTGACCGTTGGCCGATGGCGAACAGCGGCGTTGCAGAAAGAGTTATCGTGGATTGCGTCATGAACCGAGCTGCGTGTTACAGCACTTTCTCTTTAAACCCGCTATTGTTAACCCTGCGCCGCGTGCCAAGGCAGGATTAACAGCCCGGGCATTCTCTGGTCTATCGTCACCGTTGTGGTTAAACAATCGGGTACGGGGCTGCCGCTAAACAGTGGCGTTCTCCTCCTCCTCCTCCTCCGAGCTGGAGCGGGAGTTCTTCCCGGCACAGCAGGGGAGCCTGTTGGAGGCACGGGGGGTCGGACTTGAGCTTATTTAAAGCTTTAATCAGACACTAGAACACACAAGCCTCTTAATTTAGAGACCAACCCCGCCCCCCCGCCCCCAAAAAATCACACCCACGACGATGACTGAATGATGATCTTAAATGATTTTAAATGAGCATGAGCATATTGTATAACAACACATCGCGTGTTCCGGGCCGCGCGCTATCTGGGACGGGCGCCTGTTGTTGTACGGGGATCTACCTGCTTTACACGCGAACGCGAGACGGAGATACATAGGAGGTGCCGACAGGCGAACCACGGCGTCGCAGAAAGAGTTAGCGTAGAAAGAGCGGGTCGGGGTGAGGTGGATGGGGGGGGGGGGGGGGGGGGGGGCATATAAACCAATTTGAGCGAGTCTCAAGCCCTCTTTTCACTTTGTTATCACGTCGTTCGAGATAGACTCTTGTTTTTGCCTGGTGGGCGCTCTTCATCATGTTGGCAGTTGGAGAAAAAAAACACGAAAGCCTTGTAATTCCCAGAACTACCACTGACCCCCCCCGTGGCAATAAAACGAGACCAGCTGTTGACAAATAAAAAAACAAACTAAACATTCAATAATACAAAAATCCCCCCCCCCCCCCCCCCATATAATGAAAAAATGTGTTGAGCTTGACCAGAGACAATGTTGTACATCAAAGAGACACAGAAGTCCATATGCTGTGATATTGTGTGTGTCTGTGTGTGCGTGCATGCGTGTGTGTGTGTGTGTGTGTGTTATTATGTGTGGGTTGTATACTTTGTGTTGTACAACACACAGCAACATATGTATATATTAAGTGATACATCAAATCAACTCACCTCGACATTACCCCAGAACATTGTAATAATATTTACCACACGGTGTGTGGTATGTCCGTGCCTTTGTCCTGAACATTTTATTGTCCTGAACATTTTTCATTACGTTTTTTATTTTTATTTTCAATCTCTAGGAGGCGGTGTTGGAATCATCTCATGCAGTAGCCTATATTGTATATCTATGGCTTTATTGATCTATCTATCTGTCTGTACTGTACATTTAACTCCTACAAAACCAAGGAAAAGGTAAATGGTGATCAGGGAAAAGAAAAAGTCAAATCTGTCACTGGTTGTTCCGTTGCATCTGTCGTGCAGGTCGTGTTTGACGGAAGCTCTCCTCCATGTGTGTGTGTGTGTGTGTGTGTGTGTGTGTGGGGGGGTGTGTGTGTGTGTGTGGGGGGGGATTACTGTCAGGTTATATGTTTCACCACAGAGCCTCAACCTCAGCTGTGAAATGCCAGAAATGACAGTGAATTGTCACTCTTTCTGTGAGACTTACAAGGCATCCAAAAACATTTTGTAATATCCTCTTTTTTTCCAGTAGTGTTGCCAGACAAATGATTAATTCAGTCATGGACCAGGAGGCTGGGTTTGGAACGAGATTCTTGGCTAATTTCTTCCTGACCTGTGTGCTTTTTAAAATTGTATTTCATGCAAACCGCGGTGTGTGTGCGTGTGTGTGCGTGTGTGTGTGTGTGTTTTGCCTGCATGTGCACATATTTCTCTCTTTCAAGCTCTTTGCTTGGGCTTTTTTTTATGGGCAGAGTGAGGTGTGAAGTCGACCATTAGCCCATCTCCCTTAATCTCACCCCGAGTAGTCAGACTGTGGGTTGAGACACAAATTGGCAGGCACAGACTGTAAACCGGCTAAATAGACTGTGTCCGGAAAACTTCCCCCGAAGGCGGCGCGTTTAAAGCGACGCTTTAACGTGTAAGTCCGTCCAAGGCAGTAGAAAACTGCCAAGACCGTATTTAAAATGTTTATAGCGGCCCAAAAGTGGGCTATCATCAGTCGTAGCAGCAGCAGCAGCAGCAGCAACATTGTGTGAGGTTTAGATCTTTAGTGTGACCGGGCAGGTTTGAAAAAAGGAGTGCAAAAACGCATCTAAAACCCAAAAGTTGCACATCATTTGATTATTTGTCGTGCGCATGCGTGGAAACTTAACATCTTAGCGTTTGGGACTTGTGTGTTTTGGACTCACGATGGGACCTTTCATCGAGGGCGGCAGTAGCTCAGGAGGTAAGAGTGGTTGTCTGCCAACTGGGAGGTTGCTGGTTCGATCCCTGGGCTCCACCTAGCTAACTGTCGAGGTGTCCCTGAGCAGGACACCTAACCTTACCTGCTCCTGACGTGTTGGTTGTTACCTTGCATGGTTGGCACCGCCGTCGGTGTATGAATGGGTGAATGTGAGGCAACTGCAAAGCGATATATAAATGCAATCCATTTACCATGTCAACGTGTGGAGTTATGCTTTACCAGGCCTGTTGTTGTTTTCTTCGAAGGCCATCAGGTTTGATTTGTATCCGGGCAGAACATCATATGTCAGCGAGATAGTCGTCGGAAATATGGTCCGAGTTGAATGTCATTGGCGGATGATTTCGCACGCCGGGAACGCAACAGAAACCGAGCGAGCGCGAGCGTGACTAATGTGCCGATTGGCACGACAGTGAAGTTCCTCGCGTCAGGCCCGGTGCCAAAAATACAGAAAACACACGTAAATGATTCGATTATTCTCGACGGATGATTTATTTAACATCTGGAGGACGCTGAAACAATGGCTCATCTAAAGCAGAACATGCTTGCCCGCCGTGGCCTTGATTAGGGACGAAATCTGGCGTCAACAGAACCGATTCTTGGACCCGGTTCAGCGGCGGCGGTGAAACGTACAGTCGGCTACATTCACGACACGGGTTTGAGGAAGGACGCCGTCGTCGTGGTTGAGGAAATGACACGATCGCATGAAATGATAGCGGTACGCGGTGGTGGGTGGTGCTGCGTTTTGAACTCAAAACCAGAGTTTTTTTTGTGTTGTGGATGTCCTTGAATGCTCTGGAAGTGATGTAGCCCCAGACAGGCATAGCAGAAGGAGCGTTGTACAATACCAAAGACCCGTTTACACCATGTTAATCCAGGGTGACGGAGGGAGGATCACGGATTCTGCTCACGCGCGAGCGAGCACACGAACACACAAACACACACACACACACACAGGCATGCACCTCCTCGACACACACACACACACACACACACACACACACACACACACACACTTAAACTATGCAAATTCATTGTTTAAGATTAACACTTATTAACTCCCTCCACCAAGGACGATATAATTGACCAGAGAATTTCTTGCTCAGTCCAAGCCTGATGTATTTTTTCGATGTGTGTGTGTCTTTCTGCGTGTGTGTTAATTTGTTTCAGGTGGTTGAGGCTGGGGTTTAATCAAAGCGGATGTGTCTCTCTGGCTCTAACACAACTGATGTGTTATTAGCAGCTTGAAATGTGTTTCCTTTGATCAAGTCGATGCCAGCTCAACTCCAGAGCACGAACTAGATTAATGCAAATGAATTCCAGGAGATTTTTTTTGTAGCACGAGAGAGATTTTTTTTTCACTCACAGATTTCACATCTGATTAGATTACTTAAACGGATTATGTGTAGAATTGCACAATGAATGAATCGTTGAATCATTTTAAATTGCCAATTCGTGGACGTGTTGTAATTCAACTTAAAAAAAATTACTTTCCTCAACTTGTGCGTGGAAAAACGTTCGGAACTTGTTAATTTCTACGATTTATTTCCATAGTTTCTGCTCATGCCACTCCCGTTGTCTGTATATAATTAAAGTTTATGATTGCTTTTTAGTTCACTCTGCAGGCTGCAGTTCACTTAACGGCCACCGGGGTCTTTGATGAGAAGGAATTTCTGATTCTTACACACAGTATCTTTAAGTATCTATGTATTTATGTATTTATGTAGCGGTTCATAGCACTGTGTAATCTGACCAGACGTGTGTGTGTGTGTGTGTATGTGTGTGTGTGTGTGTGTGTGTGTGTGTGGGTGAGTGTGTGCCCTTTTGCTCTATTTTGGGGCCATTGATTGGAGTGTGATGAGATGCTCGTGGAACCCTCGAGGTAGTCACCGGTAAACTGGCAGCAGCTGCCATTAACCACGTTGTTACACTGGAGCAGGTTGTTGCCGAGGAGGAGGAGGAGGAGGAGAGACCCGTCGCTGACTTTGACCGAGGGAAAGCGCATATTAATCAGCAAGAAGGATCAACACTTCAGCCTGGCTTCCTCCTCTGTGTCTCTCTGTCGTTCTCTCTCTCTCTCTCTCTCTCTTTGTCGCTCTCTCTGTCGCTCTCTCTCTCTTGCTCTGTATCTGTGTCTCTTTCTCTGTCTTTGTCTCAGTCTATGTCTGTCACCTTCTCTCTTGCTCTCTCTCTGTCGCTCTCTGTCGCTCTCTCTCTCTCTCGCTCTCTCTCTCGCTCTCTCTCTCTTTCGCTTTCTCTCTCTCTTGTTCCCTCTCGCTCTGTCTTTGTCTATGTCTCTGTCACTCTGTCGATCTCTCTATGTCTCTATCTCTGTCACTCTCTCTCTCTCTGTCTCTCTCTGTCTCTCACTGTTCAACACACAGAGCAGCACACAATAGCTCCCATCTCACTCCAAGCTGTCCAACTCCCCGCCCTCACACTACCATGTTCTCTGTTTGGTCCCGGAGTGCCAAGTAAAACACAATATTATTGCTCCTCGGGCCGCAATAGCAAAAAAAAAAACCCACGTTCTTATTAGCTCTGCGGCGTGTGTTTTGATAACCCTGCTTGTAAAGCCTGCGCCCACATATTAGCCCCGGAGCCACAAATCTTTTTTTTTTTTTTAACTTTTTGTATCCAGTCCTCCGTCCGATTCATTCGAAAAAGGTGTTAAAAAGCATGAACGGTGAGAAACGAAGCAGCAGCAGCAGCCGTAGCCGTCACGACTCAGCGTGGGGAGATCAAGCCGCAGATCGTTAATAAACTTTTTAAATGTATTCAACAACGATATGTCCGGCAGCCAAAACCAGAGATCCAGGGTACCTGGCACAGGTACTTGAGCAGTCAGGTAACATCATAGTGACAACCCTAGGTGACCGATGCTGACAAAGAGAACTGAAAAAGCAGGGTTTAAATACTCAACCTAATCGACACAAAATGAGAGACAGGTGAACAGAGAAAATGGAGGGAAAAGAACAAAGGCAGGAAGTTGCCCAAAAAAGGACATGGGCGTGACCCCGGGCACACACATGGCCATATAAACAAACAGAGTCCGAACTGTCAAATGCGAACAGGTAGGGGGAGACAAAAACAACTGTCCAAGCAGGAATCCTGACAGTAGCAGACGGGTGTCTTCAGTCTCCAGGAACTTTCCGGTACTCCAAAGTACCGGAAAGTTCCAGCAGCAGCAGCAGCACCTCCCGGTTCCACCGGGGTGGTGGTCATACCATGCCCACGCCTTTAACCACACGCCACTGCACCTTAGCTAGGCTACATCCTCTCATTTACACTGGGTGTGTGTGTGTGAGTGTGTGTGCAACAGAAGGCTAGTGATGTAAACACAACCTTTATACATCTGCCTGATTATAAATTAGACCCACTGAATATTTTTCTTTAACAAGGAAACCGTACAGAAATATGTCCATGCGTGACGAAGCCTCGGTTTATATGAATGTGTTATATATATATGAGTCTTTATTTGCACAGGCGTGTGCGTGCGTGTGTGTGTGTGTGTCTGTGCGTGTATTTGTTCATAATGGTGAGCATTGCCTTCCCTTTGCCCATCTGGCTGTATACACCTCTTGGGAGAAAGTGTGTGTGTGGGCGGGGGTGGGGGGGTGGGGTGTGGGTGGTGAGAGGGCTAGGACAATTAATTGAAATATTACAAAAGTGCGATTATCAAGATCGCAAGAGCTGCAATTTCTTGATGAGGGTAACATCTGTAAATGTCAGTTTATAACACCATTATGAATTAAGTCCTGCAGTGCTGCAGAGAAGCCCTGGCCTGCACCTTTTTTTCCCTCCAGATGTAAGAAAACAAGTTTGTTTGGTACAGTCCCCAACACACATCATTAGGGATGCACCGATACCACTTTTTTTCAGTCAAATGAAAAATGGTGACACAATAATAATTGGCTAATTCCCACAAATTAGCCAATCAGACAGTAAAGTACAAGTACTTACATTTGGGTACTTGCCGATACTGAATACCGATACCAAGTACTTAATAAAACCATTACAGTTCTAATGACTTTGAAAACATGTTTTATTTTCAATCAGATGTTCCTCACTTTCTGACTGTGAACAAATTAAACAAATATAACTTCAATTAATAATTTAATAATTAATAATTTCAATTAAATGTAACCTATTCAGAACCATCCAACATACGTCAGTCGGATATTCGGTACCAAGGACGTGTTGTTGTTTAGGACATTGGTGGACATCACAGATGTTGCGCCATGGATGCGCAATGATGACGCTCCCGTGAGACGCTGGGCTCCGAGTCAGCGTCTCTGGGGGGGCTCCGTTAATTCGCGGTTCTGATGGGTGCTCCGTTAATTCGCGGTTCTGGTCATGCGATCTCTCGGTATTAACTGATAGGATGAGTCTGTCGCTTGAGAGTCTTGAACACAAGATGTACATTCAAAGTTTAGGCAAGAATCAATCTGCCAATGAAGCTTAGTTCTGATACTGAAGATGCTGGTCGTACTCGCCTGTGCAGACAGCAAACCATTTTAGGATGGCAACCTAAGATACGTACGCTCCCCACCAATAATGAGCTTGCAACCTTAACTTAAATATATAATAGTGCACCGGGATCTAGCATAAACTGGTTTTACTTCAGATTCGTATAGATTCGTTGCATCGTCCAAATTCGTTGAGGCAGAAGCTAATCGAAAGCTAGCGAGAGCTCTAAGCGAAAGAGGAATAGATAAACCCCACACCACACCCCCCCCATCGTCAATGGTCTACTCATGCCTCTATAGCCATCGCAGCGTTGCGATATGCACTTCGTTCTGTACCAATAGAAACAATTGCAAGGTGGTTGGATTGTGAACGCGCAGACGTGACATGATCTTCATTGTAAATCATGGATGGCGATAGTGGTCTCAGCTTTTTTTATTTATTAACATCTACATCGAGCCTGGTCAACAAACTGCCATCGAGCCTCAAGCAACATGGGCATAGCATAGTACGCATAAAGTACTCACTTAGATGCAGGCACAAAAACACTTTGAATACGGGGGAGCAGAGAAGAGGGCAGAACACCCTACGGCTAAGTAACTCCACTTTCCTGGCACTAGGCTGTGCTCCCGTGAGACGCGTGGGCTCTGAGTATAGCGTCTGATGGGGGGGGGGTGCTCCGTTAATTTGCGGTTCTGATGGGGGGTGCTCCGTTAATTCGCGGTTCTGATGGGGGGGGGGGTGCTCCGTTAATTGGTGGGGACATGTCCCCAGCGTCCCCACTAAATTCTACGCCCATGCTCGGTACCATGCGCAGTTGCTATTAAACATCCATAAACGACAACTCGGTTGCATCTCTTTATTTCAATATTCCTTGGCTAAGAATATTACAAGGTTAACGTTGCGTTGCCAAAGTGGTATCGGTGCGGTTGTATCGGAGTAGTTTAACCGAGTACGAGTACATGAGCACAGTATCGGACAATGGAGCTCAGAAAGTTTTTGGCGGACTTGCTAATCCCGCCCCCAGCCCGCCCCCAGCCTCTGACGTAGTCGGTTCTTAGTTGGTTCAACTCTGGCCCCCCAAAGAGGGACCTTATTTGCTTTGGTCCGCAC
>PIJE02000014.1:1405540-1448737 GCA_002895965.2 Coryphaenoides rupestris
AAATAACAGACCTTCACCATTTTCTCAAACCATGAAAAAAAAAATCGGAGACGTGACGCACGACAAACATCAAAGACACGCGCGTAAGACAAGGCGGCGACGGCGGCGACGGCAGCGTGAGTCAGTAACGTGCCGGGCATAAAACCAGGGCGGAGGAGTGGAATAATCTGAGCAGAAAATCTATTTTGTTCCACATAAGCAGATTTTTTTGCACATGGAACCGTCTGCTTAAATTGATTACGGCTCGACATCAACCCGTCGACGTACGTACAGCATATATATATATATATACAGTATATGCGGCAGGCTGTTTGGACCCGCTCGCCCAGATGTCTGCAGGTATCGACGGTGGCGCTTTTCCTCCAGGGACCGCCGTTTCCAGGGAAGATCCCTCGCGTGTCGAGTCTTTGTAAAATGATGAGATAATTTAGATCCGCTTCTGCATCCCCTGCATGCACCCTCATCCAAACTCGCTATTTTAGCAGCGTGCCTAACCCTACCTTCCTCTCCCTCTCTCTCTCTCTCTCTCTCTCTCTCTCTCTCTCTTGCTCTTTCTCTTCTAATCTCTCTTCTTCTCCCGCTTTTAGGGCGATTATGATACACGTTCCCCTCATTAAAACTGAAAGGCTTTGCTTGCCTTCGGCGGCGATGCTGAGATCTATCTGTGTATTCCTGTTTTTATTTGGTCAAACGGCGTCAATGGGTGTTTTTTTTTTATAGGTGAGGTAGTCACAGCTACAAGGGCTACACTTGCTTACCCATTGGCTGGTTGCTGGTTGGCTCGGCGATCAAAGAATTTGGCGTCAAGCAAAAGAATGTGTTTATAATTCCACCTACACGGCTCTGTGGGCCTCACTTTGGCCTCGCGGCACAGAAGAGAAGAGAGACCTCCAGGGAGACAGGGCGAGAGAACGAGAGCGAGTACACACACACACACACACACACACACACACCGTGCTTCGGCGGCTCGGAGTGGACGCCTCAGGACACATCGGCGTGGCTTTGTAAAGCGTAACGCTCAGGCCTAATTCTGTCCCCCCAGGGCCGCAAAACCTGTAACCTACTCACTTAATGGTTATACTCATTTACAGAATTACGTGGAATGGTGTTGAGGAGATAAAGGCTGTGACCACCGGCCTTGATAGCAGTAGAAGTAGGCCTATATTTAAATGACTCGGAATTTGTGCGTCCAAAGGCAATTGTGCGCGTCTCCTTCGGGCCGAGTACGTCTGTATCTTTGTTTTTCGTGGGTTTCTTGCTTTATCTCTTGCTTTGCGTTCCCGGCGTCGCAGAGAGAGTTACTTTAATGTGCTTTAAACATCGCTCATTGTAGCAGTTGACCCTGCACCTCTGACACACACACACACACACACACAACACGGGTAGGCAGTATTTTATGATTATAGAAAAGTGGGCTTTCAGAGTCACATTTGCAGTCAGGACTTGCGTTGCCATTACAACAGGGCTACCCGCTAGGATAAGCCGCTATTGCACTGTGCAACGTTGTTTGTGGTTATCATTTGGGGATGCAAGAAATATATAATATACTGTACTGTACTAGTATAACAATCCACTGCCCAAAACTGCGTTCGCAAGAGCAGTCTGTTTCTACACACACTGAGAGTCAGTCAGCCTGTGTTTTATAGCCCATGTGGGTTATTTTCACACCAGAGCTACACTGCCCAGGCATTATTTCTTTACCTGCTTTTTATTGTTGTAGAGCGAGCGGGATACACGTGGAAAAAGCGTTTTAATGGTATATCCATTGGGAACATTTTAAAGCATTTTAGTTGGGCTATTGTTTAGGGCAGGCTACTTTGTAATTCGCCTATATTGCCCAAACGATGGCTCTGTAAGAGAGAGAGGTGTGCTGCTGTCTGAAGCCCCCGTCTCCTCCCGGGCGGGAATACAGCGCTAGACACACACACACACAGCAGGACTCATCATACCGGCGCTCAGGTCTTTAGTCCACTGCGTCAGATCACTATCTTTTGGAGCGTGAATATCCGTTGGAACGTCCAACATGTGACATCACCGCCATAGCCGCTTGGAGACCGAGGGTCTGGCGCGCCTCGGCCCGACGCCCCGGAGAGACGGCGTCTTTGGAAAAGCGCCACAGAGACCAATTCGGAGCTCTCTCTCTCTCTCTCTCTCTCTCTCTCTCTCTCTAGTTGTGTGTGTGTGTGGGTGTGTGTGTGTGTGTGTTTGATGCCTGGTTTATCCTGTGTGCCCTGATTACCCAATGCACCACCAAAGGTGTACAGTCTCCCCCAGCCCCTAATCAGCCTGACTCGGGGCCAGGCAAGGCTGCTTAAACCAGCCATGAATTGGTTTCTTAGTAGCCATTGTAAAATAAGGAAGACCTCGTATTTCTTTATTTATTTGTATTCATTTGTACTATTATTTCCCAAATATGGCAGAATGAATGGTACATGCCTACGTATACAGTAAGCATATACAGGCGACAGTATTTCAGTGGTATTTCGTCACCGTTATTTTTTTCGGGGTATTTTTAGGGTAAAAAAATAACAGACAAAAAAAAAAATGAAATCGTTAAAATCCCAGCTAAACGTCTGAGCCGGTGAAGAAAAAGAAGAAGAAGAAGGATAAGGAGTAGGAGAAGGAGAAGGAGAAGGAGAAGGAGAAGGAGAAGGAGGAGGAGGAGGAGGAGGAGGAGGAGGAGGAGGAGAAGGAGAAGGAGGAGGAGGAGGAGGAGAAGGAGAAGGAGGAGGAGGAGGAGAAGGAATACCACAGAGGAGGTGAAGCCGGAGTGATTGAGGGAGGTGGAGCTCATGATAGCTTATCAAGGGGTTGACTCGCCTGCCTGCTCCGCTCTCTGGGGGATAAGCCGTCTCCGCTGGGGTTTCCTCCGCCGACGATGCGGGATGGGGGGGGGGGGGGGGGGGGGGGGGGGGGGTAAGCTGTGTTTTCTGAGTCTAGCCTTCTGATCTCCCACTGAAATGGAGAGAAGCTCCTATCAATGTCCCCTGTGATAGTCTACCACTGTGCGTGTCTGTGTGTGTGTGTGTGTGTGTGCGTGTGTGTGTGTGTGTGTGTGTGTGTGTGTGTGTGTGTGTGTTTTCTTTTGGCCGTTCATTGTGCGGCGCAAATTATCTTAAATCCTTAATCGCTTATCTTACTAAAATTAGCCTTCATTGGTATTCCGCGCACACACACACGTCGACACATTTTTCTTGTCTTTTTCTTTTTGTACAATGGAGAATAAAAGGGGAAGATCGTTTGTTCGTTTGTCGGTTTTATCGTCGCCAGGACCCCCGTGACAACGCATGCGCGGCGCCGCGGAATTACGAGGCTAGCGGGGGGGGGGGGGGGGGGCTTCGGGTGGAGGTGGTGGTGGAAAGATAAAAAAAATATATATGTGCATAAGCAAAAAATGTAATGATTGGCAGAGGAAGTGACAATTAAACTGTCGCTGGGAAGCAAAAAGAGAGGATTTGGATGTCAACCTTTCCTCATTGTGCGCGCCGCGCCCCTCCCCCCCCCCTGTCCCTCTGGGCTTATGAAGAAAACTGTTTCTTGGTGGGGATTTTTATTGTGGTTGGTCAAACCCATGGTACCGGTGGCTGTCGTGGGGGGCAATTACTGCCATGGCGGTGTGTGTGTGTGTGTGTGTGTCGGCAGTGGAGGCGGAGGCGACCGCTGTCCGTCTAATTGGAGGATTGGCGGGAGTGTTTTTTTTTGGTTTTTTTTAGTAAGGATGCAGGAAGGATGCGTTCCACCTGCCTTTAGCACGCTGAAACAAAGACCCGCCAAGTGAACGGGGGTATCTCGCCGGATCTGGTAATAAGATTTCACCCCGGGGCCACAATTTTAATAGTCAGGGATCCCATAGAGGTTACTTCTCATTTCATAGGCAAGACATTTGCCTTTGTGCTGGCCTTGCACAATAGGGACGTGAGACTTTGCAGCGTTGTCTTTAACATCGACCGTATTTAAAAACGTACCACTTTTTTTTCCCCTGTGGTTTTTTTATTTTTTATTTCTTTCTCTCTCTCTCTGTAGGAGTCGCATTCGTCATATCGGCACAACGTCATTGGCTCAGACCACGTGTGCCGTTTTTTTCCCCCGGACGACGCTTCGTTGTTTCCTTTTTTGGATTAAAAAGCGACAGATGATTGAATCGGGTTACATGCGTCGTATTGTAACGCGAGGTTTCTTTGCCTGAGGAAACAAAAAAACCCCACTTCAAATCGTATTCAATTGGATCCCCACCACCAAATGACATGCTAAATTATGCATCACGTCTTTAATTGGCTTGTGCATGGTTGGTGTGTGGTTTTCTTTATATATGTGTGTGTGTGTGTGTGTGTGTGTGTGTGTGTGTGTGTGTGCGTGCGTGCGTGTGTGTGTGTGTGACACATGGAAGGCGAGGTGACGCGCAGGCAGGTCTGGCCATGTTCCAGGGCCTGTGTTCCCCCGCAGCAGGGGGGCTTAGCGCCTGCTGTGGTGCTCTGCCTCTCCCCCCCCCCCCCCCCGCCCCCACACTGCCCCCCTCACCCCACTCCTGCCTCTTGGAAGCAGGGAATTTACCTTCTGGCCATTATGCAGAACATTTAACCTAGTTCACATTCTCACGGCACACCTCCCTCCTGTATAAATATTACCAATATAGTTGGCCTCCTTGAAATTGAGTTGTCAGAGAAGGACACCGCTTTGACCCCTAATCCTAAAGTTTGAATTATTTCATTTGTAGCGACAGGCCAAGGCTTATCTGACTAGAGGTGTGCGTACGATCGCAAAGCTTCAAAACGTCCCAACGGTCTACCTATCTGTACCTTTTTTTGCGGTGAAAACAATAGAGGACGAGCGGAGCAACGCGCCGCTGAACATTAGACGGTACTTATGTATTCCTGATGGGAAGTCGACAAAACCACGAGGGCCTCGTACAGTTCCGTCCCCGCATCCATGTCGTGGGCACGTTCTGTCAGATAAGAAAATATATCGCGCGTGTGTGTATGCCAGCTGCAATTGCGCGACAAGGACATTCGTTGAATGAAAGGAAACAGAGGGCGCTATAGGCAATTCACGTGTGCGTGAACGTGTGAATCGCAGCAAAGCATGGAAAAAAAAAAAGAAAAAAACTGAAGCACACACTCAATTAGACAGTGAGAGCAATTCTTGAGGCAAACACAGAAACCTTTCTGGGATTGAGGCAATCTGTTTCCCAAGTGTTTCAGACATGTCTGAAAGGACTCCAGGAAGCACAGCGACATTTGCTGTGCTCTCTGATTATTGTATTTCCGATCAGTTTTTTCATCAGGAGATGAGCTATTTTTTCATTCTTTCAAATGTCAACAAACAAGTTTGGCTGTATATAGCCAATATAGGCTTTTCATTATTAACCATCTTAATAATGCCTACTCCATTTGCATTGGTGGTGTATAATTTCTTCAGTGTGCATTATTATAATAAAGAAGATTCTTTTATAATTAAAAATTGTTCAATTATAATTATAAAAACAGGACATTGAATGACTATTGCTACTTTTGTGCTACATTCTAGGACAAATATTAAGAAGGGCTATGATAATTGACTATCAAATGAATTATGGGCCAATGTTCCTGCTACACTACACGGCCTTGCGTAAGCGACAAACAAACACAATGCGGTTGAAAAAGCCTCTGAATTCGGTATACATGTATATATATATATATATATATATATATACAGTATATGCATGTATTCAGACATCTCTCTCCTGCACTTGGCAGAACAACGTGCCCTTATCTGTTTAAGGAGATAACCTCACGAGGGAGATAGCCTTGTGTACTCATCAGACCGCATGTGAATGTGGTTCCCTTGGAAAAAAAATAAATAAAAAAAAGGTCTAATGAGTCATCAATCAAGTCTGTATAAACCATACCGAAAGCTATCGAGTTTGCGAAGAAGGACACTGATATGGGCTGTATTAAGTTGCAGTTACCGCGCTTATTACGCTCCCCTCCTTGGGCTAATGGTCCATTAGCTTTCTTTACTGCATAATGTGCCTCGGGTACAGCAGTAGCCCGGCGCGCGCAGACTCCATATTCATGACAATGGCCAGAGGACTCCCGAGGCTGGTAAATTTACCCTGAAAATAGACGGTTACCTTTATCACCCGCGGGGCCCGGTGATGGCCAATGTGTTTGCGCGCCTCCCCATATAGATTAGGAGCTGATCAAATAATAAATAATTAAGGGGCAAGTTGGAGGTTAACAGTTGGAAAGTGTACCAGAACCGTTACCACAGGAAGTGTTTCAAAAGTTTTTATTAAATCACTTTCCATGATGCAAATTCCGTTTCTTTTTATTCAACATAGGTCATTGTTTGAAATTTGCAGGCAGCTAATCTAATACCACTATGGCTACAATAAATCTTGAACATTTCAACAAAAGATGATTGACTTTTGGCGTGGTAGATTGATTTGACGACTGTTCTTTTTGCTAAGAATTTCAATGTGAACTCTGAACAAGTGGGTCTTTAGTCTCTTGCGGGAGGCTGGTGAGCGACTCTGCCGTCCTGACGTCAGCCGGGAGCTCATTCCACCACTGCGGTGCCAGAACAGAGCAATTTTTGGCTGCTTTTAGTGAAGGTGGTACCAGTCATCCTGCGGAAGTTGTTGAGTAGAGTGCTGGGGCTGGGGCGTGGGGTCTGACTCATGGAGGTAAGTAGGGGTGGTTATACACTGACAGCCTTTTAAGTCAGTAGCGCTTGGTGGTGGTGGTGGCGGCGCTTCAACTTTGTTCTTTTAATTTGAGATGTTTTATCCTTGACGGAAAGTTTTTCCGCACTTACCGGAAACTGCTGTAAAGTAAAGTAGCTGTTTGTCTGTAATGAGATCAAAGACCTTTCCAACGACATTTAAAATGCTATTCAAGCCCATTTTAAATAACCATTAATAATAGTAATAATAATATCTAACTGAGTCACCAGAGTCTGGTCTACGCTGGTGGCACAGGCATTGTGGATTGTGAAATAAATGTACTTTTTTTGTTCTTTCTACTTTTAAACTCATGTTGATTACTATTATCAAGGAACTTTGTAGGTTGCAATAATGGCTTTTTGACGTATGTGTTAATGGACTTGTCAAAGTCGCCTTTGAAATGTATTGGTTAAAGGTCCAATTTTCAAAACCATACTTGTATAACCCTGGTGTTATTGAATGATTACCGCCGCAGTAATTACACATATGTACGATGTACGCTCGCTCAAGTAATGAATGTGTAATATAGAGCTTATCTCAAGCGAAGCCTTTGTTTTCGCTCTGCAGTCATTCCATTGGAGTGCACTCTTGGCCAATGTCCTGACGGTAGTGAGTAACTTACTACTTGTGTGAGGAAACAAACTTTTAAACGTTGCTTCAGCGTGTTGGCTGTCAGTCTCTCCTGAAAGCCAACACGCCGGTCTGTGCACCTTGCCGGCAGGCGACCGCCACTGAACTAAACTAAGGACGCTGGCGAATGATGTGTTGCCAACTAAGGTTCAACAGCGGCAGCCTCACCGCCTGCCTGAACCCCAAAGACGGTGTGCGTGCGTGTGTGTGTGTGTGTTTCTGTGTGTGTTCTTAAGCAATGCATGGCGGGAAGACCATCCGACGACTGGGCAAATATCCACAGCAAAACAACCTCAACCAAAACAGAGTGTAACGAAACTCAACAGCAGTCGGAAAAATGATGGAGAAAAAAACAGAAAGAAAGGAATAGAAAGACGGAAAGAAAAAAAGAAAGAGAGTGTAAATGCCTCTTTGCTCACTTGTCACGGCGTCTGCTGTGTCACATGGCCTCTGGGGAGAAACTTCAATTTGACGCGGTTGGCCTGAGTGGGAGATTTTTTAATTTACTTCTATTTTTTGGTGCCTTGCTTGACAGGCCATTTCGTGTCTCTGCGGTAATATGAGGTGATAATGCTTTTTGTCTGTCATTCTTCAAAACATTTCACGGTCTTTAAGATTTTCTCTCGCTGTCGCTGTCTTGAGGGGGTTGAGCTTTACGTAACAAACAGGTATGGTCTTTATTTTAACTAATTTAATTAGTTCAAGATGTTTTTTTAGCCAACTCTTTGTAATAAATGCCGTGCCATATTAAATACATTTGCAGTGCAATACAATGTAATGCTAATCTCCGTTTTTGTCAAATATGTTTGTACATATTACAACATTTTGCTCGGCGCATTGCACTCTCTGACACGGACATCATTTTGATCTAGAAAGCCATTTGCTACAGCAGGCAATTATGGTGACAGAAACCGAATATTTACAAGAGTACTGAAGGTAGTTTTTTTGTTGTCGTCGTCGTGAAACATAGCAAGATTAATCTACAACATACTCCCATTAATGTCTTAATGTCTCAATGTCTTAATGCTCAACGGCCACCACTGCATGCGATAACTTAATAAAGCGAATATGATGAATTTGAATGCGCGGGGGGGGGGGGGGGGGGGGGGGGGGGGGGGGGGGGCGGGGTGCTTGTTTGTGTGTATGTGGAGCAGTGATTATGGCTATGTTTCACAGAGACACGGGGGGGCTGGGGGCATGGGGCGGGGTTGGTGGTGGTTGGTGGTGATGGGTGGTGGTGGTGGTGGTGGTGGTGGTTTGAGAAGAGATACAGAAGACGGCACAAAGCAGCATCTAAAGCTGAGAATGCTCGCGGCCGCACCCTCTGGGCGCTGGAGAGCTTGCTTTTTAGAGCACCCTGGGGAGATCTGGCTTGGAGGCCTGATAACTTTGTGCGTTATTAAATGCGCTGACACGACAACGTGATGTGAGCCGCTACTCGTGGTTCCTCTTTGCTAACACTGCAGCGAACGCAGGGATCTGTTCTCCGGAAGTATTCTTGTGCTCCAAACATACATCTGACTCCACTGCCAATTAGGCAACGCAGCATGTCAATGCATAATTTACCGTATCAACTTACCACATATGGATCTTGTGGAGCGCAATATACAGATTCTTATTCATGTTCATCAATGCTCTTCAAAACAAACATGAGCAAAACTAGCCAGGCAAAGGTGGGGATGGACGGCCTTGTTCCTGTCCGACCACAGTTTTAGCGCTTTCTTACTGTAGGATTAAGATTTAAAAGTGACAAACTGGCAGTAGCAATACACCATGGCTGATGGTGCAAATGCAGTACAAGTGTCTGTGTGCAGTAGAGTTCTATTCTTATTCTTATACTACCATAAACATAGTAAATAGTAGACAGTAATCATAGATAGGAATCATAGATTGTACTCACTGCCAGGAAACCCCATCACTTCTAGCCCTTTGGATGGATTTATCCGGTTAAAAACTCCAGGGTACACTGCAGAAGAAGGGGGCTGGGTGATGGGTGCAGGTGAGGGAGGACTTTGTGAAAGACGCTAGCCTGAAAGCATGTTTACTGCCTCCATCGGAGACATTAGGAACTAACTCTTTTTGTCATCTCCATCTCAGGGCTGTGCGGCGGGGAATGATTGCTGCTCGCTGGTTCCAATGGGCCCACTGGGCTGTACAAATGCCCGCGTGATGAAGGGGCACATTTTTAATCTGTCAGATGGGACCTGGGGCAAAATTACCATGAACCAAATTACAAACACATTATTCTGGATAGGCTTAGCCCCGCAAAGCTAGTTTTTGTCTTGTTGGTCGGCTATTTCCATATGTCCATTACTGTCCAGAACACAGACGAGGACAAACCAGCAGCCATTTCCAGATACGCAACGGGAAATTGGGGCGCTTTGTATTCTGTAGCACAACACGCGGAAGAGGACATTTTAAGAAAGGACCAAAGTCGTGCTCATGCATCACGTCAAGCTTTTGAAAACACGCGTTGTAATTTATCAAAAGAACTTATCTTTTACATATCTATTATGTAGACAACAGACAACAAGCGATGTTATTTCAGGTGCGTTTAAAGCGAAGATGCACAACGCGGGGTCAACAATGATATTCAATCTTGTCTAACATTCCAGAATGAGATTAAGAGATTGAGACTTCCTGTGGTGTTGGAAAAAAAACAAAACAAAAAAAAAAGCTGGCCCTGCTGCATGGCAGACAGTCCACGCCGTCTGGCGTGCCGGCTACTTTAGATCGTGCTCGACCTCCACGTTTGATGGGTTTATCCCGCTCCCCGAGGTGGATGTAGTGCGAGGGAACTGCAGCTGTGTTGTTGGCACAATCACTTTATTCTGCGATTGCTTGGGTGTGCTGCGCCCGCCGCCGCTGCCGCCGCCGCCGTCTCCGCCCCCGCCACAGCCGGGGCGCCGTGTATCTATGTGGGGTGATCAGGGCTGAACAGAAATCGCTTCCGTGGCACAGTGTTTCTTCAAACTGTCAAGAGCAAGAATTATACAAGCGTGTCCCAGAATATTGAAAAGAGGGGTGGGGGGGGGGGGATGAGTAAGTAAGTAGGAGGGGTGCGTTGCGTCGCCCCCCCCCCCCCCCCCCCCCAACGTACTCCACTGTGGTATACTCCTTATCTCAATGAAGTGGTATAATTAAAACAATTTGTGGCACATCAAGCAAATCAAACCAGTGAGAAACACAGGCTAGTTCTCCGAGCACATAACATAACATGACACATGGGCGACGGTGTTTTTCAATTGCTTTCCTCATTAGGCCCGTGCTACCTTTAGCGTCTCATACGGTTACATATAACCTTCAGGTGAAGCTAAATCATCCGTGGCTAAATTAACAATCTACCTGAATAAACAATATGGGCCTCTTTTTTTTTCACTCCCAGCACCACAGTCCAAACATTAATCATGACTCGGCTGTGGGTTGTTGCAATTACTTAGATAGCAGTAATTGATGTATTAAGTAGCCTACGGGATGACGATGTTTCACTAGCAGGGGCATGCTTAGCAACGGCCATTGGCGGGTAGATAATACTATCTCTGCTTTGTTTTGTTGTCGTTGTCATTCTGCTTCTTGCAATCCAATGCCTTTGACATTGACAATTCATATAAAAGTCGATAGAACGTCTCTTTGACAAAATAACGGTACGTTTTTGTGGGTAGAGATAAAATGAGATGACAGATGAACAGAAATGTAGGGCCGTCAAGAAAATGATATGGAAGCAAATGGCGTTTCGCATGCTAAATTAGTATTGGAACTGTGTGAACTAAATGAAGAGGGGATGCTTGAAGTTTCTCAGGTAGATAGCTTGTCACTATTCCAGATGAGAAGAGAATTACCAGATGATGAATGAAAAAAAAGGGTTAATGAGGTTTGCTCACTGGAAAAGTTGAGATCAATGTCCATCAATCAATACAAGCACGCAAAGTCTGTCCTTGTGTTGCCGAGGTTCGGGTCATTTGATGTTTTTCTGATGTTAGGAGTTAGGAGTTTCAGACGTTATATTTGAAGGCACCTGAGAGAAGTTATGGACTATTGAATAAATCTGCCATAAATGTTTAGAAAAATGATGGAAGCATTTTTTATATGATCAACATTAGGCAGGTAAATTATGCTTTTCAAACCACTCGATAAAACATTTTGATTAAGGAATGGTGCATTCTTTGATATAAAATACAATAAGGGAGATAAAGCCTAAAAATCTAAAATCCCATCCATAATTCAAAACAATGTAGTGTAAACTAAGTGGCATAAACTGATCTAAACATAACTTTCATTATTTTTGCAACTCCAATGGGGCACCACAGATTTAAGCTAATATTAGATATTAGATTATACTATAAAGATGAATTAACCTAGACAATTTATGCTATCGTTCTTGTCCAAAATAAGTGAGCATTTCCTCCTTCGATTATAATTTGTTTTATTTACAAAATTAAGGTAATGCATTTAACATGGACACGTGATGGGGGATGTAAATGAACATAGACAAAAACCTAAATCTGGGGAAATCTGGGCATGAGAATTGACCATACTAAACATTAACTATTGACCATATTAAACCCAAAACCCTAATAGCTATTAAATCCTGATTGGAGAAACTTCTAAGTTAGGTTTGCATCATCTTGCATGAGAGACAAGTACAGTGTTTACTTGGTGACACATTCAGAGATCAGCTCATGGACTCAGGAGACTTTGGACTGGTGTTGTTGTTGGTTCACTGGACAGGTGGGATCTCTCCATTCCCAGCCGGAATCACGTTGGTCCGGTGATTTTCGGACAGGTTAAATCAGGCTAGCAAACTGAACTGCAGTCATCTCTTGGCACGAAGACCCGTTCAAACAGGCATTTTTACACACTCGATCTTGGGCTTCCGCACGTCCCTTAGGATGTTCACAGGACTATTTTGTGACTCCCAATATAACCAGAAATAAAGCGAGAAAGGCGGATACATAGCACAAAAAGGCACGAGTTTCTCAAGTAAGATTTAACACATCGTGCGATTCGGCACGTGTGCATTTTCTTCATGTTTTTCACAGTAGTTGTTTACCGTCCCTGAGGCGCGAGGATCACTTTGTATTATTATCGTGTTATTGTATGTGGGAGAGAGTGCATCTGAGGAATGCATGGAAGAGGGCCCTATAAGATGACCCCGTCCCTAATGGTGTATGGTTAAACTCATCAAGTGGTAAAAATATCTCGAGTGTGTCTTTAGTGGGTGAGCCTATGCTGTGTGTGAGTGTTATGTGGGGAAAACCCCAGAAACCTGAACACAGACTGCATCGCTTGTAACAGCAAGAAGCAGATTTGACGGAGAAACAGGATGTTGTCACCAGTTAAAACCCATTGGCTAACACTCAGCTATATTTTATAGTGTACGGTTTTTTTCTCTCCATTGCCCATATTTTGTTTGGGTTTCAACCAGAGCAAATACAAAGACAAACAAAATGTCTGTTTATTAGCTAGGTAATCTTGCATACAATTGTCATCTAATTCTATTTTCCATCTCATAAAAAGCCTGTAGTAGTTAGCTCACAATGCTACTTGCTTTGTCACTTTCGGCATAATCGAATTCAAACCTGAAGAATCAATTCACATGCACCTTCCATTTTTCTCATTTGTCTCAAACTAATATCCCATTTTAAGCTTACAGTTCTTTTTTTTTAAACACATCTTAAAATACTATCGCGTGCCTGAATGCCATTTCGCTATTGCCTTTGAGCGGGAGTCACTGTGGATAAGATGAACCTTGCCCAAAGCTGTCGCACCGGAGACGGAGAATAGAGATTGATGCTGAGTGTTTGAATGTTCTATTACGAGTTGTTTGCTGTCAGTGTGTAATTAGGTAGGGTCTCCGTTGGGCCATTCCCGGTGAAGGGACATCACTTGATTACGACCATTAATCACGTCCGTGTGGAGGGGCTGACGATGAGCACTACAGAACCCCTTACGGGCCTGTATGCTTTCTCCTCAACGCTTCATTTCAGCTCACAATTTGACAAACCCGCCTCAACCACAGCCATCACTCATGCGGCGTGCAAACTGTCTGAAGGGGTTAGCGTTTAGCGACATTTTCTAACCACACCGTGGATCGTGTCGTCCCACATGTCTGTAAACGTGCGACATTATTGTCACATAATTTTTCTCAGGCTCTGGGGGGTTTTCCGGGAAGGACTTGGAGGAGTTTGAGTGTGAAACATGCTGCATGTAAAACATTACCTCCTCTAAAAAAAATTTGAATTATATTTTTTTCTATCCAGAGTAGGGAGACCAGCTGCTAGGTGTCCCAAGTCCCGACAAATATCTGTAAAACAGACAATGTCCTGGTTTTCAACATTCACCAGCAAATGTACCTGGTATTCACCGCTGTTAAAATAACATGAATAATATGAAACTTGTTTTCTTAGCGACGGGTCCGCGGCGAACTAAAGACGTATACCTGCCCGGCAACAAATACAATCTACCGGTAATTGCATGGGGAACACAAAGCGGTGGCCGCGCAATCTGGTCCCCCTATTCCAGAGCTCTGCTGATGCGTCATTTTGCCCTTCAAGCTACCTTTTCCTTGTTTAAGACTTGGGGGCCTTTCGCTTTCATCTCCAGCATCGCCCTAATGCACATTTGGAGTAGGCTACGCATGTTCTAGGAGCGCCGTGTGCGGAGGGAACGTTGTGTCGCATTTATGAGCAGCGGTAGACAGTACTGTTTTGTATTGCAAGGATTCAATCTCGTCTCATGTGGCTAAGTGCATGGGTTGGGACCGCAGGAAAGTGGGGACCAGAACAGTGCAATAGATTCCCTCGCGTAAGACCACTCTAACCTCAATTTTGTTGTCATAGGCTCTTCTCTGTACACCTTGTATTCAATAGAAAGGACCATATTTCTACCTCTGTATTTCTACGGGTAGATTTTGGTGCCTTCGTAGCATTCCTCGAGGTTGTCTTTTTTCCCATGTAAATAAATCGTGTGAACTGTGAAATCGTATAATGTACAAATATATGTTTTAATAAATATATTTTTTATAATATATTCTAATATAATAAATACATATTTGCTTATACATAGGTTTTTTATTTGCACTGGAAATGCCCGCCTTGGTTTCCTGTTTTTTATTCAAAGGCCGTACGCCGTGTGTCAGGAAATGCGACTCGGGGAGCTTGACAAACAGATGCAATTTGTAGACATATCAAAACTATAAATTGTGTGGGGCCGTTAATCTCAGTACAGAATAGCTGTGGAATGACGTCTGCTTCAGTATTTGCATTAGATGGTGACAGTTTACTCTGAAGAACAGACACATAAAGGTTTGAGGATATTTGCATTCATATTTTATTCTGTATTGGACATGATTAGATTTTAAATAGCCATCCACTGACAAGTGGCCCATACCTCTTCATGCTGTAAAAAAAAAATCAAGATGACAGACATTAGGCCTAGAGTGTCATTTTAGGCATGCTCATAGATTTAAGATTCGGATACTTTATTAGCATAAAACTTAGTTGTCAGGAATTTGCCTCAAGACAGATAATTATGCTGACGCTAATTACATTAAGATCTATTATTCCGTTTTTCTATGTTGCTGCATTTAGCAAGCTCACTGTGCAATAGGGGCTCCTCTTGGCATATGAAAATAACGAAATTTCTTAAAATGATAGGTATTTGGCTCAGGGTAGCAACAAAACCGTGGTTAAAGTTAACTTGAAGCCCGAGCGAAGTAAGCGTGAAAGAAAGGAAAAAAAATTTAAATAAAAAAAAAAGCAGGGCAAGAGGAAAATTGAACACGTTTTCAAGGCGCCAGGTGGGAAAACATTACCAGGAGGGAATCGCGGGAGTCAGAGTCACCTTGCTTGGGGCTGCTGGGTTGGTGTGTGGGGCGGGGGTTGCGGGTGGGGGTGGTGGGCAAACCCGTGCAACTTTGACAGTAACCTGGTGTTGGCATTGAGGACATGGGCCCAGTGACTCATGCTGGCCCGTGGCCACCAGAGTCTCTCACCTTCAGACATCCATTTGCCCGTTGGGGAAAAGACGCTTTGACTGCCGGTGGTCACGGTCTCGGCCCGGTGCACAGAGCAGGTGGCCGGAGCACGCTGCCAAGGGAGGCGTCTGTGTTTTTGGGCCACAGCCCCTTTTTAATGAGTGTGAAAATCTTATCAGGAAAAGTCCTCGTACTGAATAGTCGTTCACTGAGCTGATTTTTAATTACAGATAGCCCTTTGACACATTTTGTGCTGGAGAGCAGTGTGTGTGTATGTGTGTGTGTGTGTGTGTGCGTGCGTGTGTGCGTGTGGTTGGGATTCTTGGAATGTACCCCTGATCATTAACTCTGGACTTATTACCAGATGGTAATCTAACCAAGGCCTGGAAACAGCATGAAGAAAAATTTGAAACAACAATGTTATTTTGTGGTGTTTGTTTTATGGCTTACCTTTTATTCGGTTAGTTTTTTTTAATCTTTAGGGCTAAGCCAACATATAGGGTTAGGGTATACAGGCTATAGGCTGTGTTCAACATATTAACAAAGGGCAAACGACACATATATATACAGTATATATATATATATATACACTGTATATATATTACATTTTTGCTGTGCTTGACACATAGTTGTAGATATCCATCTGCTCCGTTCTCCTAGCTCGTGCAATGCATTGCATGTGGGAGAGTGTTGGGTGTGTGTGTGTGTGTGGTGTGTGTGTGTGGTGTGTGTGTGGCGCCGTGTGCGCGTGTTGTGTGGTGTGTGTGCGCCTGTGTGTGTGTGTGGTAGGGGTGGGGGTGGGGTTATTAATTGAGAACATCAATAACAACAACAAGGCCTGTGTTTTTTTTCCCCCTCTCTAGAGGAGAGCATTCATCATGTGAAGTTTGTGCAGCCAGGCAGGGGAAAATAGGACAGGTTTTGGCAGGACTTCGCCCGGGACTTGCTGCACTAGAAATCTCACCAAAGTGCCATCACGCCGGGCCACACGTTCAATTGTGAAATTACTTGCAGCCCTTGGTCATTGTGCACAGCGAGCCAAATGTAATCTGGTATCACACACGTTCCCATCCCAGCCCACATACGGCTTTCTTTCACCACCTGATCCTTGAGATTGTTATTCGTTGATTTGGTTTTGTTTGGTTTGCTTTCAAAAGTAAAAGTCACAATCGTTGGGAGCACTTTTGAATATGAAATTCCCACAAGGAATAGATTTTGAATCGATTATGAACTGTGACTGTCCCTGCCAAATACCATTTGTAGGCTTTTCCTTTAGGCACCAGGAATCAGAACCTAAGAACCCTAATAAAAATTTTAAGCTTTTCCCTTAAGAAAATGATCCACCGAAGACTAATCCAGTATTAGCTGGAGATTAAATGTTAAGTTTATTTTGTCTCATTGTGTTGCTAGAAATGTATGTTTTATTCTGCCAACGTCACACTTTGATGGAACACTTCGTTTAGAATCATGGTTAGAATCATTATAAAGTTGACGTACTGTATGTTGTTATGCAAACATCTTTAGCCTTTTATTTTATTACCTTTAATCCCACATTTACATTGCCGTACATTATACTTTGATCACGACGTGAATAGGTGATGTCTGGCAGCGACAAATAAACTAGCGAACATATTCCCAAAAGGACTATAAACTATTTATAGTCACAGAAATTAGGCATAATTAGGAACTGAACCACAAGCGACACTTTCAATGACTTTTGACTATCGCTGGCAGTCGACGTCAAAATTATTTATTTATTTATTACAGAATCCTTTTAATAGCATTATCGCTGGTTTCTCTTACGTTTTTCCTTTTTGTCTAGCGAGGCGTACGATTGTGCGTCGGTGACAGGGCTGAACATTTGTCCAACCTTTTTTTTTTATTACAGAATCCTTTTAATAGCAGTCGCTGGTTTCTCTTACGTTTTCCTTTTTGTCTAGCGAGCGTACGATTGTGCTGTCGGTGACAGGGCTGAACATTGTCCAACCTTTTTTTTTGTAAATGGGTTAACCGTTACGGTGTAGCCCTTTAAGCCTGAGCTAGTTTGATTAATTGCTTAGATACTTGCAATGTTGATTCTTGTGAACTGCTTGCTTTCCCCTTCTTCTAAAAGTAAACACCGCCGAGTTGGTTTTGCGGGTATAGATTCAACTCAGTTCACTTTCTAACTCTGTATTCCCTGTTCATTTTGCAAGAGGGACCGTAGCAGTGCATACTGTTTACAAACGGAAGTGTTACAGCCACATACAGAATATCACTCGTCTACTGGTAACACTGTGATTCATTGGACCTGACCCGACATATTTCTTTGTGCTTCGCCGTGTTGTGGGTGGGTTGCTTTATGGAAAACGGTGTGCATTTTCCAAGCGACTGCTGAGCTTTTCACTAAAGAAATATAAAAAAGGCCAGCATGAAGTATCCAGAAGAAGACGATGAGGGCTTGCAGTCTGGAAACCATTTGATAATGTTCCGTTGGTTAACTGTTGGAAGGTTTTTGGCGGGGTAGCATAATACATGAGGTCATGCGCACCTTGTAAGATGCCACCGGTTTCCTGTGCAGATGTCACGGGCTGGCAGGGACTGTGTGGCAGGGACTGTGGGATGGGTCTAATAAGCTTGATGTGGTTTGGTGTGTGTGCAGTGTTGTTAATTGAGCTTTCTATTTTGCTGTGGTGAATTATTGTTTGTGCATGGACTTCAATATAATTGTTTGTGTTAACCCAGTTGCAGTGATTTGTTGTTTCCGGTGTTGCCATAGTGGACGTTTGGCGTGGACTCAGGTGTGAATAATTGGCGGCGTCTTGGACTTTTTGCACGCAGCGCCTTTCCCCCGGGTGCTCCCTCCTCCCTAATGAATTTGTCCCCCAGTCATTGGTCCATGAATGCGAGTGATTGGAGATATAAAGAAGAACGAGGCTCACCTGCGGAGGTCGGTCCCGGGGCGTGTCCAGAGGAGAACAAGGGAAGGGACCAGCGCAACGCCCGTCTTCCACGTCCGTGGAGATGCAACGTGAGGAGAACAAAGAACCAGACAACGCGTACAACGCAGTAGGAATGGAATAGCCATAAACAACCACGAGAACCAAGGATCGGCGCAACGCCCGGATTCCACGTCCGGGAAGAGCCACCGTGGGGAGAGCCAGACAACGCGCACGGCGCCGTAGGAGTGGAATACCCGTGACTGAACTATTCGTGAGACATTCTGTCCAGAGGATTGTGGGACCATAGGATTTTAAATAGGAGAACTGAATTTTTATTTCTTATGCTTTTACCTTTTTGGATTGTGGGACCGTAAGATTTTAGATTAGGAGAACGATCCTTTTATCTTTTTATTCTCTTACCTTGTACTTTTTAACCGTTATTAAATATTCTACATTTGATTCTTCGGCCTCGTGTCTGTGTTGGTGTGACTCGGGGATCGGTGACGAACTGACACAGACGTTGACCAAAGTTTGTTTGTGTGTTAACCTAGACTGTTGGTTTATGAGTTGTAACACGGATGTACATCTTCAAACAAATCAGGTCTTCATCCAAGCTGCACGCCTAGAATCCGCTATTAATTATGTATAAGCTGAAGTGTCATTAATTTGGCTCAGGAAGTTTACTGCGGATGATATTATGCGCTGCCCTTTTGAAACTTGGACGAAGCTGGAACGTTTCTCTGAATTTCTCAATCTGTAACATGGCTGCTTTTTTGTTTTACATTTCCCATAAGGGTGGTGCTTCCAGAGTAGCGCTCACTTCGGGGAACTTTGACAAATTCCCATGGTCCTTTTGTGTCTATCGAGCACCGCACCCCGCTCTACTCCGCTCTGTCGGGGAGCAAGAGCAAAAAAGGAAGCCGTTTGGTTTCAGGACAGAGGAAACTCCATATGAAACAACCCTGAGCTTTCTCTTCACACCGCTGACAGCCCTGAACACTTTACGGAGAGTGAATGTGTTTGCGGGGACGTGGACTACTGCTATTTGAATCCACTTTAGTTTCAGTGATTAATGACTCAATGTCATCGGGAGACAATGTTTTACTACTGTTTACCACTTTTTTTTTTTTTATTTCCGCCCCGAAAAAGCACAAGTAGCACTGGTATTTTTCCACGGGCAAAGTTTTCGCAGCACCGTGTGAATTTTACTTGTGGTGGCCTCGTGGCCAGCATTTCAGTGTTCAGCCGGACATCGAGATGGAAACCCAGAGGCACAGCTGGGTAGTCATTGTCGTTCGAATGAAATGAAATGACCTGATAAAAAGACAGACGCTGCAATGTTCTCCCGCATGTTTGTTAATTAAGGTTAGTTTAAAAAAAAATAATTAAAGAACAAAAATGAATTTGGACTATTTAAAGTCATCTTTCCAAAACATGCTGGGCATGCGCCCCATTCACAGATTATTACATGGAGCGGCCGCCATGCTTAGTTTACTTCCAGCATGTGAGAGAGCTTCCATGCTTTCTCCGCTGCCAATTCTAGAGGCTTTGTATGATGAACATATCACAGAAATCGCTATTCTCTCCTTTAGTTGGGTCTAATAACTTTTAAGATTCAACTAACTTTTAAATTGGTTGAAAGTAAATCTTTGTCAGCATAACTAAAAAATCTATCTCGCTCTCTCTGTGTAAGTCTACACTCGTGGGACACTGTACACAGGTTATTAGAGTATTATGTGTTTGCGTTGTTATTTTACGAAAGTTCGGAAAGGTCATGCAGTGTGTGCTTTACGTTCCCATTCATCCCTCTGCTTCTGCTTGAATTAGGAAACTAATGCTGGATTAATGGCGCCGCGGTTGGATTCAGTAGGAGCTGTACTTTGCTGACAACCATGTTAATTAGCTGTAAAAAGGTCATAGACCAGGTAATGAAGTGAGGCGCAGAATGGCACTGCAATTACATTGTTGTTGGTCATTTGGAGCGGGAATACCAAATTGCTGTTTTCACACTCAGGTTTTTGTGTAAAATTATGAATTATTAAAAAATTGTTCACACGATATTTTACAATCTTGTCTATCCAGCAATTATAAACCAACAACCAAACTAATTAATGATGTTCACGATTATGTTGCTGCACTGGCTAGTCGGCACCGGAAATGCTTGTCGTTTAAACGTTTTTTATTTAATTTGTTTCCTGAGAAGTTATTTCCGCCGAGATATGAATTGCGGAAGCCCACCATACATCGAATTACACCATGCTTTTAATAATACAATGAACTAACTTTAAACAATTAGCAGGTTCCCAAAATATAATATCAAGTAATCACAATCATCACAACTATCCACAGCATTCTTCACCCCGTCAAGCGCAAGACATTCCCGATCACTTGGCTTTTTCATGACATCGTTCAAATACCTTGTTTTAATTAGATATAGAATAGTAAGCAGACGACCAAAGGTGTTGAGTGTTACATTTTCTGGATGAGCAGTTCTTGAGAAAACTGCGAACAATCGGTCCGTTTCACACAGGCACAGAACGGGCACTGCTCTGTCATGTTTGTTGATATAGTTTATTTTAATTTTATATAATTTATTTTGTCATTGTTGAAAAAGCAGCATTCCAAGAGTGTACACTGTCCAATTATTATCTCTGCTGTTAAATAAATTACTTATTTATAACACATTCGGCCTACATAGTCATATTTTCAAGTCATCTTGAAGCACTGGCTTAATGCAGCACCCTATGGAATCTGCGTTATAGCTTTTATAATTTCTCAATGCCGCGATTCCATCCCTGGTTCTGTGATCACAGAAACGGGCCTATTGCTCTGTAACTGTGGCTTCTATAGCTAACTCGCTGCCATCAGTCTGTCGCTGGCCAGTGCCAGACCCCCCGTCAAAAAATCAGACGCTTGCCACTGGGCCTAACAACTTGTCCACGGGGAAAACCTGCCAGCAAGATTTGCAAAGGATGATCGACAGAGAACACATACACATAAAATAAGGGAGTAACATAATGTTAACAGAGTTTTTTAAAAGGTTGCATAGGCTCAAGGAATATCTGTCAAAGACCTGATCGACAGACGAACACATAGGCTTCATTTCATATAAAGTATAAAGGGAAAGTCAAACGATAAATGTATTAAACTAGAAAAATTTTTATATCTCAATTTTATGACAAAAAAGGGTTGGCCTTACTACCCAAAACCAATAGTCTACAATGAAAAAGTAACTAGGTCCAAGTCAAATCAAATACAACTCCAATCCAACTAATCCTTAAACGTGGACAGACCATATCACCTTCACCCTCCGGGTCTCCACCAGCTACCACATTCTCTGTCTGCGGAAGGTTCGAGAGCGCTGAGTTTTCCTGGTCCTGCGCTGAGGTTTCTGCAAACAATCTCACAGCAGGAACTAAACATCACGGCCAAGAGCGGGTCGTATGCATTATAGATGAGTTTGGGGCGGGCGGCCAGGCTAACTTGTGTGTTTTGCCACGGAATTCAATTTTAATTTCAATTTTATTTGTATAGCCCTGAATCACAACGAGATACCGTAAAAGGGATGTATGCGGATTTGTGACTCGTAAAGAATGGCAACAACGGAGGTAGCCTTCCCATTCAGCTTGAAGGACATGTGAATACAAATTAGACGAGCCAATTCCTCGTCATGCTTTACACCTGCATTTAGAGGTATACGCGTGCTCGGATAGAGAGTACACATTCATGAGAGGAATATCATCATCAATTAAGACCAGCGGGCAATTTCATTATATTTACCGCATAGTAGCCTACCAGGTAATTTCCTTTACCCGGGCAAAATGTGGTATTTTATAGGGGGAGTGTTAAATGAGACGCGGCCAGTAAGCGATGCGATTAAAATACATACCGTTCGGTGAGTAACTCGATATGAGTTCAAAAAATATGAAGAAAGCGACCTGAGAGAAGTACAGCTCACCTCCGCCACCCCGGTACCCAGACCCCCCATACGTTCATACACCACCACGACTTACCCTCAACACTTCTTACACTGGCGGTCGATTCATTGACCAAGTAAGAATCCAATTATTTTATTCGAATGTACCGTCATAGATGCAGAATTAATTAATACCGGCTTTGGGTGACGCCGGTGCACGCAGCACATATACGTCCATATCTTACAAACTCTCCAATAAGTAGACCTGCTGAACTCAATAAAGGGCATGTTATCCCTTTTACTCTTCGTCGTGCTTGAGCTCGCAAGACTCTCCTCAGAACTTAGTAAAGTACATCCCCAAGAGATGAGGCGGGATATTGCACAATGAGGTACTTTAATTTATTCTAAAAAAGGTGCAAGTTACGTCCGAAATAAGAACCGATCAATAAAAGGGCATGTTTGTCTTTATCTGCTGCTTGTATCTACATCAGGGGTGCACAATATACTAACTCAATACCAATATCACAATATCACACTGTGCAATATCAAAACGTGTAACCGTTATATAATGATGAAGCTATATAATGATGAAGCTATATAATGATGGACCTGATGAAGATATACAATGATCAAGATAATGATCAAACCATAAAATGATGAAGCTATATAATGATGAAGCTGCATAATGATCAAGTTATATAATAGTTAAACTATATGATGATCAAACTATAAAATTATCAATCTATATAATGATGACGTTTCATTGGCCAGTTCCTGTCACATGCAATTGTGAGTGCATGGGTCCACGGAACGAACGTCCCCGTATGGAGCGTACCATGTGACCCATGTGTGCGTCCTTCCACATTTGACCGAGCGAGTGAGTGAGAGAGAGAGGGAGAGAGAGAGAGAGAGAGAGAGAGAGAGAGAGAGAGAGAGAGAGGGGTGAGAGAGAGAGAGAGAGAGAGAGAGAGAGAGAGAGAGAGAGAGAGAGAGAGAGAGAGAGAGAGAGAGAGAGAGAGAGAGAGAGAGAGAGAGAGGGAAAGGAGAGGTAGACAAAATGATGTCATAGTGGCTCTGTGCCACCATGTAACTTAGACACAAAATAGGGCTGTCGCCATGCAGACATTAAAGATTAAAGATTCAACATTTCTTTATTGCCAAATGTAACAAGTACAATGGAATGCTTCCTCCCCATTCACTCCTGCAGTATTCTTCATATCATACATTCTAAAACAACTCTAAGAACCTAATAAGTACAGTAAAAAGTATTCTTCTAAACAGTATTCTTATAAACGTAAATTCTAAAACAACTCTGAACAATTTAGTTGATGTTGTCGCTTCTTCCCCATTACATTTCTTAAATGTTTTGATTGGTTAAAACGCATGTTTTTATTTGAATAGGCCTAATGCTTCAAAAAGCAAAAGTACAATATTTACCATTTCCACAGTGCTGTGTGGAGGAAGACATTAGGTTTTGTATCCACTCTCAGTTACTGCAGAACACCAATTAAAATCGTTTTTCTTACTACGCGGACTATCGCTCGTCTTTGCCTTGTCAAGAAAAGACGTGTTGTGTTGACATTCCATTGGGGCTGAAGCTCATTTGTAGAGGCTTGTCAGTCATCTCTAACTCCGTCATAGTTTCTCCTCTTATGAGTTGTAAAACAAACATTATGTCCTCGACACTTGATGAGACGGTGACCCTCAGTGTAGCTATACTTAATGCATGAACCTGTGCACGGTTTATAATTGCAATATAAGTGTCTGCTTCCATGAATTCCAATGCATCGAAGAACTCAAATTAAGAGACAAAAGTTACAATTGTAATTTTAGCTGTCTTCACGCTGTGTTAAATGAGCATAAAGCCTAGTGTTGCTGTGAAAAAGATTGAATCATAGGTTTGTGGATCCGCCTGAAGCATGCTGTGTATAATATCAGGTTTGGGCTTCCACTTGTATTTGAAAAGCAATTACCTCTTGGGTGGTAAAAGTACATTTTTAATAAAAATTGAATTGTACTCATTAATAAAAGTTGACTTCACACCAGAAGGGAGCTCTGAGGGAGTGTGGTAAACAATTAAGGGATTTCAGCATGTTAATTTAATTTGTAGTTTTTTATTGTGAAGTCACCTTGAGGAACACAGAGAAGGCTATACTGCTAGCATAACATCAGTTATTCCCTGAGAAAGATTAAAAACAAAAATAAAAACCAGCGACGGAACATAAATAAACACTTTGGCACAATTCATGCTTCAACTGTTGACAGATCACTTATCTGGACTACCTGACTGAAATATGCAATGACAGCCCGGACCGGTTTAATATGCCAGAGCATTGCAGGTAATTAAGGATGCAACAGATGTAGGACAATAACCCCGAACACATGTAACCAGGGGGCAGAAGTAAGTGCTTTCTTCCCGTTCCAAACCTTTGAAATAAAACGAAGACACTCGGTTTTGGAGAAATTAATGCTGCCAACCCTATTTTGCTCGGGGCTTGGCAGTGGAAAGCATTCTATGTTCAGTTTTGTTTAACAACTCGGTATGTGTATCACTTTCTTAGTATCATTAGCTGCCAGGCCTCCAGGCAAAGAAAGGAGAGAACACACACACACACACATCATTTTTCTTCTTTTTCTGATCATATATGATATAAAAAGTGTGTGTGTGTGTATGTGTGTGTTGAGTGTATGTGTGTAAGACACACACACACTCGGTGCATAATTGAGGCTTAACATAACTTTGTGTTCTTGTATGTAATCTTTCATATTGTTTACATGAAAACCTTGAAACACCCAGGACTCGATGCAAAATATGCTCATATTTTATGTTGAAATAACTTTTCTAATAACAAAGCAGACCTTTTTGGAAATTATGTTATATTTTTAGAATTGAAAATAGGCTTAAGGAAGTGTTGATGTGGAATATGATACTTAAAAAAAACAAACAAACACTATGATATGCTGATAAAACACCTCGGCATGGTGGAGCACGTCCCACAGGAGGAGGATATGCATTCAATTAAAATGAAACGCATCTGTTTCTGTTAAACATAATTTCCTTTCGTAGAAGTTTTTCGTGCAGTTTACGGAGGTATAATTTCTATTCGAATTATAGAAAATCTTCCGGAGCTAATCCTTGTTTTCGGAATATCATTTCAAATTACTATATTTATGGCAACATCTTTTTTTTGGTGGAAAATATGATTGCTGTGTGATGGATGTGTGTTTTCAGTGCTGCCTGAGTGGCAACACAAATGCTCTTACCAGGGATTATTAAGAATGTCTCACACTGTCGGACACATGGATATACTTATACTCCCTATTATTATGAGGAGAAGGGGAAGGGGGTTTTGCAGGAGTGATCTCGTTGGCCAAATATTAAAATAGAATCTCATAACATTATCCCACTGGAGGTGCTGCTTTAAACCTTAACTCCCAAAACATTATCCCACTGGAGATGCTGCTTTAAACCTTAACTCCCATCACATTATCCCGCTGGAGATGCAGCTTTTCACAGAGTTTACATTACACACAATTCAGATGGAAACGTGGCCATTAAATGCATAACACTGCTAGGATGTATTCAAATGTAGACATGTAGAATTTTCCAATATCCGGGGTGTTATTAAAAGTTGATTAGAGATGAGTGACCAGCTGTGTGCATGACCGTGTGTGTGTGGATATCTATGTGTGTGTGTGTGTGTGTGTGTGTGTGTGTGTGGGGGGTGGTGGAGAGAGAGTGATACCTCACTTATCTCCCGTAATGCAGTGTAATTGGGAGGGCCAATCCCTCACCCCCAGAGATTCAACCGGGCCGGGTGGTAAGGGGGGGGTGAGGGTATGACAGAGAGAGAGAGAGATAGAGAGAGAGAGAGAGAGAGAGAGAGAGAGAGAGAGGGAGGTGGCGGTGTGGCTGTAGGGACAGAAACCTTGACTGGCACTTCACCCCCAGAGGAATGACAAAGACCCCTGTCTGCTTAAGTAGCCATTACTCCATCTGATTGGTAATCATGGAGGGGGCCGGCCCATAAACCCCCCCCCCCCCCCCCCTCTGCCTCGACTGCTCCTGGTTAAGATGGAGGTGGTGGTGGTGGTGGTGGTGGGTGGGGGGAATACGGTGAGGATTTGACCTTGGCTGCATGGAAAGCAGCAGCATAGGAGGAGTTGTGTGTGAGGGGGGGGGGGGGGGGGGGGGGGGGTCGTCTGCTGAGATATATTGGCCGTGTAATAAGGGAGTCACACTTTCATGCAAACTAAGTCCACGCAGGTATCATGTCGGAGGAGCTCGTCCGCGTTGTCGTGCTTCAGAAATGCGCTGTCGCTAAGGACGGTCTCGGTTGTTTTGGGGTTCGCAAAACATTCGCGAAACCACAATTAAGCGATTCCGTTTGTTAGATTAAATTAAAACGTTTGCCGGGTAAGAAAACATTTGAGGACAATTGATTATAATCGTATTCTGTATGGGGAGGGGGTCCTGCTCGCAGATTTCTTTCTCACAGATATGTGAGGTTCACATGGTGTTGCGGTTAATGTGCAAATCTCTTGTTGTTTTAAAGGGATTGAAGTGTGGGATTTGTAGCACTGACACGCCACACACAAAATGGAGACAAGCCTGTGCTAACAGTGGGCTTCCATGGCTAACACTGAGCAAGATGTTTTGCCCGCAGCCATTTTAGCAGAGGTTGGAAATTCTAAATGCGGAAAGTAAAAGTCTTGTCATATTTCTGTCGAACTCAGTCAGTTCATGAGTTGGCTCATGGGTTGAGTTGGCTGTTATCTCTCAGGAGGACTTAGTTTGTGGGACCTGGATTTTGTGGAGCTCTGCATGCAAGGTAGCCTTATAAAAGAGACCGACTCAACTGGACTGGACAGACAATGTTATTGCTGTGGATCAAACACAGCAATAAACCTTTCTACTTCTTCTCTCTCTTCTCGCTTCAACCAAAATCCTTAAATCATCATTCCCGACGGTTACCATGCAAATTCTCAATGGGAATCGTAAAAAAAAAAAAAGACAAATTATTTTGGCTTTGTCTTTGGTGCCGGATTGTATTTCATTCATGCCACGGTTTCAAAGAGCATATTGGATCATAGGAAACCACTGCGGTAGATAGGATAGGGTTTATTTTTTTTATCATGTATTTGTATCCCCAAACAAATGAGACCGAATAGCATTTCTCAGATGATGCAAGCGAAAGAAGTGTGCACTTGCCGAGCAGCACAACAACAGGAAGTACATTGATTTAAATAACCCTTGAGATGCAGTGCATTCTTACCCTGAACGCTCTGTGTGCCGTGATGCCTTCTCATCGGCTCCATTTCAAGCAAAAGGTTACCAAACAGCATGTTGGTGTGACGGCGTGCAATCCCGTTTATGAATCATTCATTGCTTACTGGTTGCCACACACACAGACCAGCACCACCAGCAGCAGCAGCAGCAGCAGACATAAACGGCGGAGACCTCTCCAGCCGTGTATGTCTGCTAAACTTTTACTGTCCCCCCACCCACCACCACCACCACCATCTTATCCTTGTAATCATTTGTTGACATGTTCCTGCTTGTTGCCGAGGAAATGCGGAATGTGACCCTCCTCTGTAGCGAAGGTCAGGCATTGTCTAATGAAGGCCCTATAGCCTGTCCGGCATTGATTTCTTCTTCGCCCGTTCTTCCGTGGTACGGAATGCATCTCCGGCGCGCGCTTGCCATGGGGAGACGGAGACCCCGGGGTCACTGGACGGCATCGCTGCCAGCTGCTAGTCTGTACACCCATCTCCATCCTTCTCCTCGTAAAAATAATCAAATAAATACAATAAAACCAACCACATTCTTAACGCATCATTATTTTCACCTTTTAGAAAATAAACCAAATATCCTCATCTTGGGTTATCTAAGTCTGAGAGTCTTCAGTCAGAGGAAGGTGGTAGCAGGGCTGACATTAAGAGTGTAAATTGTGGCGAGCGTCCAGCCGTCGTCCAGACGTGACATTCGGAAAATTGCTTGTCAGCCGAGTGGTAAAGTGTGTGTGTGTGTGTGTGTGGTGGTGGTGGTGGTGGCGGGGAGGTGACTGTACTTTCTCTCAGGTCTTCTTCATATTTTGATCAGAGACGACACGGGTGGCATTTAGGTATAAATACCACATGCCGTGTGTCACTTCCGGAATCCCGCTTCTAATGCGGAATCGTTATGAAAGGTTCTCCCGCCGTATCGCTGGGAAGGAGAATGCGGTTTTTTCACTGAATACCGGTGCTCTGGCAGATCGGCTTGGCGTTGGGAGATTATTTGAAAGAGCACACATTATTCCGTGGCAAAACATCACACAAGTTAGCCTGGCCGCCCCCCCCCCCAAACTCATCTATAATGCATACGACCCGCTCTTGGCCGTGATGTTTAGTTCCTGCTGTGAGATTGTTTGCAGAAACCTCAGCGCAGTCCAGACACAGAATGTTCAGGTGGGGAAATGGTGTGTTTCCACTTTAGGTTTTGTGTGTTTTATTTTGGCCAGTACTTTTCTGTACTGTATTGGCCTATGCAACCTTTTAAAAAAATTCTGTTAACATTATGTTACTCCCTTACTTTATGTGTATGTGTTCTCTGTCGATCATCCTTTGCAAATCTTGCTGGCAGGTTTTCCCCGTGGACAAGTTGTTAGGCCCAGTGGCAAGCGTCTGATTTTTTGACGGGGGGTCTGGCACTGGCCAGCGACAGACTGATGGCAGCGAGTTAGCTATAGAAGCCACAGTTACAGAGCAATAGGCCCGTTTCTGTGATCACAGAACCAGGGATGGAATCGCGGCATTGAGAAATTATAAAAGCTATAACGCAGATTCCATAGGGTGCTGCATTAAGCCAGTGCTTCAAGATGACTTGAAAATATGACTATGTAGGCCGAATGTGTTATAAATAAGTAATTTATTTAACAGCAGAGATAATAATTGGACAGTGTACACTCTTGGAATGCTGCTTTTTCAACAATGACAAAATAAATTATATAAAATTAAAATAAACTATATCAACAAACATGACAGAGCAGTGCCCGTTCTGTGCCTGTGTGAAACGGACCGATTGTTCGCAGTTTTCTCAAGAACTGCTCATCCAGAAAATGTAACGCTCAACACCTTTGGTCGTCTGCTACACTCCCGCCAAGTGTGAAGTCGATCGGATGAGCGGTTTCCAAGAAAATCCATACATACATTCGTACATGCAGACATACAGTACATACATGAATACATGCAGACATACAGTACGTACATGAATACATACATACATTCATTCATTGATTGATTCATACATACTGTGGCACACTCCCTTTGTATCGTTGAGTGTCCACCCGACTGATAATAATAATTCAATGTTCCACACCAGTATACAATGCAAACAGTGTTTATTTACCATACAGGGAAAGGGAAAGTGCAGGGTAATTATAGTGCCAAGTCCGTTATTCCGATCTCGTCGTCGTTGTCCGTATGCAGGGGGTATCACACCAGGAAGTGGTCTAAGGGGGTCCAGGGCAAGGCAGGCGGGAGGGTCGTCAGGCAGGCAAGGGTCGGTACACAACTCGGGTTTGCAGACAGGCAGAACCTCCAGGCACACAGTCACTTCTTATAGTCTCCAAACTCGCCCACACAAGGTCTTGGTCTTGGTCTTGGTCTTGGTCTTGGTCTTGGTCTTGGTCGTCTTGGTTCTTGGTCCTCTTCCGTCTTGGTCCCTCTTCCGTCTCGGTCTCTTCCACTCTCTCGACCGTCCACACCACCCAGGTCCTCTCCTATCTATAGTCTGTAGGCAGGGCCTTAATTGGCTGCCGCCTCGGTCCTTCCATGAGGCGCAGCCAATTTCAATAAGGCTGATTGCCTCTGTCGCAATTCCTGCCTCTTCGGCTCCCTCTGGGGGCCGAATGGGGAATTGCGGCTCCCCCGACTGTCGTCCACACTTGTCCTTCTGTCCCTCAGTGGCCGTCTGCCACAATACATACATACATACATACATACATTCATTAATACATACATACATACATACACACACACACACACACACACACACACACACACACACACACACACACACACACACACACACACACACACACACACACACACACACACACACACACACACACACACGCATGTGCGTGCGCGCACATGCATACATACATACATACACACACACACACACATACTCCTGCTTGCCCGCCCGCCGGTGTGTCAACTTGTGTCCTGGTGGGCCACTGGCCTTGCCCTTACTATCGATATTAGTGTGCGGGTGTTCTGTGTGAATGGTGCGTGTGTGTGTGTGTGTGTGTGTGTGTGTCCCTGAACACCTGTGTGTGTGTGTGTATAATCGAGCATGTGAATCTGTTATTGCAACTGCCATTTTCCGGTTGGGCTTCAAAGCAATGGTTGTGTGACCTTGAGTGCTGTGAATATTATTCAGGTCCCTGAATAATAGCCTATTAGTCTATTATATTAATAATAGACTATCATTGACCTGTCACGATCACGCACAGATTTCCTTCCAGAGACCAGCGGGTCAGGGGAAGAAATGCCTGATAGCGAATACCGATAGCCTCCCGAGGTCCTTTTTTAATCTTGTGTCTACCAATACATTTTCTTTCGGAGGTTCTTCTCTTGTCAGGCAATGTTTTATGCAGCACATTCCATTCTTGTTTTTTCTCATTCATCACTAGGCTTGTGAAAAATAACTACTATTTTCCATATTGACTTTACTTTACTTTACGTATTGCCGTATTGTTTAATCAACCAATAGTCGATTGGGATAATATACTGTTGATAGTTTTTCAGGCGTTGGCGCAGCAACATGGTGAGGTTTTAGGTACCTGGATCGTACCACAAGTGTACATAGTATCGCGCACAGAACAAACTGACCTTTTAAAAGAACAACGCTTGGTTTCTGCTGATATTAGTAACCCCCCCCCCCCCCGCCGCCGTAGTCTACTGGTCGGGCCGTGTGTATAATCTGGCTCGTTGGAGAGGCCCGCTGTATTAATGAGACACAGTATTGTGGTAGGGGGTGCCTGTTGGATGTCAGAAATGAGCTTTTGTGATAATGTGCCTGGTCGGGCTCCACAGAACACTGTGCTGGTATGGTAATAGAACCACCCCGCACACACACACACACACACACACACACACACACACACACCACACACACACACACAGCACACACACACACACACACACACACACACACACACACACACACACACACACCACACACACACACCACACACCACATTCCTCCACCTCCTCCTGCACACACTTTGGAAAGCGTTGCTGCTGGTGCTGTGCTGTTGCACCCCTCTAATAACCAACCACCCCACACACACACACACACACACACACCCACCCACTGCTCTCTCTCTCTCTCTCTCTCTCTCTCTCTCTCTCTCTCTCTCTCTCTCTCTCTCTCTCTTCACGTGTGTCCAAATCACCATACCACCCAATCACCTTTTGTATGTGTGTCAGCTCTGATATGCAAATGACAGGAAGAGAGAGAGAGAGAGAGAGAGAGAGAGAGAGAGCAAGAGCAACTATTATTTTTCTTTTCTTTTATGGAGTCTGTTTGTCAGAGCCCTAGCGGGAGGGCCTACAGTCAATGAGAAGCGATTCAGGGATGGGAACAGGAGGAGGAATTGACGCGCGAGGTCAACAGAGGCCAACGATTCAAATGTTGGCTCCTGTCCGAGGGGAGAGAAGCTAGCTAGCTAGGAGGAGGGGGGGGTGGTGGTGGTGGGCGGGGGGCTGCTCACAGGTCCATGGGCCGTCTCTTTCATGGTGTCGGCTGCCAGCTGAGAAAATGGCCCCTTAGCCACCAGCCCGGCCACCCCCATCCCCCTCCCCAAGGACGCCCACCACCACCCACCCACCATTTTTGCTTCCAATGGTAATCAATTCTGCTTCTAAGGTGAGTCTTGGAGGCATATCTGCCCACTTGGGGAACCCAAGCATGCCTCCCCCCCCACCACCGCCACCCCAACCCCAGCCCACCCTCTCCTCTGGCAAAAAACAAATATATCCAGTATATCCAGCTGTGCTCTCTCTCGTATATCCAGCTGTGCTCTCTCTCGCTCTCTCAGTTTAAACATAGCCTACAGTATAGACTGCCGATTAAATCCAATCGCGTGCTATATAATATTCTCATTTTCTATATCTTGCTTTCGATGATTTGATTTGATTTATTATGAATTGCCTGCGATTTAACGTGGTAATCTTGGCAACCCCACATTACGATTGTTACTAAACCTACAATTTAGTGCTAGTTATTATTAAGTAGCTAGACGCTGTCTCGCATTATAAGCAAATATTTATATATACTACATTATACACTGTCTGGGTTTTGTGGTTTATAGTATCATATATTAATATCACACTGCATTATGTATACTGTACATGTGTATGCGTGTATATGAGAATATATAGCATGTGAATAGATTCTCGTGGAGTAAAAAGATTGAAAGTACTCCAGTCCACTCCAGGTCCATAATGCTTTTAATAGTTATGTAAGTATATTAACAAACGGTGCAACACACACGCCAGACTCCGACATTCAATATAAAGAGCGTTGTATATTTCAGACCTTGAATGAAATTACGAGATTTCAGAAAGATTGCATCAGAGGGAATTGAAGAGAATGGAGAATGGATGAGATGTTTGACCTTTCCAGATTTGTCCCTGGGTAGTGAATCTGCTGGAGGGTGCCTGGACAGCGGGCAGCCGTGCGTTGAATTATCACTCCCACTGTTCAAACGCCGCTGCAAACCTGATCTCCCACTCACTGCACTCCCACCGCTAATGGGCTAGAAACACACAGAGAGAGAGAGAGAGAGAGAGAGAGAGAGAGAGAGAGAGAGAGAGAGAGAGAGAGAGAGAGAGAGCGAGGGCGAGAGGGAGGGAGGAAGGGAGGAAGTGTGAGAGAGCGTGAGAGAGAGAGAGAGAGAGAAGCTGCCTGTCTGTGGGTTAAGCTTCGAAACAAATTACCACGTCTCCTCAGGAGCGGGGCAGGGTAGCAGAAGGTCACGGCGAGATGTCAAATCTTTCGTGAAAAGCTTGTGTCACCGCCGCGTTGAATAATGCCCCCCCCCCCCACCCGCGTCAGACGTTGGTGAGGATCACATCAACACTTCGACACACCACCGACGCCGACGACGACGTCGGGAAGGGAGCTTGCGATGACTTTTTAGTTATCACAAGACCCCCCCCTACTCCCCCTACTCCCCCTACTCCCCCGGCACACACCGCCACCTTCCTCCTCCTCCGGAAATACAAAATCAAAGAACATCACCGGAGGAGTGGGAAAGGGATGAGCGGCAGAGTCGCGGAGAGAGGGACCACTTTGTTGTGGTGGGCCAAGGCGGGAAGGAGGACGCGGCGTCTTCTTTGTTAGACGAGAATGGTTGTCAACATCACAAAGGCTGGGCGACTTGTGTGTCTGTCTGTTTTGGCACCTGTCTAATCTCCTGGCAGGGAAATGAATGGCAGCTCCGTGTTCAAAATGATGAATTAGGGGATTGTGCAAGGTTGTGCGAAAAAATGCCAGAGATAGTCCCCTGACACAAAGATTGAGTATTAATTTCCCAAGTTTATCAAAAACTTTTTTTGTATGCGGGTATCTCTGTCCGAGTCCGACAACATGCGAATCACAACAAACTCTGCTTCACCCACACCCATGAGCCCGCACCAACATCTCCACGGCTGTGCCCTCGATGACTCATCTCACCATGTTTCCGCACACATATGCGCACACAGAGGAAAAACAACAAAACATGGAATTCATTCCCGGCATGCCTCATGCCTCATGCCCATGTCCCATGTCTCTCTCCTCTCTCCGTCTCTCTCCATGTCTCCCCCGCCTCCTCCCCCGCCTCCCCCGCCTCCTCCTCCTCCTCCTCCTCCTCAGACACTGTGTGCAATGTGGAGGAGTTTCGCTGTCATGACGGGCACACCTGCGTCCCCGACGCCTGGCTCTGTGACGGCGATGCTGACTGCCCTGACGCGTCGGACGAGACGGCCAGTTGTAAGTCGTGGCCATTTCCCGCTCCCCTCGCCATTTCTCTTTGTCCCCCGCCCCCGCCCCCGCCCCCCCCCCCCCCCCATCCCCACTGATCAAAACCTTCTCATTCCAACTGGGGGCTTCTGGGGGACTTTGATGTTTATGTCATGAGCAGAACTGGACTCCAGAAAGATACATGCAATACATGCAAGATGCAATGTTAGTTTGTCAAGGTAATGCGATTTTACTTGCTTATCAATGTGATGGTTTTTCCTGTAGACTTGTAGAGGATCTAGATGTGTGAGGCAGCGGTATATATATATATATATATATACAGTATATATACTGTATACTGTATACTGTATACACTGTAAACTGTATATATAGTATATATATAAATATACAGTATATATTAGTATATATACTGTATATATTCTGTTCTTCCCAACCCACAAGGACAAACTGCAAATTACCATCATAGGAACTGGGAGGGGATTTAAAAGTTTCAAATCAGAATATATACATATATATAATTTTTGGTTTATTTTTGTTTTGTTTATCATTATTAGCACCAGCAACCTGATTGCCATGCTGGCTCAAACCCCACAATTAGTAGAAAATTACCCATAATAGCATACATTTAGTTGTTATTTTTACTGTGACGTCAAACAAACAAAAGACACTAAAGTGGAAAACACACTTTCAGATGTCTGAAACTAAACTAAACAATTGTAGTGTATCTGTTTAAATGTAACATTTCAAATATAAAACACTGCGTTCAACCAATGTTTTCAGAAAGTGTGACAAATTATTATCAATACTACCTGGTTGCAACCGACATGATCTATTTAGGTAAGGCCTTTTAACATCGACAGTACATAACATCCATGTCCATTAGAGGTACCTTAATGGTCATTATTTGAATGTAATTTGTTAGAAATGGCCTAGCCATTTATTAGTGAGGGAAATGTACTGTGACAATATGTTTCGAGTTGACTGCGCCTGCCTCTCTTATGAGCCAATTTAGACTTCTCAACCACTCCCAGCTAATGGATGACCAATCAGAGCATCTCTTCCCTGATTGGTTGGAGGAATGCAACACTTCCCAATGGCAGGGAAACGTCAGCAGGGAGCGAGGGAGTAGAGAGGGATGTTTGTTTTGTTGTTTAGTGCCAACATCTTGCCCTCTTCTGCTGTTTTCTGCTCTCTCGCTCTGTTTACAGCCCTCGAATCTTACCAACGGCAGCATTACTATTCAATACACCGCGGTCGACCAATCACAACGTTGCGGTGTGTGCATTCTCCATGACATCACGCTCCTATTATTAAACTCTGTAACCATCTGAGGTAATATATCTGTTGTGCCTCCACCTCCCATGCTGTTTTTCGAGGAACGCTGCTTTTGAACACAGATGCATATCTCAAAAAATATGTATTTGTTTTCACCGGGAACACGCTGTGTGATGTCTTTTGCCTCTCACCTGCGTACCCGTAATGCATATGATACAACGAGGGTATAACTGAGGGTAGCTACAGCCTCTCCAGACAGACTGTGGTGCGGTGTGGTGTACTCCAGTGGATCAGTGTATAGTACTCCCTCCAAGTCCCCTCTCAGTGGTTATGCTCCCACCCAGACTCCCCGGTGTGCACCAGCACACCAGGAGGAGTTTGCCTTCAGGGCCTTCTGACAGAGCGCTTTAGGCAACACAACTACTTGGATAGGTTGAGACAACACAACTACTTGGATAGGTTGAGACAACACAACTACTTGGATAGGTTTAGGCAACACAACTACTTGGATAGGTTGAGACAACACAACTACTTGGTTAGGTTTAGGCAACACGACTACTTGGATAGGTTTAGGCAACACAACAACTTGGTTAGGTTTAGGCAACACGACTACTTGGATAGGTTTAGGCAACTAAACTACTTGGATAGGTTGAGACAACACAACTACTTGGATAGGTTGAGACAACACAAATACTTGGTTAGGTTTAGGCAACACAAATACTTGGTTAGGTTTAGGCAACACGACTACTTGGATAGGTTTAGACAACTAAACTACTTGGATAGGTTGAGACAACACAACTACTTGGATAGGTTTAGGCAACACAACTACTTGGTTAGGTTTAGGCAACACAACTACTTGGTTAGGTCTAGGCAACACAACAACTTGGTTAGGTTGAGACAACACAACTACTTGGTTAGGTCTAGGCAACACAACTACTTGGTTAGGTTTAGGCAACACAACTACTTGGTTAGGTTGAGGCAACACAACTACTTGGTTAGGTTTAGGCAACACAACTACTGGATTAGGTTTAGGCAACACAACTACTTGGTTAGGTTTAGGCAACACAACTACTTGGTTAGGTTGAGGCAACACAACTACTTGGTTAGGTTTAGGCAACACAACTACTGGGTTAGGTTTAGGCAACACAACTACTTGGTTAGGTCTCGGCAACACAACTACTTGGTTAGGTTTAGGCAACACAACTACTTGGTTAGGTCTAGGCAACACAACTACTTGGTTAGGTTTAGGCAACACAACTACTGGGTTAGGTTTAGGCAACACAACTACTTGGTTAGGTTTAGGCAACACAACTACTTGGTTAGGTTGAGGCAACACAACTACTTGGTTAGGTTTAGGCAACACAACTACTGGGTTAGGTTTAGGCAACACAACTACTTGGTTAGGTCTCGGCAACACAACTACTTGGTTAGGTTTAGGCAACACAACAACTTGGTTAGGTTTAGGCAACATAACTACTTGTTTAGATTTATGATTTATGAATCTTTAGGCAGCAATTATTTTGTTTTGTTTGTGCTTATTTGCTCCCTATCATGATTTAATCTCAATCACAGCCCTTTATATGAGTTAATTTATTCCATTGTAATCAAAGGAGGAATTAGTGCTTGTGGTTGATAGGTTGGTTTGTTGAATCACTGCTTTGGACAGAGAACTCCAGAGAGGTTGACTTCAGATACCCAATTAAGTATAACTTATCCAATCTATAATCGTATTCTTCCTAATAGAAATGCTGTCCCATTCGAGTTGTAAAATAATCAAAGTTACTTTTAAATCAGTGTAAGCCACTTAATCACACTACCTACTGACGACCAGTACTTAGCCTGGGAACTAGACAAATCTGCAAGCTGCTGTTTTATTTGCTCCCGGTAAGGTAGATTTCCAGCCGACCCCGGGGCCAATCACCACCGTTTATCTAATATGGAGCGGGTTTGATACCATGACTGGACAGAGGAGCCGTTGAGGCGTAAAGGCGTGAATTGAGGCGGAAACAATCAAGATGGCTGCCACTGATGTGGAACGCTCTTTTGAATGAGCTATCGTGACAGCTAAATAAATAAATAACTAAATAAACTGGATGGTATATTATCTCTAAAAGAACAAATAACTGCACTTTGTTTGCCGTACTTCTGATGGGGTGTTGATTTCCCTATACGGTACGTTTCATTACTCTTGATAGGTGATAGGTCTAGCCAATTGCATCCAGAGGCATTTTGGTCTGCGCCCGTTGATGCTAGCGCCCCTTGTGAAATCCCTTGTGAAGAAGAGAGGTTCCAGGCTAATACGCATTTGCGAATTGGTCTGGCGAAGGCAGGCGAGTTATTAGCATTTTCCTCCGGTGAAACCTGACACCAATATCTGTGTGAATGACTGAATGAAATGGGAAAGCCAGCGCGTGTCAAGCGGTGGGAGGAGAATCCTGGGAAGCCCAAGCATGGAAGGAAACCAAAAAGAGAGGTGTTTAAATGGCAGCGAATAACCTTCCCCCCGCCGCCCCCCCTCACATGTCTTCCTCGTCCAGCAGAGAAGACGGATGCCAGGTGCCCGCCCCCCCCACCCCGACACACACACACACACACTTACATACACACACAGAAGAAATGGACGACAGGCTTTCAACAGGGAGGGGGGCTTCAGAGAAGAAAGGCAGGCAGACAGCGAGCAGCTATTCGTCTTAAGCATGCTGCAGAACCACTGAGGCGTTCTGAATGCTGTCTCCGCTCTGCTCCGCGTCTGTCCTCGGCTGTGGTCGGCGGTCTTACGTGCGGCGCGGGTGCGGCAGCGCCAAGGCAAGAGTCATCACAACATAGAGGCCAACCCGGGTGGTTTTATCTAACACCCGATAACTGCGGATTACATCCGGTGAATGGTGAATCTCTGTTCAATGCCATGTACAGTATGTTGACTGTGTGCGGACAAACTGTCTCTTTTCTCGCTGTACTGTATGTGTTTATCCATCCATATGGAAAACACGATCCCCTGTTGATGTCTCTGATTGTACGGTGAAAAAACCTTGAAACATAGCAAGTCAGAGAATATGGGGATGAGTAAACATAACGTGAACAATAACCAGCGAGAATGGCAGTGAACTGTTTAAAATGTATATTCTCTATAAAGCTATGCATACAAACCTAATTATAAATTACAAACCTATTCAGAATTTTAGCAATAAGTCAAATATTACACTTGGTTTGCACAAGGCCGTTCTGCGCCAGACAAATACTTCACCGTGTGGACCTCACATTTTTAGCCCTTCCTTGACCTTTAGACAATACTAAAATACTTTCGGTAAGGTTGCGAGAACAAAACGACGTGATTGTGGAGAAAGGATTCTTTTTTTGGCACTTACAAGCTTTTGTAACTTGCTGAAATATCTGCAGACGACAGCACCCCGCAAACAGTGTGACCGGGTGGGAATTCAAGGCGCTTGTCATTTGTTTTCGTTCTAATTTCCTGCAATTGGAAATCCGGTTTCCCGTCCCCGCGGAGACCCCGGCTGGTCTTTGCTGTCGGTATGTTGTCGGTATGATCAAACCAAAACCACGTCGAGCAAAGGAGCAAGTCTGTCCACAAAAAAGAAACCTCAGCTCACAGGACACATTCTTCTCAAGTATGCTATCGTCGTAGGGTGTTGTGCTACATGTCATCGCGGGGGGGGTTCACCTCGCGCGGTGGAGGAAGCGCAGGCCTTTAGGAACCGCCTCTCCGCGACAGGGTGGCAGCTTGCGGTTGGCGTCACGGTTGCACTGTGATTGCCTCAGCCAGCGTCACTTAGCCACCTCGTTATTTTCTCCTGTTTGTCATCAGTTCGCCTCATCATTATTCCCTAATTTATTCAACCACATTGACCTAAGTGACAGGGACGGATCACTGTCGTTGGCTTGCGGGTGTATTACTTTACATTGCACTACCTGAATACCTTACTCTAGGCTTGCTGATACACTTTGCTAGCAATATGATGCAAAACGTGGTTTGATACACACTATACACTTTAAAGGTCCCGTATGTAATACTAACTACATGTAGGATTTTACATGCTGCACAAATCACTTTAAACTGCCAGTTTATGAGCAGGTTGTAGTTGAAGTTAAAACATGAGAGCTTCCCCGACTCTCTCTGTTGTGTAGAACAGCCTTTGGGCAGATTTCTCTTATATTTGAGTCGAGTTGGATTTCGTATGTAAGCGTGGATAATTTAAAAAGATATATATTTCATAGCTTTTTTAAATGTGTAGGTTTAATTATGATTAGATCTAACATTAGCTTCTGATTGTTATTGTCTCAACCCACGGAGCTCAGAAAGCACTGATTCTTAATTATAGTACCTTTAATAAGGTGACCATTATTCAAGTGTTAATTGTGTGTGCGTGCATTGATATGATATAATGTTCAATGGCTTGTTTGTTTTACACAAAATAATAAATACGGTTGGCAAGGAAAATCCTGTCCGCCTTAGCAGCCAGTGCACGGTAGTTCTTGGCGGAGGACAGAGGGGAGCTTACTAGCGCAGTGCGCAGCACGGGTGCTGGGAGCTGTCGCAGGAAAACAATGCGTGAAAAGGAAAGAGGGATCCGCTGAGCCCAAAACGGACAACATCTTCTCCATCAAATCAGACGGCTTGTTGTCGCCAAGGCCCGTTGAGTGACGGCAGCCGGTCAGCCTTCTCCATCTCCGACAGCTCGAAGCGTTGCAGAAGGAATGTTCTGAGCGCGTCGTACTTGCGCGCAGCCGGAGGGGGCTTCCGACAACCCCATCGGCCGCGCTGTTGTCGACGCATCTCACGCCGCCACCACGTGGAAATATTTAGTAATGTCCTGTGTTATGGCCCCTCAGTTGAAACTGGGCTTCGACGTGCTGAAACCACGGCCGGGGGGCTGTGCTGCCGGAACTCGGGCAACTTGACTGCCACGGCGTGGATGCTAGCGTTAGCGTTAGCTTCTGGCGTTGTTGTTGTTGTTCGACATGTTCTTTAGAAACGTGCGGGGTCACCAATGTGGGAGTGCGAGAATGACGAGACGGGGAGGCGAAAGTGCGTCGAGTCTTTCTTTTACTCTCACACAACAAGACACAAAGCAACAAGCGGTAGAGAGGCAGCTCGGTTAATTCTCTCGACTCGAACTAGACATGCTTGGCACCACAACCCCACGCTACTTCCTGGTTATGTCACGTGGTGTGCAGGAGGACCCAAGCGCAAGACTCAGACTCGGGGTTATGCAGTACTTATATTTATTTACAATACATACAGAGGAGAAAACGGGAGTGAAGCCAGCGGGACGGGTGGCGGGAACCGGCAGGCAGGGAGAGACGGGCAGACGGGTAGGTAGGGCGATGATCGGCTGGCTGGCGATGGGTGAAGTCCATACAGGTATTAACAATAACTATTTGCAACAATGATCCGACACCAGTGGGTGGAAAGCCGGGGTTCTTATACAGTCACTGAGCCACGCCCACCAACCGTGGAAGCCCGGGGACGCGGTCGCGACCGTGACAGGTTACCTACCAACCAGCTATCTCCTTCCTGCTGGTTGGCTCCCTGAACTCCCAAAGCAGTCTCTCAATGTCTCTCAATTGTGTATCACCACAAGAGTATATTTTGCACTAGTGCCAAAGTAGTTAATTTTTTTGTTAAACAGGCAATGGCACGTTTGTAAAATGATATCAATAAGCTCTCAGGAATTCACATTTTTCGGACTAATTTAGATAAAGAAAAGAGCAAAGGAGAAACAGATTGAAGGAGAAATCCTGACTGTGGGACACTCTAGCAAACCTTGTACACATCGGGCAAGCTGATCTAATTCCCCTTTCTACAATACATAATCCATGATAATGTGCTGTGCCTAATTCCCAGATGAATATGCAAGGATTTCTTTCCACGGGCATTGTAAATAAAATAGTGCCAGCATTAATGGAAATGATAATGAAATACCTTGTGGAGATTAAATGAGTTGGCCCACAGCAACCTTTCTGAGATCCAATAATTTAGTGCAATATTAGAAACATGCCTCACAGAGGGATAGGGCAAGGAGAGAGAGAGAGAGAGAGACAGAGAGAGAGAGAGAGAGAGAGAGAAAGAGAGAGAGAGAGAAGAGAGAGAGAGAGACAGAGATACCACAGCCAACTATAAAACCTGTGAGAGAAATGTGAATAGAAATTTAAAAATGTTAATTAGTGATCCCTTTGTATTAAATCAAAATATTGTTTGAAGGAGTATTGTTTAAAGATGGGACATTTCCGCAAGCTCAATTTGGGGATGGGGATTTCACACATTATCCATAATTTGAGTCGATAAGCTTTGCTGTTCATATTTTGTTATTCCTATTCCTATAAAAAAAAAGATATGCTTCAGTTCATTAAAATAAGTTCCTATTTACTCAGAACAAACACTAAATAAGATGAGAGTTCAGTTATTTAGTAATCAGCTTATAAAGAAGGGAAATTAAATAAAGAATATCATCCTCCTCCCATGTTCATAATATACATTCCGCTCACTTGCTCATCTTCATTTTAACTGATTTGTCAAAAGAACCACCGCACATACATAAGTACAAAGGACATAGAGGTTGATTAAGTATTAAATCACGTCTTCCCCACTTCCCTTCATTAATATTCCATTAACAACCATTTTTATATTCTGATTGAAATAACCCTATATAACCTTAAATAACCATAAATAAGCTTTTATGAACCCTCAGATTCTATGATTTTCATAGGAAAATGTTTGTTATGCTTATTATGTAAACTGATGCTCTTGATAAGCAAGCAATACAATAATAATGTGAAAAATCCTAGAAGAAACATTTGAAAACCAGGGATTTAATATGTTGTCGCTTGTAATAGGTGCCGAGTTTATATTATACATATTATATTATATAATACATTCCTTTTTAACAAAATGACGACTTCTTTGATGACTTCTAGGTGTCAATTAGTTTGAAGGTGAGTAACACACACACACACACACACACACACACACACACACACACACACACACACACACACACACACACACACACACACACACACACACACACACACAGTACGTTAGGCCCAGCAGTCTCTGTTAGGTTGGGAGAGTAAATGGTCGGTAAGTTATGCGATTGACCGACCAATGAGAATTTGGTCAGAATTTGGTCCACAACCAATCAACTAACCCACCATAATGTGTCTAACCCTCCTAGTTAATCCAACTATTGGTTCAATATACAGCATACAGCATCTCACTCAGGAGAGGAACATATTAGGGGATTCATACATGAAGTGATGAGTGTGGCGTTTGGATGAGAATCAGCATACATATCGAGAATCAACGATTACTTTAGAAAACCACACGTTGAGCTGGTTCTTCCAGATGCACTACCAGCGGTCTCCACTATGGCACGGCTGCTTCAAACCTCGAGTCAAAGCGTGGCCCTGTGGGATACATGAATCAAGAAGACTATTCCAGGCAAGTGTGTGTGTGTGTATCTAATGTTCAAACTCAAACTCAGTTTCCCTAGCGTCTGAGCAATTCCACAACTTGCACTTGTCTACGTTCAGCATGAGACGCAAAAGAGGTTCGAGCCGGCCTGACTAATCACTGTGCACTTTTCGTTTGTTTTAGAACCCAGGTAATTGTTGTAATTGCCACGAACGAAAAAGGTTTTAGTCGGGATCTCTTTCACTGCTTTCTTCAATACATTCGTTTGTAATTGTAGTAAAGAGTCACTTTGTATGGTAATTGTAGCGGGAGGGCAGATGTCTGTC
>PIJE02000015.1:9279-304279 GCA_002895965.2 Coryphaenoides rupestris
TGTAGGACGAGCAGAGGCTCAAGATGAATTTGCTCACTCTCAGCACAACGACACGCACACGACACACACACACACACACACACACACACACACACACACACACACGCACACGCGCACACACACACACACACACACACACACACACACACACACACACACACACACACACACACACACACACACACACACACACACACACACACACACACACACACACACACACACACACACACACACACACACACACACACACACACACACACACACACACACACACACACTCACACACACACCATGTTAAGATATACTGTCTCTGTAGATCTTCCCCTGTCAAGTATAGCCATTTCACTTATATAGCCAGCATTTCATTGCATTAACCAAACATCAATCAGATCAGCCTCACCAACCGTGTGTGTGTGCTCGCTCCAACCCATTGAAAATGTGTCAATGTCACAATTAACAGCGAGTGCCATTTTCTTAAAAGGCTACACATCCTCTTTAGAAGATAACCTTCAGACGTTCAATGCAACTCCTCCATAACCTTTCAGCTTCTGACTCTCTCTCTCTCGCTTCCTCCTCTCGCTCTCTCTCCCTCTCACTCCCTCTGTCTGTGTGTGTGTGTGTGTCTCTCTCCTACTCTCTCTCTCTCTCTCTCTCTCTCTCTCGTATCCAGGTGCTGTACCTCATCCCGGTGTGCCTGACCGTGGCCGTGATCGCAGCCTTCCAGATCCCGGCGTTCACCGACAGGCAGAACCTGTCGGCCGTCACCCTGCTCCTGGTTCTCTTCGGGTCAGTGCCCACCTCTGCAAGCCCCTGTGCACCCACCCACCCCCACCGCCCGCCTTGTTATGCTGATGGTGCTTATGAACTCATTATATACGGCTAGAGAGCCTTGTTAGAATATTCACCGCTTATTTTCGCTGGTTTGAGATGTTTGACGCCGTCGTGCTCCGTTTTAAATAACAAAACACTTGAAGTGCCCCCGAGATTCCAAAAGCGCGACATGACACGTGTTTCGCATAGCGAGGAACAAGCAGAGTGATTGTTAAGTGGAAGCCACACACACACAGTCACACACACTCACACACACACACACACACACACACACAGTCACACACACTCACACACACACACACACACGCGGCCAGCAGCTGAGGAATTGTCCCCGTAAGCGTGGCCCACCTCCCGTGGCCCGCGGTGGGACCTGCGGGGGGGCTCCGGGAGGCCAGCTCAGCACTCTGTCCCCTCGTTTATCAGCCAGATGTCTCCTTCTCGGCCCATGAATAATCACGCTGCTGCACCGGGCGCGGCACGTGGCCCCGCCGCCCCCCCTCGACTTCCTCCCCCCCCCCTCCCCCCCCTCCCCCCCCCCCACCCCCCCCCCCCCCCCCCCCCCCCCCTCCCCCCCCCCCCCCCCCCCCCCCCCCCCCCCCCCCCCCCCCTCCTGGTCCCACCTGGGCCAGGCGGCTTTGCAGCTTTCCTGCTTCTGCTGTTCCACATCATGGCTTGGCACACACCGTCTGCCTACAAAGCATCTTTGTGTGTGTGTGTGTGTGTGTGTGTGTGTGTGTGTGGGATGCGTGCACGTGTGTGTGTGTGCGTGTGGTGGGTGGGAGGGGGAGGGGGAGGTTTGGCTAGCATTGGAGGTAGACTCTCTGTCTTAGCACTGTCACTCTCTCTCTCTCTCTCTCTCTCTCTCTCTCTCTCTCTCTCTCTCTCTCTCTCTCTCTCTCTCTCTCTCTCTCTTCCGGGCAGCCTGTTGTTGCCTGTTTCTCGATGACTTGGACAGACCAATCAATTAACTCAATTAACCATGTTTCAGTGTTCCCCTCGTGAGCTTGTCCAGTATTTTAGGTTCGTCCTTATGAATTGCAGAGTTGCAGAGTAGTAAAGTAAAGTATTGTACTTAATCATCAGGGACCCTGATGATGATGATGATTATGATGTTAAATTGTCCGTGCTGACAGGCTTGGCATTTCAACGAGTAATATATACATTCCCAACATACACATATGTGGTACATACATATGAGATGCAACATACACGCTCCCCTCCCCCCTCACATAGAGCCAGCAACTTGCGGCTGTAATACATGGGGCATGGGCGTGGCATGTCACGTAGGCCCCGCCCCTCGTAGCATGTGTTTGTATGCCAGTGCTGGTATTTCCCCACATAGATGATCAGCTTCACTGTGGGCATATCAAGTTTTGCCAAGGTATAATGCAGTTGGTAAATTGATGGCATTTATAGAAAACGTTTTACATTTGCATCAGATTCACCCATTCATACACCGTCGGCAGTGCCAACCATGCAAGGTAACAAGGAGACACTTAGCTAGGCAGAGCCCGGGGATTGAACCAGCAACCTTCTTGTTGCCAGACAACCGCTCTTACCTCCTGGGCTAGTCTTCAGTGTAAGCTATGAACTGATTCTGAATTCATTAACTAGATTATTTAAATGACAGGAGCATGGATACACATCGATTGCTTGATTTTGTGCAATGTTAAAAAAAATTTGGTATTTATTTTAATCCGTTTTAAACAGATTGTAATCGTTTTTTACATAGTTAGCGCAGAAATAGCAGTGCGCGCAGCTTCCGCAGTCCGAGTAAATCGTGGATTATTAAAAACACATTCATCTCGTTGTTTCCATAATGCGTCATGCATAATATCCAGTTTTGCTCTGAAATCCTATTATTTTCCACCCTAATGGAGTAGGAGTTTGTTTGTTGAACAGGAATGACAACAAAGTTTCTTTAAAAAAAATACCCCAATACAGGTTCTCCACCTTCCCCTGGATGTACCTCCTGGCCGGGGTCTTTAAGGATGCAGAGATGGCCTTCATCAGCTACGTGTGCATCAACCTCTTTGTCAGCATCAACACCGTGCTGCCCACCTCCATCCTGTACTTCATGGGTCAACTCTCGCAGACGGATAACGAGGTCAGAACATCACAACGGATCAGAACAATGGGTCCCGATGAACAGGAACGGCAGGATTTAATAGACCAGGGTTATAGGCAGGCTGGATTGCCCTATGTTATGTAAGGGACGGTCAAAGAGTAGCTCTGCGATAAACGCTTAAAATCGAAAGGTTATGAAGCAAGAGGTTGCCGTTGCCATGGCGAGGAATAACTCTAGTCCCTTTTACAACCAAGCCGTACATCCATAGTCACTTTAAAGGGGCTCAGGTAAGCAGAGGTGATGGCGACATCTCTGTAACTCCACACGGTAGAAGTATTCAATGAATGTATCCTCTGTTGCATTAGTTTATGAAGATGATGATGAGTACGCTTTGACAGCTATGCTCTTTTGTTGCTATGGTTACAAGTTGAGAAGTGGATTAATTTAGACGTTATGATTAAGACTGAATTGCTATGAATTGCTATGAATTGCTTTTGCTGCTCTTAAAAACAATATGGGTGAGCACAGGACAGAATATTTCAGTTTTTATATTATTGTATCTGTTAGTATGTGGTATTCAAACCACTCTTTGATGGATTATTAATTAATATCAATTATTATTGACATTGCGCATTGGATAGTCCTCCACCTGTAAATATGGTGCTGGTAAGGACTAACTTGACATTATCAGCGATGGAGAAAACAATTGTAAAGAGTAACAGTTAATAGCTTGGTGATTTTGTGTGCCATTGTTTGTTAAATTGCTTTTTCTTACTCCTTGCTGTCCCTTGCACTCCCCCTCACTCTCTCTTCTCTCCTCTCTCTCCCTCACTCTCTCTCTCTCTCTCTCTCTCTCTCTCTCATTTTCTCTCTCTCTCTCTCTCTCTCTCTCTCTCCCTCTCTCTTCTCCTCTCTCCGTCTGCCTGATTGATAATAGTATTTGTCTCTGTCTTCTTCCCTCATCACTCTCTCTCTATCTGCTTCTATCTGTCGAAAAGGGAGCGAAAACTCTCTCTCCCTCATCTTTATAACTCTCTCTCTCTCTCTCTCTCTCTCTCTCTCTCTCTCTCTCTCTCTCTCTCTCTCTCTCTCTATCTCACGCACACACATTACTCTCACTCTGTCTTTCTCTCCCTGATCTTTAAAACAAAATCTTTCTCTCTCCCTCTCTGTAATTACTCCCTGATCTTTATAACACTCCACTCTCTCTCTCTCTCTCTCTCTCTCTCTCTCTCTCTCTCTCTCTCTCTCTCTCTCCCCCCCGTCCACCTCCCGCTACCACAGGCCATCAACCAGCTCTTCGAGCGGCTGAGCCGGGGCCTTCTCGTCTTCCCCCAGTTCAGCTTCGGCAACGGGCTGATCGCTCTGGCGCGCACCAACATGGAGGTGCAGCTCCTCAGCGGGTACGGCGTGGACGCCTACAAGGACCCCTTCTCGGCGGCGGCGCTGGGGCCCATGTTTCTGGCCTCCTTCCTGCAGGGCCTGGTGTTCATGACGCTGCGGCTGCTGCTCAACCGCTGGCTCATCCGCAAAGTCTGGTGAGAGCCACCTTCTCTGCTGCCACACACACACACACACGCACCCAACGTACCCACCGCACCCACCACCACCGCACCCACCGCCACCCACTGCACCCACCGCCCCCCACTGCACCCACCGCCACCCACTGAACCCACCGCCACTCACTGCACCCACCGCCACAGCTCACCCTCATCCCTTCCCGTACCCTCAAGTTACCTTACCACTAATGCTCCGGGGAGGGGGTGGGGGGTATTTAAAATGCATGGGACTATAAGCATATAAATAAAAATGTGCATTATTGATGGGCAGAATAACTTTACTGCTGTTTTTTTCTCTTTTCTTTTTTTCTTTTTATTCCATTCCTTACTCAACATTTGATACATATTCATGATCCATAGAAATGCCCTTCCTTCCCTCCCTCTCCTACGACTAGTAGTACAGATACTGCGTGTACATGTACAGCCGAGTGTCTCTGTGGACGCACAGCAGAACGGAGCGGTCGCTGTTGGTGAACGTTAATGATGTGACGTGACATGACATGTCACCCGCCCAACACACACACGCACGCGCACGCACACACGCACACGCACACACGCACGCACACACACACACACCTCTGCGTATACTATGCTTTATTTTTTTACAGAGAATTTCACATTTCCCACAAGGAACTTGAATGTTTAACGAGGAATAATGAGTCTTTGTGTTCCATGTGAAGCAAGGCAATGGATTGAAAGGACGTTGTGATGGCCTTTCAGTGTGACGGCTTTATCCCAATCTGGGAACCGTCAAGGGGAAGATTATAAAATCATCTCTTAAAGGCCAAACAATCCTTCTGATCCAGTGGTAGGAAACGGAAGGCTTTGAAATGTACCCAGGACTTCATTGTATTCATCTCTCTAGCACAGTAGAGCTGTCCTTTAATGGCAACATACCGTACATCAAATTGGTTCACAGAAGGTTTTTCAAACAAGAAAAAACATTTCTACCTCAGTCTATGCTCTTGTCATTTTGTCCAGATTGTAGAAACATCCCTCCGTATGGGGGAACTTTTTAAATTGAAGCTACAGTACTTCATTTTTTGTGGATTTACTAGCAACTGAAGCAATATTTACACTTTCCATGTTGTGTCTGAAAATACAATATTCACATGCACACACGCACACACGCGCACACGCGCACACACGCCGCACCACGCACACACACACACACACACACACACACACACACACACACACACACACACACACACACACACACACACACACACACACACACACACACACACACACACACACACACGTACCGGCACAGAAATGTTCAGAGACCTACCTATACCGTCTCCCCTGATTGGACCCTGATGTCTCAAAAGTTCACACAATTAACACTTCTATTTTCTATTCTATCCTATTCTATTCTTCCTCTCTTCCTTCCTCCCTTCCTTTCTTCCTCCCTCCCTTCCTTCCTCCCTCCCTTCCTTCCTCCCTCCCTTCCTCTCTCCCTCCCTTCCTTCCTCCCTCCCTCCCTCCCTCCCTCCCTCCCTTCCTTCCTTCCTTCCTTCCTCCCTCCCTCCCTCCCTTCCTCCCTCCCTTCCTCCCTCCCTTCCTCCCTTCCTCCCTCTCTTCCTCCCTCCGTTCCTCCCTCCCTTCCTTCCTTCCTTCCTCCCTCCCTCCTCCAGCTCTGCTCTAAGGCGTCTGCCCATTGGCAAGAAAGCGATGCCCCCAGTGGCGGTGGTGGGCGCGGGCGAGGATGAGGACGTGAGGGCGGAGCACGCACGTATGTCCAGCGGCGCCGCCACCTCTGATGTCCTGCAGATATGCCGCCTGTCCAAGGTCTACCAGCACCTCAACAAGAAGGTCCACGCCGTCAACCGGGTGTCCCTGGGCATCCCCGCCGGCGAGGTACAACCCCTATGGTTACTTTGTTTGTTTAAAGCCACAGCTTCCCAACCTTCCAAGAAATCAGAAGATTTCTTGTCACACTCGCGTGAGACCGCTCCCATCTCCCGACCTCACATTCTGTTTCTCTCTAAAGATCGGTCTCTCTAGGCCTGAGAATATAATATAGGCTGAGACAGAAGAATGTGAGTTACTCACACATTGTTGAAGAGCAACCAAGTGGGTTGGCATTCATTGATGCCAATATCAGAAACATCAATTGCAAAAGTTTTGTTATGTTAAGGCTGTTAACATTAATGCCGTCTGCTATGTTTTTTACATTTTTGTCCTAGAGTCAAGATTGAAGATTCAACATTTCTTTATTGCCATATGTAACAAGTACAATTGAACGCTTACTCCCCATTCACTCCTGCGAACTCCTAGAATACATTCTCCAAACAATTAGTAATAGTACATAGCAATTACAGTTAAATTATTCTTCTCAACAGTATTCTTATAAACATACATTTTAAAACAACTCAAACATGTGCGTCAATTTCCTTTTCACATTGTGTGGAATTGGGCAGCATTTTGTGTTGTGTGACTGTTATCTGTAATGTGCAAGATAATGACATTTTGCAGGGCACACTTAAATTGAATGAATTGAGCTGTATTTTGGTTTTCGTTTTCATTTCGCTTCGTTTTCATGCTCTAATCTGAATAGAATTCAGTTCTCTCAGAAGACAATTATATTCAAATAATATAACAATTATAGTAATAAAAGTCTTTTCTCTTTTGTTAATTCAAATGTGATCTACAAACTAAATGTGAATGCAATTAATCTTTAAAATGAATTCGTACATTCCCTCGGAATTGTTTGCACGGGGAATTTTAAGCAAATGGAACAGCAAAAGAAAAGACGTTTCGCTTTTACAGTTGAAATACATTGCAAAGACGAACACTAAACACTTCCAACACTTTTCCTACTCGGGAACAATAACAACAGCTCGACATAAACAATTATAAGTGTGGTGCACGGCAACGACAACAAATCTACATCCACAAACCCGTTGAAAGCATCTGCTGGTTAGCATCACAGCATCAACGTCCTCTTCCCTGTCCCCCCCGTCCTCAGTGCTTCGGTCTGCTGGGGGTGAACGGAGCCGGGAAGACCACCACCTTCAAGATGCTGACCGGAGACGTCAGTCCCACCGACGGCACCGCGCAAATCAAGGACATTGACGGGTACGGGGACCGCTGACCGTTGACTGTTGAGTCCATGAAATACATATTTTAGTCCCGGGTACTTTAAGTCCACCCACAATGATGTGATTCAGGCTTCAGGCTCAAACCACTAATGTAATTTAGGATACTTTGTCACAGTATACTTTGCATAGCAACTATGAGGTGAAACATTTGCAAAAGTCTCCTGAGCCTTTATTTAGAGGGCTCCTATTATACCACCAGCAGTGAGTGTGATTAGCCATTCCAAGCGGTTTCATTAGCTCCCACTTATGAGTACATGAGTGGGAGTGTCCACCCAGATGTATGCTGGATAAATCAAACTGCCACCAAGCCGGCCCAGTGGGCTGTAGCCACTGGTAGGCTGATCTATCCAGCATATATCTGGGTGGACTGTCTCGAGGATGATTCCCTCATTTTCAATGATGCAGAGATACAGAAAACAGAGTTAAACAATCAAAAGAGTCCAATACCAGTGAAAGCAATGGCACACTCAGGTGAGGTTGTTTGAGATCCTCGCTAGGATTTCCCTTTGTGGCTGGCCAGTAAAATCTCCCCAAAGTTTTAGTTCCATTTAGTTCTTTTTAATTTGGAAAGAAATTAAGCAAGCAGGGCCACCAGGAAGGTGGGGAATTCATCTCCGTCGGTTGCCGTGGTAAAGCATGGAGCCCAAGCATAGATATATAGATATATAGATACTGCATGCACTTTATTGATCCTACAAGACAAATGATTTTCAGCTTAACAGTATATTGAATTTTGTGCTCGTTCCCCCACCCCCATGCACAGCAGAGACCAAGATAAAGTAGAAATTACTCAAACTATTTATTAATTTGCCAGGGAGACAAAAAGCAAAACGCCGACTGTTCATTTTGCCAATAAACGTTGGCACAGTACAAAGGCCAACAGGTTCACATGCACATATTTCCTCCATGTGGCCCCCCTGGGCGACCCAGGCCATTGGAAGGAGAAATATGCCTCTGCCTGACTCTTTTCTTTTCCCCGCAGGCGCTTGGTGGACATCATGGAGTGCCGCGACCAGGGCATAAACATCGGTTACTGTCCCCAGGTGGACGCCCTGGACGATCTACTCACTGGCAAGGAGCACCTGTACTTCTACGCGCGCATCCGCGGCATCTCCAAGCGGGAGATTGATGGGGTACGGTGACTAGCAACTACAGTACATATAACCTTTCAGTGCGTTCGCAAATGTGTCCTCGCAGCAACGACCAAAAAAAGAAAAGGAAAGCCAAGCAAAACAAAACTGCGAAAGGCACAGGATCCGGTGTGAAGTGAAACATGCAGATTTTCCCCCTCGCTAAGACGACAGGCACAGGCCCCACTAAGAAGACTCGCTCAGACTCAGTTAGCACATGGCCACCCATTGATGTGTGCTGGAAGTTGCCGCTTGACAACCTCAAGGCATCCACTATCAGCTGGTGGATCCAGGCTTGTTGAAGACGAAGATGATGTCTCACTGCAGGAGGATTTGCATTTAAATCAATTTGTCTGATGGGGAGATTTGTCCATAATGGAGCATGTGTGGTGCCCATTCTTACACTGCTGAAACCTGCAGTGCCTTCTCCATCAACTTACTTTTTTTATTTAAGAATTGCGGAATGTGGCCGAAAAAGAACGATTAAAAGATAACGGCAAAATAAAAAAACCCTTCCCCCGCACACAGGTTTAATGCACTCACAACCTTTTCCAAAAAGCTGTGTTGGGCGGCAGTCCTTTTGTGAGAGCGATTTTAGCGTGAAGGCTGGACCAATAATCTCTGACAATCTCACTTAAAACACTAATAGAAACATACATGGCTCACGCACTGACGCACGCACGCACACACACACACACACAACACACACACACACACACACACACACACACACACACACACAACACACACACACACACACACACACACACACACACACACACCGGCGCGCTTAAAACACCCTCTAATTGAAATGCGGCACTCACATATACACACGCACTCCCACCACGAAGGCGTGCGAGCACAATCAGGCACATGGTATGGATGTGGCCGCCTCTAATCACCGTGACTTCAGTCGATACCGCTGCTCCGCACGCCAGTCAGGCCGGTGACAATAATGGCCGTAATTGTGCGAGTGTGTGTGAGCGGTGGGCGAATGTTCGGGAGGCGAGGTTATATATAGAGCCGCTGCTCTGCTGTCTGCCGCTGACGGGAGCGTCAGATCACACAGCGTTTGGCATTTACACGCTCTTTGGTTGAAGCGTAATGAGCTGCAGCATCAGAAGGTGGAAGGCACAGGATGTGTGTGTGTGTGTGTGTGTGGGGGGGGGGGGGGGGGGGATTGTTTGTTATTATGTTACGAAAATTAAGAAAAGAAAAGAAAACAACGACTATCTTGATCTTTAAAACAAAAGTCGTAGTAGAAGTAAGGGCCATGCTGTGTGATGGCCACCGACATATAGGCCCTGTTTTCACTTGAGCGTTTTGAATCTCTCTTCAAATCACACTTTGAAAACGGTGGTGAGGTGAAATAATATTTTTTTGTATTAACTGATGAGCTACCAGGAGTACCAGAGGTGGGTAGTAACGCGATATGTGCTATTTGCTTAAGTGACCTTTTGAATAAATTGTTCTTGGAAGTCGTTTTCACGCAAAATATTTTTCACTTTTACGTGAGTACATTTGTGTGGAATAATGTTTACCTTTGCGCCGTTATATTCGGATTCATTCATCGCACTGCCTTTTATGTATTTATCATTGTATGGTCCCAGGTCTGCTGGCGCTCTCTTAGCCTCGCGCAGCCACGCCGCCACACAACACAGGCTACAGCATAAGTGTGGCTTTCAAATAGCGCAAGCAGCTAATATTTACAGACAGACGATCAATGCACCGCGCAGCTTGGCTCCGGTTGGGAACGCTGCTCTGAAGTTTACTCGACAAACAGAGTGTGCCATTAATTCCCCGCTCATCGAACATTGAGTGGAAGATATCGGAGAATAACATTCATTCACCACTCAACCAGTCCAATGATAATACTGTGCTTGTTGCGTGCTAGAATCCAAAGTAGTACAGGCTGTGAAACAGATGGTAGGCAAAAGTCTTCAAAATATTATTTTAAGACGTATTTGATCTTAAAACTCCAGAGATTTTCAGTGTCCTGATTTGCAGAATGCCGAGTATTCATGTTAATAAGTTAAATAATATATACACACAGTATATTTAAAAATGACTTTTTTTACAAGGACAAGACTGCTATAACATTCTCCAACAATCAATGTCTAATTGAACACGATTTAATAGCCAATTAACTTATGAAACATCACTGCATTATCTCCTAATTGGCGTCATTCTGAGACATTTTCAGTAAGATAAGAGACTGATTTGACCACTTCTCTATCGTATTGTCTTCATGTGATTGGAGAGACCTGGTGGGCAGGGGGGGGGGGGGGGGGGGGGTGCCTCACACCTGATCTGTGGCTGTCTGTGATCTGGGACATCGGACAACTATACTGGATTATCAATGTTTAAGGACACGAACATGTTGACACTCTTTATATTCACTTTTTGACATAACAGACACGTGCGCACGATTTGCTGATTTATTTGCCAAATCTTGCAGGAGACATCAAGCTTAGAATGTAATTTAATGGAGTGTAAACCTAATGCTATATTATGGGATTGCAGTTGAGCGATAGAGACTGGGAATATTGTCCTGGGGCTGTATTCATAAAACATCTTAAGGCTAACTAGCTCTTAACTTGCTGATTTCCTAAATCTGTGAAGATCACAAACAATCCTAAACTGGCTGCTGCTGGAAATCCGCCTTGTAATTATATTGACATTTAATGATATTTTGCGAGGGTTTTATGATCACAGTAGAGCTAGTCACCGAAAAACCCAACAACACCAGAGATCAAGACTGTGACAACTCTACACTACATAGCCACAGGGAAAATACTGGGAAAATGTAAATCTTTATATGAATCTTTATTTCCTTCTAGCATTTCTATGATTAAATCACAGACAGAGACCCATCCCCTATGGGCCAATCACTGTGGACATAGGAAGTAAGCTTGTTCATGAAACATGGCATCATCCATAGCACGAGTCTGTCTCAGTGGCGTTGTGAATAGTTTTTAAGATGAAACTTTTACTGTGATGCTATTTGGGGGAACTCTCAGTGCCAAGAGGAAATGTTTTGTGGATGCGGCCACATATGCGAGCTGCAGGTGTACAGTATATGTTATAAACACATTGTCATTTCGTCGCAAATAAGCACAGGTGCATGTTCACATCTTCTACTTTACCTTTACCTGAGTAACTACCCCACACCGTTGTAGCTCTGAGGCAGGGAGTTGCCATTCACTCTTTTCAACCACGACCATTGTTACGCGTGCTTATCCCCCTGCTGCTATGCAATCTAACTCCACCCCCCCCCCCCTCGCCCAGAATGGGGAGATGCAGTTGCACTGTGGTTATGGGAGTTCTCTCAGCTCTCAGCTCTCTGACTGCTTGTGCTAATCCTTTGAATCCTGCCGGCGTTCTCCTCCCAGGTGGTGAACCACTTGCTGAAGAAGCTGGAGCTGGTGTACCACCGGGACACCATAACCGACAGCTACAGCTGTGGCACCCGTCGGAAGCTCTCCACAGCGCTGGCGCTCATCGGACACCCGCAGATCCTGCTGCTGGTGAGGGGGACACCTGCGGCCGTTTACTACCACTACCACTACCACTAGCTACAAACCTATCCTAGCTACAAACGTAACTTTTTTCGGGTTAATATAGAAATCATGAACCAATAAAAGTAATATTAGCACAAATGAAATGTATTCGAAAAATACTAAATAATAATAATAATGTAATGAACAGTTGTCAGAGACAGGGGGCGGCAGTAGCTCAGGAGGTAGAGTGGTTGTCTGCCAACTGGAAGGTTGCTGGTTCGATCCCCGGGCTCCGCCTAGCTAAGTGTTGTGGTGTCCCTGAGCAAGACACCTAACCCTACCTGCTCCTGACGTGTTGGTTGTTACCTTGCATGGTTGGCACCGCCGTCGGTGTATGAATGGGTGAATGTGAGGCAACTGTAAAGCACTTTGGATAAAATCGCTATATTAAAAAAAACCTTTCTTTTCTAAATGTATCTCCTTCTTATCATCCCCCTTCTTCCTCTGTCCATTCACCTCTTTATCGACCCCTTCCCGCTGTCCCTACCTTTATCTACCTCCGTAATTTCCCTCTCTTTCCTATCTGCTCTTCCCGTCTCCCCGATAAAGTCCCTCCCCTTCTTGTCCCCCACTCCACGGCCACTTTGTCCCTTGAAATGGAGGAATGATCTGGTTCTTCTGTCGGATGCTCCACTGACCTCGTTTTCTTTAACATGGCTCACCCTTCTGCCTTCTTACCCCCCATTCGCCTCATCTATTGGTCTTGGTTTTCTCTCTCTCTCTCTCTCTCTCTCTCTCTCTCTCTCTCTGTTAATGTGTGTGTGTGTGTGTTGTGTGTGTGTGTTTTCATCAGGATGAGCCCAGCTCCGGTATGGACCCGCGTACCAAACGTCACCTGTGGAGGATAATTTCGGAAGAAGTCAAGGGGAAATGCGCGGTGGTCCTCACCTCTCACAGGTCAGAAGGCCACCACTCACCGTTCATCCACACCGGCTTCTCTACTACGATTGACGGACATCATAAATATTGATGATAGGCATTTCTCACACGACACGGTGTGAGTGGCAGACCCAGCAAGGACTTGCTGGCTCTGGAAGGTCCAATATATTGGTTTTGGGTTGGAGAGTTGGGTTGAGTTTGGACAGCAAGTTAGAAATAAAATAAGATAAGAAAGGTTATGTTTATTCATCCCAGATGGGAAATTTGGGTCAAAAAATGAATAAAAATACATAAAGAAGATATATCTATGTACACATTATGAGTAGTAGCTTTGTTGGAGTAAATGCAACAAAGATAAATCGTAGGTCTGGTGGAGTTAAAGTCAGGCTTAGAGAGGAACTTGGAAAAGCCAAAATAACTTTTTGCATCCACCATAGCTAAGTCTACACTGTGTAGTCTTTGTGTTTGTTTTTTTACACCCCCCACCCTCTCTCTCCCCCTCTCTCTCTCTCTCTCCCTCTCCCCCTCTCTCTCTCTCTCTCCCTCTCGCTCTCTCTCTCTCTCTCGCTCTACATTGTTCGCCCCCTAGCATGGAGGAGTGCGAGGCTCTGTGCAGCCGTCTGGCCATCATGGTGAAGGGTCAGTTCCAGTGCCTGGGCTCGCTGCAGCACATTAAAAGCAGGTCAGTGACTCCGCCCAGAACACCTTCCGACGGACAACCGCCGGTCACAGCCGACCACCTACGCGGACAAACCTCCCGTCGACCCCCAGCTACACCCTATCCTACCCGCCCCCCCACCCCAATGTCCACACACGTAACGGGGCGATGACCTTGACCTTCTTCTCTCTTCCCGGGGTTGTGCAGGTTTGGCAGCGGCTTCACGCTGAAAATGTACATGGCGCTGGCCTCCTGCGACGTGGACGCCATCACGGCCTTCATGCAGCTCAACTTCCCCAGCACTTATCTCAAGGTGAGCCCTCCCCCGTTACGGGGCTAGCTACTTGCACCGTGTAGAAACATTCATTGGTAGGCCGCGCACGTCGCGTACAATGGCGTCCCGAGCCATTCCGTTTTGTGTGGTCAGCGTGACACTAATAAGCTTGTTGAAGTGTGCGTAGCGGTATAAAATGAAATGCTGCAATCCCCTCCCCCCACCCTGAATCCCCCCCCCCCCCCGCACACCGGCACAAAGGTGGTTAACTGTTAGCCCGGACGTGGGGAGCAGACAGGAAGCCTTTTGAGGCCATGAAAGACCTGAGAAGTAATCAGCTAATTCAGCACAGCACTCCACAGCTCTATTGTACCCTGGGAACTGCTTAATAACCCTAACTCAATTGCAATCTTCTGTACCAATGCATCTCCCACTGATATGTTTCAACTCAAAATGAGTGATGATGAATTTCAGTCATACTTCACGAAGGCATTTTCAATCTCTAAAAAAAATCATGATTTGAAAGCGGTTGTGAGATTACGTTTTCTCCCTCTGAACAGATGGGACGGTTATATAGAAGCGAGGTGTGTAGACAGCTGTTGTCAAAACCTCTGGCGTATGCTACATGGATGCTGTGTGCTACATTTGATCTAGATTGACTGGAGATCGGTTCCCGTTTCGACAGAATCGCGGGAGCATTGTTGAGTCGCCTGCTTAGCTCACACGCCTCCGGACGTCAACCGGCATAAAACAAGGGAGAGGGTTTGAACTCAGACATCTGGCTGAGGATATGGATAACACAATTACGCCAGTTGCGCGCGCGTGTCAAGCAGGAATCTCTCGTAAACTGCCCTTGCGTCTGAATTGGCTGATAAGATTGTGAGGGCGTCGTGCCCTTCATGTAAACACAAGTCGAGATACAATCTAGATGAATCAGCGGTTGTAGAAGGGAGCTAATTCTCTTGCTGTGTATATGCTCTGACCATCTCTTTCGAACCCCCCCCCCCCCCCCCACAATAAATAGACAAAATACATATGAAACACACAAAATAAATGATACAAATAAAGTAGCATTTTGCAGTTTGGATGTGTAATTGAGTAGTGTAGTTCAGCAGTGCAATTGTGGCTTGTAAACATTACAGCATAATGCAGTAAGCAGGTTTTAGCAACTACCTGCTGAACATGCAGTCCTGCACATCTTTACGATTTTAGTTTCACAGTGTTTGTGATCTGGCCCCCTTCTCTCTCTAACTCTCTCTCTCTCTCTCTCCCTCCCAACAGGACCAGCACTCCACCATGGTGGAGTACCATGTGCCTGTGGCGCCAGGTGGAGTGGCCGACATCTTCCACCAGCTCGAATCCAACAAGGAGGCGTTGCACATCAAACACTTCTCCATCAGCCAGACCACGCTGGATGAGGTGAGAGCCATAGGAGTGTGTGTGTGTGTGTGTGTGTGTGTGTGTGTGTTGTGTGTGTGTGTGTGTGTGTGGCAGAGAGAGAGAGAGAGAGAGAGAGAGAGACAGAGAGAGAGAGAGATGAGAGCCATGGGTGGGATGGTTTGTCACGGCAGCAGACAGACAAGATGGTAGATAAGGATTGATGAGGTGCATTGGCATCGGGCCTGTGGGACATAAGCAGGGAGTTTATGCATTCGCGGAGGGACTATTTGAACTTTCATTTGAGCTGCCAGGCCGTGTCCCCTCTCTGCCCATGTGGCATTGGTAGCCACCATATTGTGAGGTGTCCTGGCCGTGAATATGTTGGGAAAGAACACGAGAGTAGAGAGTAGATGTATAGTATAGTAGATCTGTAGATATATGTATATATGAACGAATGAGCATGCAGATCAGTATTAAACACACAACAACCCCCGCCCCCCCAGGTCTTCATCAACTTTGCGATGGGGAAGATCGGCATGAGGGACATACCGCTTCACAACGAGGACACAGACAGCCTCGACTCCTTCGAGGACGCATAGGAGCGGGAAGCTCACGGGAGAGGAGACACCTTTAACTGCCCTTGCTTGCCACAGTCTCTGCCATTGCGTCAAGTTTACCGTGTCAAATTATCATGTCTAGTTATGCATCACAAAGTCCCGGTTGGATGAAACAGTGGCACACCTATGTCCTGTGCACTTTAACACACTGTCCACACATCATATCTTCTCCAGTTACTGCACTGCCTAACGGGTCGCAGGGGATTACAAATCACGAGTCACTTTAATTTGTGTTGTCCCTTATCAGCAGTGCAGCGGACTCTCAAGAGCAATCAGCACGGTGACGTCTACTGTATTGTTTATATTTGCGCACAACATACATCATCATCATTAACACGCACGCACACACACACACACACACACACACACACACACACACACACAACACACACACACACCACACACACACACACACACACACGCACACAGCAATTATTTGTTTACACTGATTTCAATGATAATTCATCTGAGACAGTGTTTCCTATACATAGTAATATCCTAGGGGTTACAAACAACTCTGTTGTAATATCTGGTTACTGACACACACTTTAGCCTTGTTTTAAGCCATTTCCAATATAACCATATTTTGACAAATTGTCATCTTACATATTGAATCACCACATATAAATAATAAAAAAAATTGCAGTAATCTTTCAATGTTCGTGTTACAATTATACAAATACAAAGAATAACAACCACAAACAACAATGTTCATATATAACATCATTCCATATATTTAGGGGGTCAAGAAAGATACATAGATCGTCTCATAATTATTGTGTTTTTATTATTCCAATTATCATTTTTATCTTTATCTTACCATTTGATAGAAATCAATGTCCTTTCTGTAACTTGTATATCTTTTAGAATTGTTTCTTGTATGCTTTCTTTTCACACGACAATTTATTCTATGTATTCTTTTAACTGAGCATATTCTCTATATAGATAATAAAGCATCACACTGAAACAAGTGGTATCCGTTTGTCTTCCTGCCCATGCTTTCCTCATTGTCATGATGCTTTACCGCGTTGACAGAGAGAAAGAGATGGAGAGAGAGAGAGAGTGGGAGGGGAGAGAGAGAGAGAGGGGGAGAGAGAGATGGAGAGAGACAGATGGAGAGAGAGAGAGAGAGAGTGGGAGGGAGAGAGAGAGAGAGAGGGGGAGAGAGAGATGGAGAGAGACAGAGATGGAGAGAGACAGAGAGAGAGATTTGTCCCTGAAGGACTTTAATCTTATCGCTAAAACTTGGAGTTGTGGACATGGGAATGCAATAAAAGATTAATCAGCACAATTATTTATCCAGTTTCTTATCTAGTTCAGTCATTATACTATATTTTCATTTATCAGGAAAAGCATTATGGGATCCGAACTCCCACACTTCCCACGGATAATTATGATTATCCTTTGGACTCCGGAACACGAAAATCGACGCCACTGTTTTTTTGCCACGGCACCCGAAGTACTTCCGTCAATCCTTTGGCGGGAGACAAAACCAGGAAGCATTTTTAATAACCCGTCATTTGATGTGAATACGGGAAATCAGTCTGCTCTTCATCTTGCACTGGTCTCAAATGTAGTGGCTGGGAGTAGTGATTGGGAGCTATGGAGGAATCAACAATAGGGAGCGATCACTATCCAATATTGTGCATGTTGGATTATGAGGACAGGACACAACAGAGAGTTGTGTGAACAGAATATGAGGTTAATTGAGGGGAATGTGGATAATTGACAGTATTTAATACAGTACAAGAAGCACAGGCTCTTGTTAGAAAGACAGTAAGGCGGGCAAAAAGGACATATTGGCAAACATGTTGTGAATAAATAGGTTAGAACAACACTCGTAGGAGAGAAGTGTGGGGGATCGTTAAGAAACTGGCGGGAACAGAAGGGAGTGGGATTACACTGTAATGAGAGATAATGACGAGACAGCAGTGACAGACCAAAGATAAAGCAGACATGACGGTAGTTCAGATAACCTTTCAGAGGAAGGAAAGAGGGAAAGAAACCAAACAATGAGGGAGTATCTTGGTGCGATAGGATGGAAAGAGGATACTAAGGATGCGCTTAATGCCCTGTTCACTTTACAGGAGATGAAAAGAGCTATTGATAAATCTGGTAATACCACTCCAGGGAATGACCTGATCTGCTACAGTATACCATGCTGAAACATCTTGGAGATATTGGGTTAGTAGAGATTCTGAATCTGTATAATAGAGTATGGGAGGAAGGGAAGTTGCCGGCAAGGTGGAAGTGACACCAATCAGAAAGCCAGGTAAAGATCCTACAAAACGAGCAACTTACCATCCAATTGTCCTAACCTCACATGTGTGTAAAATAATGAAACGAACGATAACAGAAAGGTTAACCAGGGAAATATAAGAAAGTAATACATGTTTTGAGATGTCTAACTGGGCTTAAGTGGGGAGCTGATCGAACCTCTTCATAGATGATGGACGTCAGATTGATTTGTTCTGTTTTGGACTATGGATGTATTGCTTATGGTTCAGCAGCCAAAACACTCTTGTCAAAACTAGATGTGATCCAGGCACAAGCTCTCAGGGTATGTTGTGGAGCGGTTAAGACCTCTCCCATATGTGCGCCACGGGTTAAGGCAGGGGTGATGCCATTAGAACTCAGAAGGAAACAACTTGTGGCTAATTATTGGACACATTTGAAGGGGCATGATCACAGTCACCCCACGAAGGGAGCCCTGAAACCATGCTGGGAACATGAAAGGGCCCAGAATTCAAGTTTTGGATGGGTGGGAGATGTTCGGGGTGCATGGGAGTTGAGTTTAGTCCAACAGGAGTCATCCCTGCACTGGCTCTGTGGCTTCTTGCAATGCCAATGGTTGACTTTTATCTTTTAGAGCGTAAAAGGTGGGAAGGTAGGAAAATTGATTTGGTCACAGAAGCTTTTGGGAATTATGTTGAACATAAATATCCTGGCTTCATACAGATATACACAGATGGTTCAGTGGATCCGGAAACTGAAAAGTCAGGATCTGCTTTTGTAGTTCACAAGAATAGGCCTAATATTTAAATATGTAAATGGTCACCAGACAATCTGGGGGTATACACAGCAGAAATGTATGCACTGTTGATGGCATTTCAAATGGGTGGAAGACATCATACCAGATAAGGTAATAGCATGCTCTGACTCAAGTTCAGCCCTCAAAAGTATATAATCTTTTAAGTCAAAATGTTGGGAAGATCTATTGTTTAAAGTTCTCTTCAACTACATAGTAGTATACTGTAGTTCAGAAAGGAATTGATATAAAATGTATGTGGGTTCCTGCTCACGTTGGTATTGAGGGGAACAAAGCAGCAGATGTATTGGCCAAGGAGGCTCTATTAAATGAGGAGGTACAGGTAGACATTCATATAAGTAAAGTTTGTGTGGACGAAGGTGATGGAGAGATGGCAGGAATGTTGGGCCGGAGAGATAAAAGATCAGCATTTATACCAAATTCAGAGGAAAGTGAGTGACAGCAGAATATATAGTGTTGGAAACAGGAGAGAGGAGGTCGTAATGACAAGGTTAAGATAAGATAAGATAGAACTTTATTGATCCCGAAGGAAATTTTTGTGCCAGAGGTTGCATGGCAATAGAATAAAGCAATAGAGAAATAAACTGTAGAATATAAAAAAAATAATATAACAGATTTACAAATTTCCAGTGAGTCTAGAGGAGTATAATAATATAGGTAAGATAAGATATTCAGTCAGCAAAAACAATTTGGCAATAATATGGCAATAATTGAAGTGTAATAAGTGTTAGAAGATAGGAAGAGAAGACATAACATTTAAAACAGCAAGACATCAGGTGGGACAAGGAAGACAAATAATATTGAACTTCATCAGGGAAACCGGTCTGTGGGAGAGAATATAAGATAAGATAGAACTGTATTGATCCCGAAGGAATTCTTGTGCCAGGTTGCATAGCAATAGAATAAAACAATAGAGAAATAAACAGTAGAATAATAAAAAATAATAAAATAACAGATTTACAATTTGCAATTTACAGTAAGTCTAAGTCCTGGGAGAAGTATAAAAAAAAAATATGGGTAAGAAAATATATTCAGTCAGCAAAAACAACTTGCCATATTATGCATGGTATACAGTATTTACGGTAATAACACCAGCTACAACAGTACAGTAGATGGCGGTAATGCAACAACATAGGATGCCCACTACCGTAATACCGCTGGAAGAAGAAGAAGAAGAAGAAAGAAGAAGAAGAAGAAGAAAAGCCCGCCAAGTGTGTCCGTGGTCAGCTGGTGGTCACAAACACACACACACACACACACAGCTGCAGCATGGCGGACGGCGCGGCAGTGGACTGGACTCACACTAAAGAGGCGCTCGACGGCTTCCGTCGGCTGCTGCTTTGCGCCAAATGGTAAACACATCAACACACACAGATGATCAACACACACACATGATCAACACACACACATGATCAACACACACATGATCAACACACACGTGATCAACACACACACATGATCAACACACACACATGATCAACACACAGATGATCAACACACACACATGATCAACACACAGATGATCAACACACACATGATCAACACACACGTGATCAACACACACGATCAACACACATGATCAACACACAGATGATCAACACACAGATGATCACACACATCATCAACACACACAGATGATCAACACACACACATGATCAACACACACACATGATCAACACACACACATGATCAACACACACACATGATCAACACACACATGATCAACACACACACATGATCAACACACAGATGATCAACACACACATGATCAACACACACATGATTAACACACATGATCAACACACACACAGATGATCAACACACAGATGATCAACACACACATGATCAACACACACACATGATCAACACACAGATGATCAACACACACATGATCAACACACACAGATGATCAACACACACACATGATCAACACACAGATGATCAACACACAGATGATCAACACACACATGATTAACACACAGATGATCAACACACAGATGATCAACACACAGATGATCAACACACACAGATGATCAACATACAGACACAGTGTCATGTTCAACATTCAACATTCATGTATTGTTAAATATGTGCAAAAGGTATTACCTTTATAAACCTTATGACATTTTGTGCAATATTATTATTATTTCCAACATCATGTGCAATATTCTCAATATCATGTGCAATATTACCTTTCCAACATCATGTGCAATATTCTCAATATCATGTGCTATATTATTAATGTTACCTCTAAATATTACCTTGCAATATTACCTCTCATCTCCTCTCATCATGTGCAATATTCTTAATGTCATGTGCAATACTTCTTCTCAATATTATCCTTGCAATATTACCATGCTACATTACCTTTCATCATTATGTGCAATATTCTTAATATTCATGTGCAATACTTCCTCTTACCATTATTATTATTATTATTATTATTATTATTATTATTATTATTATTATTACCCTTTTATTACACTTCAATTATTGCCAAATTGTTTTTGCTGACTGAATATCTTATCTTACCTATATTTTTATACTTACTTTACTACTCACTGTAAATTTGTAAATCTGTTATATTATTTGTTATTATTCTACTGTTTATTTCTCTATTGTTTTATTCTATTGCTATGCAACCTGGCACAAGAATTTCCTTCGGGATCAATAAAGTTCTATCTTATCTTATCGTATATTTGGAAAAACAAGCCTTGTGGCACATGAGGGATATAAGTCTCAATGTTGCACAGTTAGAGGAGACATATTATACCACCAGGTGTGAGTGTGATTAGCCAGTTTTTGAAACCCCTTGGAAATGGCTAATCACACTCAGAGCCGGTGGTATAATATGTCTCCTTTACACTCTGATGATGGGATCTATTCTTGCTCTTAACCACCACGTTTTGTTATTGTTTACCTCCACAGCTCCAGGTTGCTGAGGGAGCCGGTGTGCCTGGGAGTGTGTGAGCACATGCTCTGCAGGTAATGCTCAGCTGCTCATACATCATAAACAAGTCGACTGGTAGATAGAAAATACTCTGGATACATATGCTTCTGATTCACTATCTTTTGCATATTTCTGCTATGACATGCCATATTTCTGCTACTGCTGCCCCCCTCACTTGTACTTACTTGTACATTTATAACCAATATTCAATCAATACTTCTGGAGTCAACATAACATTACATTTTATATTTTTTATCATTTTGTAATGTATGATTATGCCGAGCCATGTACAGTATGTATAAATGGTAAATGGATTACATTTATATCCCTTTTATCCAAAGTGCTTTACAGTATTGCCTCACATTCACCCATTCATACACCGACGGCGGTGCCAACCATGCAAGGTAACAACCAACACGTCAGGAGCAGGTAGGGTTAGGTGGTGTCTTGCTCAAAGACACCTCGACACTTAGCTAGGAGCCCCCCGCCAGAATGGGGAGATGCAGTTGCACTGTGGTTATGGGAGTTCTCTCAGCTCTCAGCTCTCTGACTGCTTGTGCTAATCCTTTGAATCCTGCCGGCGTTCTCCTCCCAGGTGGTGAACCACTTGCTGAAGAAGCTGGAGCTGGTGTACCACCGGGACACCATAACCGACAGCTACAGCTGTGGCACCCGTCGGAAGCTCTCCACAGCGCTGGCGCTCATCGGACACCCGCAGATCCTGCTGCTGGTGAGGGGGACACCTGCGGCCGTTTACTACCACTACCACTACCACTAGCTACAAACCTATCCTAGCTACAAACGTAACTTTTTTCGGGTTAATATAGAAATCATGAACCAATAAAAGTAATATTAGCACAAATGAAATGTATTCGAAAAATACTAAATAATAATAATAATGTAATGAACAGTTGTCAGAGACAGGGGGCGGCAGTAGCTCAGGAGGTAGAGTGGTTGTCTGCCAACTGGAAGGTTGCTGGTTGTCTGGCAACAGGAAGGTTGCTGGTTCGATCCCCGGGCTCCGCCTAGCTAAGTGTTGTGGTGTCCCTGAGCAAGACACCTAACCCTACCTGCTCCTGACGTGTTGGTTGTTACCTTGCATGGTTGGCACCGCCGTCGGTGTATGAATGGGTGAATGTGAGGCAACTGTAAAGCACTTTGGATAAAATCGCTATATTAAAAAAAACCTTTCTTTTCTAAATGTATCTCCTTCTTATCATCCCCCTTCTTCCTCTGTCCATTCACCTCTTTATCGACCCCTTCCCGCTGTCCCTACCTTTATCTACCTCCGTAATTTCCCTCTCTTTCCTATCTGCTCTTCCCGTCTCCCCGATAAAGTCCCTCCCCTTCTTGTCCCCCACTCCACGGCCACTTTGTCCCTTGAAATGGAGGAATGATCTGGTTCTTCTGTCGGATGCTCCACTGACCTCGTTTTCTTTAACATGGCTCACCCTTCTGCCTTCTTACCCTTGCCTCTCTTTGGTCTTGGTTTTCTCTCTCTCTCTCTCTCTCTCTCTCTCTCTCTCTCTCGTCTCTGTTAATGTGTGTGTGTGTGTGTGTGTGTGTGTGTGTGTGTGTGTGTTTTCATCAGGATGAGCCCAGCTCCGGTATGGACCCGCGTACCAAACGTCACCTGTGGAGGATAATTTCGGAAGAAGTCAAGGGGAAATGCGCGGTGGTCCTCACCTCTCACAGGTCAGAAGGCCACCACTCACCATTCATCCACACCGGCTTCTCTACTACGATTGACGGACATCATAAATATTGATGATAGGCATTTCTCACACGACACGGTGTGAGTGGCAGACCCAGCAAGACTTGCTGGCTCTGGAAGGTCCAATATATTGGTTTTGGGTTGGAGAGTTGGGTTGAGTTTGGACAGCAAGTTAGAAATAAAATAAGATAAGATGAGAAAGGTTATGTTTATTCATCCCAGATGGGAAATTTGGGTCAAAAAATGAATAAAAATACATAAAGAAGATATATCTATGTACACATTATGAGTAGTAGCTTTGTTGGAGTAAATGCAACAAAGATAAATCGTAGGTCTGGTGGAGTTAAAGTCAGGCTTAGAGAGGAACTTGGAAAAGCCAAAATAACTTTTTGCATCCACCATAGCTAAGTCTACACTGTGTAGTCTTTGTGTTTGTTTTTTTTACACCCCCCCACCCTCTCTCTCCCCCTCTCTCTCTCTCTCTCGCCCTCTCTCTCTCTCTCTCTCCTCTCTCTCTCTCTCTCTCTCTCTCTCTCTCTCTCTCTTATTCGCTCGTCCTGGGCCCCTAGCATGGAGGAGTGCGAGGCTCTGTGCAGCCGTCTGGCCATCATGGTGAAGGGTCAGTTCCAGTGCCTGGGCTCGCTGCAGCACATTAAAAGCAGGTCAGTGACTCCGCCCAGAACACCTTCCGACGGACAACCGCCGGTCACAGCCGACCACCTACGCGGACCCACAATAAATAGACAAAATACATATGAAACACACAAAATAAATGATACAAATAAAGTAGCATTTTGCAGTTTGGATGTGTAATTGAGTAGTGTAGTTCAGCAGTGCAATTGTGGCTTGTAAACATTACAGCATAATGCAGTAAGCAGGTTTTAGCAACTACCTGCTGAACATGCAGTCCTGCACATCTTTACGATTTTAGTTTCACAGTGTTTGTGATCTGGCCCCCTTCTCTCTCTAACTCTCTCTCTCTCTCTCTCTCTCCCTCCCAACAGGACCAGCACTCCACCATGGTGGAGTACCATGTGCCTGTGGCGCCAGGTGGAGTGGCCGACATCTTCCACCAGCTCGAATCCAACAAGGAGGCGTTGCACATCAAACACTTCTCCATCAGCCAGACCACGCTGGATGAGGTGAGAGCCATAGGAGTGTGTGTGTGTGTGTGTGTGGCAGAGAGAGAGAGAGAGAGAGAGAGAGAGAGAGAGAGAGACAGAGAGAGAGAGAGAGATGAGAGCCATGGGTGGGATGGTTTGTCACGGCAGCAGACAGACAAGATGGTAGATAAGGATTGATGAGGTGCATTGGCATCGGGCCTGTGGGACATAAGCAGGGAGTTTATGCATTCGCGGAGGGACTATTTGAACTTTCATTTGAGCTGCCAGGCCGTGTCCCCTCTCTGCCCATGTGGCATTGGTAGCCACCATATTGTGGTGAGGTGTCCTGGCCGTGAATATGTTGGGAAAGAACACGAGAGTAGAGAGTAGATGTATAGTATAGTAGATCTGTAGATATATGTATATATGAACGAATGAGCATGCAGATCAGTATTAAACACACATCAACCCCCCCCCCCCCCCCCCCCCAGGTCTTCATCAACTTTGCGATGGGGAAGATCGGCATGAGGGACATACCGCTTCACAACGAGGACACAGACAGCCTCGACTCCTTCGAGGACGCATAGGAGCGGGAAGCTCACGGGAGAGGAGACACCTTTTAACTGCCTTGCTTGCCACAGTCTCTGCCATTGCGTCAAGTTTACCGTGTCAAATTATCATGTCTAGTTATGCATCACAAAGTCCCGGTTGGATGAAACAATGGCACACCTATGTCCTGTGCACTTTAACACACTGTCCACACATCATATCTTCTCCAGTTACTGCACTGCCTAACGGGTCGCAGGGGATTACAAATCACGAGTCACTTTAATTTGTGTTGTCCCTTATCAGCAGTGCAGCGGACTCTCAGAGCAATCAGCACGGTGACGTCTACTGTATTGTTTATATTTGCACACACATACATCATCATCATTAACACGCACGTACACACACACACACACACACACACACACACACACACACACACACACACACACACACACACACACACACACACACACACACACACAGCAATTATTTGTTTACACTGATTTCAATGATAATTCATCTGAGACAGTGTTTCCTATACATAGTATATCCTAGGGGTACAACAACTCTGTTGTAATATCTGGTTACTGACACACACTTTAGCCTTGTTTTAAGCCATTTCCAATATAACCATATTTTGACAAATTGTCATCTTACATATTGAATCACCACATAATAAATAATAAAAAAAAATTGCAGTAATCTTTCAATGTTCGTGTTACAATTATAACAATACAAAGATAACAACCACAAACAACAAATGTTCCATATATAACATCATTCCATATATTTAGGGGGTCAAGAAAGATACATAATCGTCTCATAATTATTGTGTTTTTATTATTCCAATTATCATTGTTATCTTTTATCTTACCATTTGATAGAATCAATGTCCTTTCTGTAACTTGTATATCTTTTAGAATTGTTTCTTGTATGCTTTCTTTTCACAGACAATTATATTCTATGTATTCTTTTAACTGAGCATATTCTCATATAGATAATAAAGCATCACACTGAAACAAGTGGTATCCGTTGTCTTCCTGCACATGCTTTCCTCATTGTCATGATGCTTTACCGCGTGACAGAGAGAAAGAGATGGAGAGAGAGTGGGAGGGAGAGAGAGAGAGAGGGGGAGAGAGAGATGGAGAGAGAGAGAGAGAGTGGGAGGGAGAGAGAGAGAGAGAGGGGGAGAGAGAGATGGAGAGAGACAGAGATGGAGAGAGACAGAGAGAGAGATTTGTCCCTGAAGGACTTTATCTTATCTCTAAACTTTGGACATGGGAATGCAATAAAAGATTAATCAAGCACAATTATTTATCCAGTTCTTATCTAGTTCGGTTCAGTCATTATACTATATTTTCATTTATCAGGAAAAGCATTATGGGATCCGAACTCCCACATTGTTACGGATAATTCTGATTATCTTTGGACTCCGGAACACGAAAATCGACGCCACTGTTTTTTTGCCACGGCACCCGAAGTACTTCCGTCAATCTTTGGCGGGAGACAAAACCAGGAAGCATTTTTAATAACCCGTCATTTGATGTGAATACGGGAAATCAGTCTGCTCTTCATCTTGCACTGGTCTCAAATGTAGTGGCTGGGAGTAGTGATTGGGAGCTATGGGAGGAATCAACAATAGGGAGCGATCACTATCCAATATTGTGCATGTTGGATATGAGGACAGGACACAACAGAAGAGTTGTGTGAACAGAATATGAGGTTAATTGAGGGGAATGTGGATATGGATAAATTAAATGAAGAATTCGTAGAAGTAAAGGAAGAATGAAGAGGAAAGCAGTCCCGTGGTGGACAGACGACTAAGAAGAAAGAAAGAAATAAGGAATTCAGAATACTTGAAAAATACACATAATTGACAGTATTTAATACAGTACAAGAAAGCACAGGCTCTTGTTAGAAAGACAGTAAGGCGGGCAAAAAGGACATATTGGCAAACATGTTGTGATAAAATAGGTAGAACAACACTCGTAGGAGAAGTGTGGGGGATCGTTAAGAAACTGGGCGGGAACAGAAGGGAGTGGGATTACACTGTAATGAGAGATAATGACGAGACAGCAGTGACAGACAAAGATAAAGCAGACATGACGGTAGTTCAGATAACCTTTCAGAGGAAGGAAAGAGGGAAAGAAACCAAACAATGAGGGAGTATCTTGGTGCGATAGGATGGAAAGAGGATACTAAGGATGCGCTTAATGCCCTGTTCACTTTACAGGAGATGAAAAGAGCTATTGATAAATCTGGTAATACCACTCCAGGGAATGACCTGATCTGCTACAGTATACCATGCTGAAACATCTTGGAGATATTGGGTTAGTAGAGATTCTGAATCTGTATAATAGAGTATGGGAGGAAGGGAAGTTGCCGGCAAGGTGGAAGTGACACCAATCAGAAAGCCAGGTAAAGATCCTACAAAACGAGCAACTTACCATCCAATTGTCCTAACCTCACATGTGTGTAAAATAATGAAACGAACGATAACAGAAAGGTTAACCAGGGAAATATAAGAAAGTAATACATGTTTTGAGATGTCTAACTGGGCTTAAGTGGGGAGCTGATCGAACCTCTTCATAGATGATGGACGTCAGATTGATTTGTTCTGTTTTGGACTATGGATGTATTGCTTATGGTTCAGCAGCCAAAACACTCTTGTCAAAACTAGATGTGATCCAGGCACAAGCTCTCAGGGTATGTTGTGGAGCGGTTAAGACCTCTCCCATATGTGCGCCACGGGTTAAGGCAGGGGTGATGCCATTAGAACTAGAAGGAAACAACTTGTGGCTAATTATTGGACACATTTGAAGGGGCATGATAATTATTCACCCCACGAAGGGAGTCCTGAAACCATGTTGGGAACATGAAAGGGCCCAGAATTCAAGTTTTGGATGGGTGGGAGATGTTCGGGGTGCATGGGAGTTGAGTTTAGTCCAACAGGAGTCATCCCTGCACTGGCTCTGTGGCTTCTTGCAATGCCAATGGTTGACTTTTATCTTTTAGAGCGTAAAAGGTGGGAAGGTAGGAAAATTGATTTGGTCACAGAAGCTTTTGGGAATTATGTTGAACATAAATATCCTGGCTTCATACAGATATACACAGATGGTTCAGTGGATCCGGAAACTGAAAAGTCAGGATCTGCTTTTGTAGTTCACAAGAATAGGCCTAATATTTAAATATGTAAATGGTCACCAGACAATCTGGGGGTATACACAGCAGAAATGTATGCACTGTTGATGGCATTTCAAATGGGTGGAAGACATCATACCAGATAAGGTAATAGCATGCTCTGACTCAAGTTCAGCCCTCAAAAGTATATAATCTTTTAAGTCAAAATGTTGGGAAGATCTATTGTTTAAAGTTCTCTTCAACTACATAGTAGTATACTGTAGTTCAGAAAGGAATTGATATAAAATGTATGTGGGTTCCAGCTCATGTTGTGGTTGAGCGGAACAAAGCAGCAGATGTATTGGCCAAGAAAGCTCTATTAAATGAGGAGGTACAGGTAGAAATCAAAATAAGTAAAGCGTGTGGACGAAGGTAATGGAGAGATGGCAGGAATGTTTGGATGGAGAGATAAAAGGTAGGCATTTATACCAAATTCAGAGGAAAGTGAGTGACAGCAGAATATATAGTGTTGGAAACAGGAGAGAGGAGGTCGTAATGACAAGGTTAAGATAAGATAAGATAGAACTTTATTGATCCCGAAGGAAATTTTTGTGCCAGAGGTTGCATGGCAATAGAATAAAGCAATAGAGAAATAAACTGTAGAATATAAAAAAAATAATATAACAGATTTACAAATTTCCAGTGAGTCTAGAGGAGTATAATAATATAGGTAAGATAAGATATTCAGTCAGCAAAAACAATTTGGCAATAATATGGCAATAATTGAAGTGTAATAAGTGTTAGAAGATAGGAAGAGAAGACATAACATTTAAAACAGCAAGACATCAGGTGGGACAAGGAAGACAAATAATATTGAACTTCATCAGGGAAACCGGTCTGTGGGAGAGAATATAAGATAAGATAGAACTGTATTGATCCCGAAGTCAATTATTGTGCCAGGTTGCATAGCAATAGAATAAAACAATAGAGAAACAAACAGTAGAATAATAAAAATAATAAAAAATAACAGATTTACAATTTGCAATTTACAGTAAGTCTAAGTCCTGGGAGAAGTATAAAAAAAAAATATGGGTAAGAAAATATATTCAGTCAGCAAAAACAACTTGCCATATTATGCATGGTATACAGTATTTACGGTAATAACACCAGCTACAACAGTACAGTAGATGGCGGTAATGCAACAACATAGGATGCCCACTACCGTAATACCGCTGGAAGAAGAAGAAGAAGAAAAGAAGAAGAAGAAGAAGAAGAAGAAGAAGAAGAAGAAGAAGAAGAAAAGCCCGCCAAGTGTGTCCGTGGTCAGCTGGTGGTCACAAACACACACACACACACACACAGCTGCAGCATGGCGGACGGCGCGGCAGTGGACTGGACTCACACTAAAGAGGCGCTCGACGGCTTCCGTCGGCTGCTGCTTTGCGCCAAATGGTAAACACATCAACACACACAGATGATCAACACACACACATGATCAACACACACACATGATCAACACACACACATGATCAACACACACACATGATCAACACACACATGATCAACACACACACATGATCAACACACAGATGATCAACACACACATGATCAACACACACGTGATCAACACACACAGATGATCAACACACACACATGATCAACACACAGATGATCAACACACAGATGATCAACACACACATGATTAACACACAGATGATCAACACACGGATGATCAACACACACACAGATGATCAACACACAGATGATCAACACACAGATGATCAACACACACAGATGATCAACATACAGACACAGTGTCATGTTCAACATTCAACATTCATGTATTGTTAAATATGTGCAAAAGGTATTACCTTTATAAACCTTATGACATTTTTGTGCATTTTTGTGCAATATTATTACTACCCAACATCATGTGCAATATTCTCAATATCATGTGCAATATTACTACCCAACATCATGTGCAATATTCTCAATATCATGTGCAATATTATTCATATCATGTTACCTCTGAATATTACCTTGCAGTATTAACTCTCATCATCATGTGCAATACCTCTTCTCAATATTATCCTTGCAATATGACCATGCTACATTTCCTTTCATCATTATGTGCAATATTCTTAATATTCATGTGCAATACTTCCTCTTACCATTATTATTATTATTATTATTATTATTATATTATTATTATTATTATTATTACCCTTTTATTACACTTCAATTATTGCCAAATTGTTTTTGCTGACTGAATATCTTATCTTACCTATATTTTTATACTTACTTTAGTACTCACTGTAAATTTGTAAATCTGTTATATTATTTGTTATTATTCTACTGTTTATTTCTCTATTGTTTTATTCTATTGCTATGCAACCTGGCACAAGAATTTCCTTCTTATCTATCTTATCGTATATTTGGAAAGACAAGCCTTGTGGCACATGAGGGATATAAGTCTCAATGTTGCACAGTTAGAGGAGACATATTATACCACCAGGTGTGAGTGTGATTAGCCAGTTTTTTGAAACACCTTGGGAAATGGCTAATCACACTCAGAGCCGGTGGTATAATATGTCTCCTTTACACTCTGATGATGGGATCTATTCTTGCTCTTAACCACCACGTTTTGTTATTGTTTACCTCCACAGCTCCAGGTTGCTGAGGGAGCCGGTGTGCCTGGGAGTGTGTGAGCACATGCTCTGCAGGTAATGCTCAGCTGCTCATACATCATAAACAAGTCGACTGGTAGATAGAAAATACTCTGGATACATATGCTTCTGATTCACTATCTTTTGCATATTTCTGCTATGACATGCCATATTTCTGCTACTGCTGCCCCCCTCACTTGTACTTACTTGTACATTTATAACCAATATTCAATCAATACTTCTGGAGTCAACATAACATTACATTTTATATTTTTTATCATTTTGTAATGTATGATTATGCCGAGCCATGTACAGTATGTATAAATGGTAAATGGATTACATTTATATAGCTCTTTTATCCAAAGTGCTTTACAGTTGCCTCACATTCACCCATTCATACACCGACGGCGGTGCCAACCATGCAAGGTAACAACCAACATGTCAGGAGCAGGTAGGGTTAGGTGGTGTCTTGCTCAAAGACACCTCGACACTTAGCTAGGTGGAGCCACTTAGCTAGGTGGAGCCCGGGGATGGAACCTGCAACCTTCCGGTTGACAGACAACCATTCTTGCCTCCTGAGCTACTGCCACCCCATATGTATGTATGTGTGTATGTATATGTATATGTATATTTGTATGTATGTATATATATATATATACACACACATATATGTATATTTTCATATGTATGTATAAGAAATTCTCCTTGCTGTTTTATCTTTTTTTGCATACTGTCGCCTGCCATGTCACAATAATGTCACTGTTGAGAATGGCCCTGTGTTAAGAAGAACGTGACAATAAAACACTTTGTTTTTCTAGTTCACTGCAACGTAAATACAACTACTAAATCCACTTTAGTTTGTCTTGTCTTGTCAAATAAATAATCATGTTACCGCATTGGTATATACGACAGATACGCCAATATACGCGGAACGTAGGAACAGAATTGTTTAGCAAGACAATGAGACGGTTGTGATGCAAAACTAATGTAGCTTGACCACCGATAAAAAAAGCCACGATAGCAGGCATTATGCGATCAAGTAATATCATTTCAGATTTTATTTAATTTGCCCGTGTGTCATCTGAATCACCATGCCAGCAAATACACATTTGCAAGGTCATGCCTGCTTTGTTGCGTTATTTCCGAATTACACAGGATGTGTGCAAAGACATCGCCTCGCGAGTATAGGAGATACATGCTGAGAGCAGACATCCATTATGCCAACCTTTAATCTGTTCTCTATTTATACCTCTCCAACAGGGGTTTAATACGGGGGTTTCTCAACTCGCTTGTCACAACGTCTTAATGTAGTTGTGTCTTCTTATTTGGGGTTAGGCTTTAATTCATCTTGCCCATGTGTGTTGTTATTAAAACTAATCTGTGTTCTGATCTTTTTGTGCTTGTGTAGGTCCTGCGCTGGCCCTCACGCGGGCGACGGCTGTGTGGTGTGCCAGAGTCCTGCCTGGGTGAAGGACATCCAGAACAGCAGACATCTGAGCAACATCACTCAGCTGTTCTGCAGCTTGGAGTCCCTGCTCAACCCCACGGACACCACAGGTTAGAGGAGTAATGCTCCCAGCGATACCTTTTCTATTCGTATTTTGTAATGCTCTTTCCACCTAATTCATATGCATAACATATCATCTCTCCACAAACCCTCTTGGGGGTGAAAAAGAGATGAAGGATTAATCTTCTACCTCTCCTGCTTCCTATTTCTTTCTGAATTATCGTTATGTGTTTTAAATTAATGCGTTATTTAATCCTTGCCGCCCATCCACCATCAGTACATGTATAGACTGCAATTATACAATGCAATTAGCCATGCTGACTGGGCTTACAAGTAGATCTGAGTTGTGACAAAGTGGGCGCTGCGACCGCGCCTGCACCTTGCCCTCCGGCTGACAGCTCTGTGGCGCCACCGCTCAATTAACGAGCGGCTATCTGGGAATTGAGTGAGTGTGTTTAACCCAGAAGGACAGATTTCTGAAAGACAACAAAATGGAACAAACTGGCATGGAATGTGATTATGGTTAAGCGGTGCAGAATAATCATGTAGGTTTTTTTTTTTGCGACAACGTAGGGCAACAGCCGGCATGCGGCGTGACGTCGGAGCCCGCGGAGGCTCCCGAGTGGGACGGCATGCCTCCCACGCCTAAGCGCACCCCGAAGAGAGCGCCCAGCCCTCCGGGGGGCACACCCAAGAGGCCCCGCACCTCGCCCGGCCCACGTCGTACGAGCCGTGCGGGAGGTCGTGGTGATCCAGCCCGCCTCCTCTCCCTCACTACCCCTCGGTCCTTGGCGAGATTAAAGTTTGGGCAGAGCCCCAGGCCCAGGCAGACCCCCAGCCCCAGGGTGGAACAGGGGGAGAAGAGTGCAGGCTCCGTAGGGAAGAGGTCCGCTGCGTGCGTACCTGGTGGTGGCAGTGCCTCCCTCCCGGGCAGTCCTATGGTCATGAAGAGGAACCACAAGGGGGAGACGCTCCTGCACCTCGCGGCTATAAAGGTCAGCAGGTGCCATGGGAGTGGTTTTTCACTTACTGAACGGAATAAGAACAATTGGACTGAGCAATATAATGGAAAATGCTTTTTTTCTTTTTGCAGTATCAGTGAATGTGACTGGCCTTTGATTTGTCTTCTGATAACACGCACACAGGTGCCATTTTCTGTCTGAGCGTGTAATTCGCACATTTATTTATTATCGTTTGATATTTTTTTTTGCCCCATTTCCTAGTTCTGAGTAATTTTGCCCTTTTGGTTTATTCAGCTTGCATACGTTTGTAAAGTAAAGCTCTCCTTGCAGTGATATTATTCAAATTTTCCTCCCATAATGATCAGTCGTATTAGTCTGGAGATGATCTGAGGGCTGTTCTCCAGCCCGTGAAGCATAAATCTTCTTACTCTAAGCCCTGTAAACATGGCTCTAATCCGTCCTTAGATCCCAGACAAGGTAATCAATGGCCGACTGCTGAGCACAATTGATAGACCTGCAGCACTCGTGCTGTGCTGGGATCAGACGCTGTGGTTTAAGGCGGTCAGGCTTGGAGGTCCCAAATGCTGACCTCAGGCGCCTGTTACTCTAACTCTCTCACTCTCTCTCTCTTTCTCTCTCCCTCCCTCCCTCTCTCCCTCCCTCCCTCCCCCGGCAGGGAAATGTAGAGGCTACCAAAGAGCTACTGGACCAAGGGGTGGACCCCAACCTAAAGGACCATGCTGGTTGGACTCCTCTGGTGAGACACACACACACACACACACACACACACACATACAGACACGGACGGACGGACGCACGCACGCACGCCCGCACGCACGCACGCACGCATTCAATGTTGAGTTTGAAACGATAATTTAAACGCTTTCAGGGGAGGTTTGATGGATCCACAAATGGCCCAGTATACATGCATATCATGATTTGGCTTTTCATTTTTTGCTACATATTTGCTCCAAAGAAAAACAACGAAGAAATAAATGTCTGATTAAATTTCAAATTATTCCTTTTAAAAAACGGGAACCAGGTGTGGTTGTTGAGTTTTTTTTTACTGCTACACCTCATCGGCCTGATGGGTTGAGGATGCTTGGTTGCATTCTAGAGTGGAATTTAAAACTGACCAAACACTCAACTTGACCTTTTGTTTGGCAAACATAGACCATGTAGTTAGTGATGCTCACTGCTGCCAAGATCTACATTTACATTTACATTGAGGGCATTTGGCAGATGCTTTCATCCAAAGCGACTTACAAAGAGTACATGTGTTGAAGGAGACAGCAATATATTGCTGTGGTACATGAAGATAAGAATAGAGCAGGTTTTGAGCATTCGTAGTTGCAAGGCTAGTAGAACGAGTTTCATAATTGCTAGGTAGCCTGCTTAATAGCTGGGATAAGTGCATTACCAACATCTTTTTTGGAATAATGGCATAAACTGGAATATTTTGTGAATGTAAACGTGGTCCGTGTCTCTGTGTGGCTGCGTCTGTGTGTTGTTCGGCAATCATTCTGCTATGTCGCTGTAGAACTACATTGTTTGGCGGAAGAATTATGATTTATTATCGCTAAACAACCCCCTTTTCGTTGCTATGTGGTTCATTTATGAAACCTTAATGTTGTAACTGTTTTATAAAAGCAATAAGCCCCGCATATTTATATACTTTGCGTCGGATAACTATTACAGTTTCGCAATTCTTTTTCTTTGTTTCAAAATAGCCATATTGAAATTATGGCATATTGCAACTCGAAGAAGTGTTTACATTGTCCCCAATAATCATCATCTTCAGTACTTTCCGGATGTGTAAAGCGAAACCTATATGAGCATCCAGTAAAAACCTATATGATTGTTTTAAAGCTCCAACTGCGTGTGTGTGCGTGCGTGTGTGTGTGCGTGTGTGTGTGTGTGTGTGTGTGTGTGTGTGTGTGTGTGTGTGTGTGTGTGTGTGTGTGTGTGTGTGTGTGTGTGTGTGTGTGTGTGTGTGTGAGCGTGTGTGTGCGTGTGTGTGTGTGTGTGTTGTGTGTGTGTGTGTGTGTGTGAGGGCTTTGCTATGGAGGGTCACTTTCTTTTAGGTGGTTATGAAATTTGAATGCCCTCTTTTGAATTTGTATTATTAGTGGGTATCGTCCTAATTCTGCTCTGCATGCATTGTTGGGTGTTTTCCGTTGGGTGCGGAGGAATGGATTTGCAGAACTCTGCATGCAGCGTTTCAATTTGATGTTTGTCCCATTTAGTAAAATCTTGGTTTGCAAGTGGACCCCAGATCTCGCAACCGTAAAGGGAAATGGTCACAAGCCCACCGCCCAGATCGGCTTCATCAAGTTCGTCCTCATCCCTATGTTTGAGACCGTTATGAAGGTCAGTGATAATAAATAACTTTATTTAGGAATACAAAACTGTATCTCTATCACACCTTTCTAAATAACGTTACAAAGGGCTTTACAATAAAATAAAATAAACAGATAATAGTGGTAATGTAAGAGATTCTCAACCATAATGCTTGGCAGATACTGTGGGTAGAACATCCTTCACATCTGGGGATTTGTCCCATTTAGTAAAATCTTGGTTTGCAAGTGGACCCCAGATCTCGCAACCGTAAAGGGAAATGGGTTCGATAACTGAGTCTAGTATTTTGAGCCATAGTTTTATTGGGATGTCTAAGTTGATGTTTCTTTTTATGGCATAAAAAGCCCTTCTTGTCTTGACTCTCAGGTCGTTTACAGCTTTGTTGAAGTTACCTGTGTTGCTAATGTTTAGGCCAAGGCAGGTATAATTCTTTGTATGCTCAACGGGAGTTGAGCATACAAAGCCTCCAACCTCCATACAACGGATGTTGTATGGAGAAAGAATTTCTATTTGTGTTGCTGGAGGCTGGGTCTTTTTTGGAAAAGCATTATTTTTGTCTTGGTTAGATTTACTGTCAGGGCCCAGGTCTGGGAGAATTTGTGTAGTAGATCAAGGTGCTGTTGTAGTCCTTCTTTGGTTGGAGACAGCAGCACCAGATCATCTGTGAACAGGAGGTGTTTGACTTGTGTGTCTTCTAGGGAGATGCCAGGTCCCTCAGATTGTTCTAGAGATTTTGCCATTCATTGATGTATATGTTGAAGAGGGTTGGGCTCAGGCTGCATCCCTGTCTAACCCCCCGGTTTTGGGGAAAGAAGTCTGTGTGTTGTTTGCCAATCTTAACAGCGCATTTGTTGTTGGTGTACATTGACTTTATGATGTCATAGGTTTTTCCTCCAACACCGCTTTCCAATAGTTTGTACAGCAGACCATCGTGCCAAATAGAATCAAAAGCTTTTTTGAAGTCAACAAAACAAGAGAATAATGTACTTTTGTTTTTGTTTATTTGGTTGTCTATTAGGGTGCTGAGGGTGAAAATATGGTCTGTTGTGCGATAATTCGGTAGAAAGCCAATTTGGGATTTGTTTAGGACATTATTTTCAGTGATGAAATGTAGGAGTCTGTGGTTGATGATCATACAGAGGATTTTCCCAAGGTTACTGTTAACGCAGATTCTGCTGTAATTGTTGGGGTTGCGGCCAACCAGGTCTATTGTCCTAGTAGACTAGGGGGGTGAAAAAGAGATGAAGGATTAATCTTCTACCTCTCCTGCTGCCTATTTCTTTCTGAATTATCGTTATGTGTTTTAAATTAATGCGTTATTTAATCCTTGCCGCCCATCCACCATCAGTACATGTATAGACTGCAATTATACAATGCAATTAGCCATGCTGACTGGGCTTACAAGTAGATCTGAGTTGTGACAAAGTGGGCCCCCAAGATGATACCTTCAAGTTGTAAAGTGGTATATACTTGAGGACAGTAACGATATTGTTTAGTTTTTGGGTTACCTTACTTCTGATCAGCAGTGCTCATTCAGGATCGATGTTGTTGCCAGGTGTGAGTTTAGTTCCCAGTGGAGAAACAATCCTTGAGTTGGTCCCTCTCTCTCTTTCTCTCTGAACAAGGGTTCTAGGAGGGATTTTGAGACATTTTGTGTTGTGGTTGTTGTCTTTTTAACCTAATGTATGAGGACGCTTAAACCAGCCACCAAACACACACACGCACACACACACACACACACACACACACACACACACACACACACAATCCACAACCACGAATTACAGATTCCATAACTCAGGTGCCGGTGCCACCACTCAGTAGGTAACTCAGGAGGTAAGAGTGGTTGTCTGGCAACAGGAAGGTGCTGGTTCGATCCCCGGGCTCCGACTATCTGAGTGTCGAGGTGTCCCTGAGCAAGACGCCACCTAACCCTACCTGCTCCTGTCGTGTTGGTTGTTACCTTGCATGGTTGGCACCGCCGTCGGTGTATGAATGGGTGAATGTGAGGCAATACTGTAAAGCACTTTGGATAAAAGCGATATATAAATGCAATCCATTTACCATTGCATGAAAAGCAAAGACAACTGCAAAGGGGGCGTTCGTGTGTGCGTGTGTGTGTGTGTGTGTGTGTATTGTATCCGACTCACAGCACGCTCTGCGATGCTCCGTGCTGCAGCAGCAGACGCGCGATGGCCAGGTGTCCGTTCCTCGTGGTGTCGTGCAGCGGCGAGTCGTTCTCGTAGCCCGGCGTGTTCAGCAGAGCGCCGCCGGCCAGCAGCGCCTCCACCACAGACAGGTGGCCCAGGTTACAAGCCTCGTGCTGAAGCGCACGGGCACGGGCACGGGCACGGGCACGCACACGCACACACACACACACACACACACACACACACACACACACACACACACACACACGCACACACGCACACACATGCAGTTGGAGCTTTAAAACAATCATATAGGTTTTTACTGGATGCTCGTATAGGTTTCGCTTTACACATCCGGAAAGTACTGAAGATGATGATTATTGGGGACAATGTAAACACTTCTTCGAGTTGCAATATGCCATAATTTCAATATGGCTATTTTGAAACAAAGAAAAAGAATTGCGAAACTGTAATAGTTATCCGACGCAAAGTATATAAATATGCGGGGCTTATTGCTTTTATAAAACAGTTACAACATTAAACAACATTAAGGTTTCATAAATGAACCACATAGCAACGAAAAGGGGGTTGTTTAGCGATAATAAATCATAATTCTTCCGCCAAACAATGTAGTTCTACAGCGACATAGCAGAATGATTGCCGAACAACACACAGACGCAGCCACACAGAGACACGGACCACGTTTACATTCACAAAATATTCCAGTTTATGCCATTATTCCAAAAAAGATGTTGGTAATGCACTTATCCCAGCTATTATGCAGGCTACCTAGCAATTATGAAACTCGTTCTACTAGCCTTGCAACTACGAATGCTCAAAACCTGCTCTATTCTTATCTTCATGTACCACAGCAATATATTGCTGTCTCCTTCAACACATGTACTCTTTGTAAGTCGCTTTGGATGAAAGCATCTGCCAAATGCCCTCAATGTAAATGTAAATGTAGATCTTGGCAGCAGTGAGCATCACTAACTACATGGTCTATGTTTGCCAAACAAAAGGTCAAGTTGAGTGTTCGGTCAGTTTTAAATTCCACTCTAGAATGCAACCAAGCATCCTCAACCCATCAGGCCGATGAGGTGTAGCAGTAAAAAAAAAACCTCAACAACCACACCTGGTTCCCGTTTTTTAAAAGGAATAATTTGAAATTTAATCAGACATTTATTTCTTCGTTGTTTTTCTTTGGAGCAAATATGTAGCAAAAAATGAAAAGCCAAATCATGATATGCATGTATACTGGGCCATTTGTGGATCCATCAAACCTCCCCTGAAAGCGTTTAAATTATCGTTTCAAACTCAACATTGAATGCGTGCGTGCGTGCGTGCGGGCGTGCGTGCGTGCGTGCGTGCGTGCGTCCGTCCGTCCGTGTCTGTATGTGTGTGTGTGTGTGTGTGTGTGTGTGTGTCTCACCAGAGGAGTCCAACCAGCATGGTCCTTTAGGTTGGGGTCCACCCCTTGGTCCAGTAGCTCTTTGGTAGCCTCTACATTTCCCTCTATGTGTGTGTCATTGTGTGTGTTGTGTGTGTGTGTCGTGCTTCTGTGTGTGTGTGTGTGTGTGTGTGTGTGTGTGTGTGTGTGTGTGTGTGTGTGTGTGGTGTGTGTGTGTGTATGCCTGCGTGCATGTGTTGTGTGACATAGTGGGAGACACACACACACACACACACACACACACACACACACACACACACACACACACACACAGAGAGAGACAAACAAGCACACACACACACACACATGGAGACAAACAAGTACACACACACACACGGAGACAAACAAGGACACACACACACACACACATGGAGACAAACAAGTACACACACACACACACACATGGAGACAAACAAGTACACACACACACACACACACATGGAGACAAACACAAGTACACACTCTTTTTGAGCTGGAAGAGGGCTGAGTATGCAGTGAGATGAAGTGCTACATTTTACGCCGTTAATGGATTGATTGGCACGAACGACAGCATCTGCAACCTGATGCCTCGTAGATTTGATTGTGTTTTCAGATACGGCCCAGGTCAGGTAGGGGTGTGTGTGTGTGTGTGTGTGTGTGTGTGTGTGTGTGTGTGTGTGTGTGTGTGTGTGTGTGTGTGTGTGTGTGTGTGGGTGGGCTCTATCCACATTTGCTCTACTATGTTGCTTATTAGCTGTAAAATGTCCTGTACAGCCATTAATCTCTTTCAGGGTGAATAATAGGGATTGTTATTTTTCCCGTCCTCTCGTTGTAAACACACGGTCGTGTCTGTTTTAATTGTAGCAGCCCGCTTATTGTATATCGTCAAGGGAGCCTCAATTGCCTGGCGACGTGCTTGTTCGCACAAAGTGATTCCGGAGAAAATTCTCTCGAAAACATTACAGTTGGACATTTTCTAAATTATGTTGTAGCTATTTCACGTGTGGACAACAAGTGCTAAAGGAAACACATTGACTAACTTTTTTTTCTCCCAGCTGGAGACACGGGAAAGAGGGAGAATTGCCTTGGGAATCCCCAGGGTGTAATCATTATTAATGGCTTTGATGACATTAGCGGTGTTCACTGTATTAATGGCGTCACGGTCGGCCATGTTTCCCAGCATAGCGGGATCCACTGATGTGTGTCCGGTTGGTTCCAAGTCCCTACTGCTGCGGCTACCGCGGCGCGCTTCAGTGCACCGTATGGAATGCTAAACTCAAATTAGCGACTCTGTGCTTTCCTCAGAGGTCCTCGGGTATTACACACAAAGTCAGTATGGGTCCGCATAAGTATAGTAGACACACACACACACACACACACACACACACACACACACACACACACACACACACACACACACACACACACACACACACACACACACACACACACACACACTCTCTGCTTAATTCCAGTCCATATTTTTTTGAAGGGTGGTTAATGTGACTCATGTCATGTGCTGATGTGACTTTCCAAAGTGATATTTTCTGCATGTACAATGAGTACATGAGGGACCTGTTTTGTTTTCTAAAGATAGAGATCGAGCTTTGAGAACATTGTAGTAATATAATAGCTAAGTAACTATAAGCTTTTTCACACTATATATACATTTTACAATATATATTATTATATACACCTCCACGGTTGTTAACCAAAGACAAATAGTATAAGGCCTGGTTTGCTTTTGAGAATCCTAGTCCCGGCACAAGGTACCTGTGAATATGCTGCGGTGCCACAGACGTTGTTCGCCGATTGAGAAACGTCAGCGCAAACGGACACCCCCTGGTTCTCCGTCTCTCTTCTGTAGACTGCCCGAGGTTTTCCCACCCCCACAGACCGCTTGTCCTCCCTATTTCATTCCCGAACAGAAGCCCCGACTTTCTTTCTTGTCACACGGTTGACAGCAGCGGCGTTGGTGTGTGATCGCGGGTGTGTCGCCAGAGCAGAGACGTTGCGGCATCTCATCTCCGTGAAGTAAAGTAGTCGTGCGTTGCAGCGGTGTGTTTTTAGTTTTAGTCGGCCCGGCAGCAGTCAGTGTTCATAAGTGGTTTCCTGCTTCGTTGGTGTCGCTTTTAATTTGTAGACGGGGGGGGGGGACGGGGGACGGGGGGGAATTAATGAAATGGTTTCCCCCACACAACACACACATACACACACAAACACACATGTGTCCACTGACTCACTTCCAGCTCCCCTCTTCCACTCATGTACGAAACCTGACAGCTTCTGTTGTGCTGTGGGGGGGGGGGGGGTTGCCCCAGGCCTATTATATGCCTTTTTCAATATGCAATCGGCGTGCATGCTGCGTGAACGAAGAGGAGGCTTTCTCCTGTGTGTGTGTGTGTGTGTGTGTGTTTTATTTTTGTTTGTTTGTTTGTTTGTCTGTGTGATTTTGGTGGTGGGTGTGGGGGGGGTGCTGTGGGTATGAATCCAAATGAAATATTTTATGGACCAGTGGTCCTATTAATTGTCCCCCTGGTGTTATCATTGCTGACGCCTAATCTTGCAGAGGCAACCTGCTGGGCCCCTGCTTCCTGCTTCCCTTACGTCCTCTAATTCCCTCCATCCCTGTGTTTTTTTATGTATTTATTTATTTGTTTTTGGTTGGAGTCTACTTTCCTTCTCTCCTCAAGGTGACTTTGCTCTCTCTCTCTCTCTCTCTCTCTGGTCACGCTCAAGGGAGTCTGTCCGTCACAGCATAGGGGGGGGATCCCGGGTTGCGGGTTCATCTTTGTGTGTGGCTCGCTGACTGCGGTGCGCAGACTAGTGCAAGGGTTTACTATGCTGCTGTGGGCCATCCGCTGTGCTGCGTCCATGTACTCCACTGGACGTTGGTTACACCGCCTCTGTAACGCCACTTCTGGCATAAGTGTTGACAAACGCTCAAAGATGTAACCATTGTTATGTTCCTAAAACAGCGCTGCATGTGCTCCCCGAAATGACTGTTCATCATCTACAAATGATTATCTTAAAATCAGAATTAGACAGTTCCGGTCCTCGATTATGATTGACTGAGCCAAAAAAATAGTCGATAACCTTACACCTGTGACCACATTACATCAGTATTACTACGCCAAACTAAAGAGTAAATGGCAACCATTCCACTATATGATCGTCCCTGTTACAAAATGTCAGATTTTGTTGTTACTTTCGATTTACTGGGTGAGCTAAACCTGGATGAGTGGTTGAAAGAGATGGACAGGATGGAGGAAGAAGATGAAATAGAAAGGAGACATGCTGAAATTAATGAGAGGGAAATCGAAGAGCTGGCAATAAACGAAGCCGGGACTGTTGAGGTGTTGGTTATGTTGAGGTGTGAGATTAGATATGGTTAAGTTTAGGCATCAGATTGGTAGTAGAAGATGGTTGTGTTTAGGGATGCAACGATTCGTCGATTAGTTGGTGCTTTCAAGCACTTTATCAAGTACAAATAACAAACATTTCTGCTTAATGTTGCAGTTCAATTCAAATATTTGGTTCATGGATCATTATACTAGGCATTGTTTAGTTTTTCTTGGCTGTTTGTCCGATAAAGCAAGCACATTTAATTCCGGTCACATTGCACTCTGACATTTTATAGACTAAATGATTAATCGAAAAAGTAATAGTTAGTTGAGGTATGGGATTGGAGATGGAGATGTTTGTGTATTGGCTGGTTATCGTCGGGTGTTAGAATCTGGGGCAGGCCCAGACATCAGGGGAATAGCAAATGGAAACTTAAATAGCAGTTTCACAGATCTGAGCGGAAAAGACTTTTGGAGAACATTTACTTAACACGAAACTGCAAATCCACAGTCATCCCCAGCTTTCAGATACCGACGCCAGACTTCATTCAGATCTTTTTTTCTTCCTTAAACTAAATTGCAAATATGAAGAAGATCTTTATTAATCCACACATATTGGTCACACAACACACAGCGGGAAGTGGCGGCCGCCAAACACACACACGCACATGCAGGGAGGGTGGCCCGTGGAAATTTGTCCTCTGCATTTGACCCATCCTGCTGCCCCTCCAGGGGCAGCCAGGAGCAGTGGGTAGCCATTCTGACGGCGCCCGGGGACCAACAGCTCCAGGTTGTACGTCCACATCTTGGTCAGGGATGTGGACAGGAGAGGCGATCTTCACATGTTTTTAATTGGGGTTCTTTTACTCCGAAAGGAGACCCCGCGGAGCACGGGGAGAACATGCAAACTCCACACAGAAAGGCCAGGAGATCACCTACCTGGGAGATCACCCACCTGGGCACCCCAGAGTCAACAGCGCCCCAGGCGGGAATCGATCCCAGGACCTTCTTGCTGTGAGGCAGCAGTGCAAGCACTGTGCTAGGTTGAGTGGTTCTTGTCGGCCTTTGGTTTATATCAACAAGTATATGTTTTCTCACAGCTATGCCTTGCAATTTCTCCCGATCACATGCACATGAGACGCTACGACTGTGTGCTGTGTCTGTAACGTACATGTCGGTGTTCTTCAAGCACTGCTCACGTGCCTCCACGGTGTAATTGGTCGTTTTAACCAAGCCTCCTTTGATCCTGTCTCAGGAATATTTCCGGGAAGCGGCCCGCTGACTACGCAGAGAGCTCAGAGATGCGGGAGATATTCCGGTCCTTCCCAGACGTTCCCGGGTCCGGCGACGGTTCGCCCGTCGGTTCCCCCGACAGCCTCCGCGCCGTGGTGAGTCTGCAGAACGAATCGCTCCCCTCGGCTCACTCGGTCTTTACAGCGGCAATGTCTCACCAACAAAGCAGCTTGGGATGCGTTCCGCGCGAGATGTGTGCCGTATCAATAAAGTTTGACTTTGACTTAGCGCGGCGTAGCTTCCGTAGCACCTGGCAGAGCATCCAGCCACTTACTGCAGAAGGCGAGGTGACTTAATTATAAGAAAGCAACATGAGCAGCAAAAAAAATTAAATACATCCAAGCTCTGCCCTCTCACGTTGCCGATTACGGTTCATATAAAAGGGCCCACGGTGCAGGATTTAAACTGTTTTGCTGAAGTGAAATAACTTGCATGTCCTGCAGAGTTTAAACTTTGTATGCTGACCTTTTTAAGCAGCTGGAGGCACACTAACATTAGAAACCTGTTTATTTTTTATACAACTCTTAAAAAGCAGATTTTGGAACACACACACACACACCTGCATTTATCCGTGTAGTTGGTGAGTCTCTGTATCATCATCTAACCCTTACATGTCTTTAACATGTGTTCCTCGTGCCCCAGGCCAACTTGTGTGGGAAACCAGACGAGCAGATCATCCTGTTGGCCAGTAGGCTGTCCCGGCACCAGCAGAAGCAGCTGGCCAAACTGGTGCGGCTGCTGGGAATGAAACAAGTGGAGACCTTTTCCAGCTCAGGTAAAAGTGTTTGGCAGTGCCGTCAACACCCTTACGTCAACCAGCAGCCATCGCTTGGCAATAATTTGAACCATTAAGCGATGCCAATGTTTCATGTTTACCATCTATTTAATTAAATGATTTTAGGTTGAGGGTTTTCTGATTAGGATGCCAGGCACGTCTGACTGGGAGGAGACCCCGGGGTAGACCCTTGAACCCACTAGAAGGACTATATATCTTATCTGGCCTGGAAATACCTGGGGATCCCCCAGGTGGAGCTGTAGAGTGTTGCTGGGGAGAAGGAACCACCGTGACCCGGCCCTGGATAAGCGGAGGAAAATGGATGGACGGATGGGTTTTAGGTTTATATTATCAGCAGATATCACTAATGTATACAACAAATGTACTCTTTGTAAGTCGCTTTGGATAAAAGCGTCTGCCAAATGCCCTAAATGTAAATGTAAATGTATACAATTGCACATGGTTTATTGTGCAATACTCTTTCATGTACATTCCTATTTGCTGGCAACCTGTGCCATTCTCCAGCATACAAGTGTTCTCCACCACCAAACCCCATTCAAGTGACTGAGCCCAGTGGTTGCTAGTTGTGATTTAATTTTCGCTTCCTCGATTAACATGCAAGGACACCATTGCTAAGTGCCTCCATTAGATTAGCTGAATATATTAAATGGCAGCAAAAAAATGACAGCTTGATGGCACACTGGCTAGCACCAGATGTTTGATGAATTTAGTTTTTCTTTCTTTTACGGTCCCCAAAGATCAATGCTGCAAAAAATGCAAACGTTGTATTTGTATTTATTTATTATTGTTATTATAATTTTTTTTGTTACAAATTGAGACCATTTAGGAAGGGCTGTCCGGGACCTATGGAGATCAGGTTTCATGCCGTGTCTTGGAGACATGTGTCCCTGTCCTCTGGCCACTGTCCTGCCATGGTGTGCAGCACGACAGCTAGAGTGATTCTTTCATAAGCCGTTTGCTATTGCAGTCAGACGACAGAATACTGATATGGTATGGGGGGGGGGGGGCGGGGGGACAAAAAGAAACAACTTGCTCACTCTTCAGTGAGCGAGCCCAGCCGGACCGGAGGGGATTTTAGTGGATGCTTTTAAGGGAAATGTTCATTTTGTGAACCCATGGCGAGGCAAATTTAACACACATCAGCACAGCATGTAAGAATATTTTTCCTTTCCCCGTTTTTTTGTCCTTGTTGCCCTGGAGTCATAATTACAGTACTATTCTGCCATGGCATGTTGACTGAGTGAGGTAATAATCCCAGTTATTTATTATTTATTAACTAATAATTCAGCATGTTAATTTTTTTTACGCAATTCCCCAGTGAGGCTTTTAGGTTTTCTATTCATAGTCGTGACACAGATCCCTCACCCGTTTTAGATTATCGATTATCATACAAAGTGTTGGTCATTCCAAGTATTCACTCACTCACTCATCCTCTTTGCCCACAATGGGGCATAAGGCCTCAACAAGATCACACCACTTTTCTCAGTCATTTGCAGCCTTTTGTGCTTCCTCCCATGTGAGATCTATCTCACTCGGTTCCTTTTCTATCGTCCTTCTCCATGTAGTTTTGGCCTCCCCTGCTTCCTTCTCCCTATTGGAGTCCACCTTAAGGACCTACGGGGTATTCGTTTTAATGAAATCCTGAATGTGTGTGTGAGCCAGCTGAGTCTACGCTTTTTAATTTCTGTGACAACGCTGTGGGATCCCGTCTTTACGTATTTTGTTGGTCTTAGGTCTTTGTTGGATATTTTAACGGGCCAGAACATGTTGCAGATCCTTCTAAGGCCATTGCTTTCACATTGCTATTGTAAAGCTTGAATTTGGTCTTTAGACTGTATTCTCTTGACTTCCCGATGGTTCTGAATCTGCCTCTTGCTTTTCCAAGGCTGGCCTTGATGTCCTTCTGTGCCCCATCTTTGCTAATGCTGCTTCCAAAATCGGTTGTTGATATGCATCACCTTCCCAGTATTATTTAGTAGTTATTAGTATTATTTATTTATTAGTAGTATTTACTGGTCATGTATGTGTGTGTGTTTGTGTGTCCAGTTTTGATACCACCTTTAAAAGGGTCTATCATCGAATGCAACTTTGTGATCATTGATGGATGCAGTGAAAAACATGGGTTCCATCCACCTTGCAGGTCTTGCCTATGTTACAATGATTTAATACTCCCCTCCTCCCCCCCAGTGAGCCATGTGGTGGTCCAGGATGGGACCACACCCACCACCCTCCCCATTCTCCAGGGGGTCCTCGCTGGATGCTGGGTTCTCAGACACAGCTGTGAGTATCGTCGACTGCGGCCCAGACTACTCCCCAACACACACCTGTTTGCTTATGGAAGTCCATCAAAATGTCTGTCTGTGGACTAATCGATGAATAAAAAAATCACTGCAGCAACCACTGCTGCTTACCCTTTCTCTGGATGCCTTTCACACATTCTCAATTTTTTTGGTTTATACCTTTTGTTGGAAAGTTGGAAAGGCAATTATTTTAACAAGCTTTTTACTTTGTATCGATTTTATTTCACTGTTAAGTGCATTGGTGAAATACTGCGGCTACATTTCTAGGATATGCCGACGACCATCTGAAGCACGTTCCAAAAAAATGGAAAAAGCAACCTCGCTTTTTCTTCTCCTCTCCTTTTTTTCCTACTCATGCCAGGATGCATTCATCAACCGAACATGATGTCCCTTTGACGGCCTTCAACTACTTCCTTTTCTGTCTCCAACAACAAGCAGGTGTTGAGAGGAGACAGCCAACTTCAGGGGAAAAGGGGGAGATATCTGTCTGTCAGTGATGCCTTAGTGGACCCTTCAATGGTTGCGGGTGCATCTTTGTCAACCGTGTGTGTGTGTGTGTGTGTGTGTGTGTGTGTGTGTGTGTGTGTGTGTGTGTGTGTGTGTGTGTGTGTGTGTGTGTGTGTGTGTGTGTGTGTGTGTTCGCAGATGCCCCCTTTCTCACCGTCAACTCACTGCGTTTCACATTGCAACGTGTTTTCGGCACATCAGGACAGTCGAAGACGAGTTGTGTGTGTCTGGAACGATCTAGATTTTAGATAAGTGGTGACGGCTCTGCCTCAACCAACCTGTTGCCGACTGCACGTCAGTCGATGCGCGACATAATCTATAGATGAGGACAGCCTTGACAGTTCGGGCGTGCGGGGCTATGCCAAGCTGCAGTCGGCAGATTTTCTTGTTGGTGTTTGTGTCTTCAACACTCAAGCAACTGTTGGTCGGGGAGGAATTAAATGTACCTGCAGCTTTATAACCTGCGCTTTTACGCTGCACCTATCAGTTTTTGTTGATTTTAGAATTATGGGATTACGTTTTGGATGTTTGTGAAAAAGTGAGTACAATTTTTGCCGTGACTCAATCAACCCTCTTCCTGAATTTATGAGTCAGTGGAGAAATTGTGAATTTTGAACAGCAGTAATGACTCTCATTTAATTACTCTACACCGGACCACATCCGGTGGAGTGTTGCCATTTTGTCCGCTCTGTCTTTGTCCATGCAGGCTTAACGGCTGTATGACACGGTGTCATATCTCACCGTCCTTGGACGCCGTGGCGCGTGGTCGATGAGAGATACAAGCGGGTTTTAATGTCAACGCTGTCAACGCCTCAACTCACACACACACACACACACACACACACACACACACACACACACACACACACACACACACACACACACACACACACACACACACACACACACACATACAGTTTGAGACGCCAGCGCAACGCACGTCCACTCCACGTCCAGAATGTAATTAGCAAACATGCAAACGAGGGCACTTGCCCACCAGATCATCCAAAACAATTAACCCCGGCATCTCCCCTCGCCCCGTCCCAGGACCAACAGGCCATCGGCACATGAAAGTGGTGATTAAGAGGGATGAGCCGATGTAATTGTGCACCGTCTGTGGCGCGTGTCTGCATGCACGCATGTGTGTGTGCGCCCTTAAGAGACATTATGCCGTTTTCTGAGTCTTTATCCGATGGAGAACAGTGCTCTTCTGAAAGGGTGTGTGTACTTTTCAAGATTCAAGATTTCTTCATTGCCATATGTAACAAGTACTCCCCATTCACTCCTGCACTCTGTAGTATTCCTCTAAACATACATACATACAATTAGTAAGGTAGTACATAATCATTTCTCAGTACATAATAATTACATAATAAAGTAAAAATGTATTTCCTGTCACGGTAGCAACAAGGAGAGGACCGAAACGCATGCAGTGGGATGAACTTAAATTATTTAATCTTCCAAACGGTAAAGGCAGGCAGGGACAGACGGAGTGCTTCAGGGAATGACGACAACAACTGTTGTACTTGGCCTTCTTGGAGAGATTGGAGAGTCCCCTGATTTAAAAGTGGTACTCCATTCCCTTTGCTTAATCTTGATGTTATGCTTCATCCATGGTTTGCGGTTTGGAAATGAGTGAACAGGTGGGAATGCATCCCTCCACCAGCCTGTTAATGTATCCAGTGGCGTGATCTGCATACGCTTTCAGGTATGTCGACTTGAATACACTCCGGCCCATAATTTCCAAGGCCGCCCCGCAGCTGTAGTGGTTTTCAACTTTTGTTTGTAAACAGGAAGTAGGAGTATGGAGTCGTAATCCGACCTGCTGAAAGCCATGAGCGTGATGTGTCGTGGTGTGACAGTGGGCAAGCGTCCTTCCATTTCTCGTCGGACAGGAGATGTGAAGTTTGCTGACCTCACTGTAGAGTTTTCTTAATGCAGCGTTCGCATTGACTCGTGGTTGAATGTACACCACTGCCATGAGAATAGCACAGATTTCCCTCGGCAGATAAAAAGGGTGACACTTGATTGCCAGTAATTCCAGGCTAGGTGGGCAGTCTTTGTGAATGGACCCGAACGTCCCGTACACCAGTTGTTGTTGATCAAGCAGCAGACGGCCCCACCTTGGTTCTTCTACTGTGGACCACTTGGAACCCAATCTGTTAGCCGTCACATGGCAGCAGAGTCACTCACCAGCCTCCTGCCAGAGACTCAATACGCAAGAGTTCACCTGGACTTTAAACCAACCAGGGTTTGGATCTGATCCCCTCTCAGATGTTCGTACGTCGCAGCACTTAAAAGCAGTGTTTAGCATACTGTAGCATCTCATCCTAGCTATCTCGCTTTTTCACCATCGAAGGGTTATCCTAGCAATTCTGAGTGCTTGAAACGTGTTCTATTAAAATCTCACTGTACCATCAGTGATGTCTCTTATTGTTTCACCCTCTTTGGACAAATGTGCTTCTTAGTTAGTCGCTTTGGACAATGTGTCTGCGAAAGGCCCGAAAGGTAAATGTAACTCTCACCCTCATCAGGTGCAAGTTGTGTCGGTTGCCTCGCCTACAATGACAATGAGTGCATAGCCATGTCCCTGCAGTAGAGATTGGTCCACAGTATGCACCCTTCCTCAGGCTGCATGTGGTCGACTGTGAGGATCAGAAAGTGAGTCTTCCTCTGCGTCAGGGGAAAGTAGTATGGCTATGCTGTACATGACCGTACCGTTAAGTCTCCTGCCATATTTTGCTGCTGTGGCTGAGGAAGCTTTTTGTGAAGAGGAGCCACGGATGCAGAGCAATGGACGCCTAGTAAATTATATTTTTTTACCATTTTGCAGTGGCATTTCACATTCAAAAAGAGCATTTGGGTATTTCGCTTTCACCTCGTCTGTGAATGACTCTTTTCGAAGAGACAAGATTTGCTATGAAACCCATCCGAAAGCTGAAACTTCCAAGCTTCTTTTAGTGTCTCCGAGCACGGCGAGCGAGTACAATTTGTGTAATTCACATCCTGAATCATTTGAATTCTGCTATCAAATCTATTTTCTTTTGTTCATCGAAGCCTTTGTAAAAACAACATTCATCTTGTTTTTGCCTTTTGGTCATTATAGAAGCTCTCCCCACGTGGTCGCATCGACTTTTTTTCCCCCCTCCCCTCCCCAAGTTTGAGTGCCCAAGTTTCTCGTCTCTTCGTGTCTCGGGAAAAACACAAACAAACAGACAAACGGAGGCCAGTCTCGCAGGTCTCTGATCACGGCGCTGGCATCCGAGCACCAAGGCTGCAGCGTGTGATCCTTTGTCGGGGCCGTATCATTAACTGCATTATTCTCACAGTCTCCTCTTTATTCTCTCTCTCTCACTCTCTCTCTCTTTCTCTCTCTCTGCCTCTATCAAGCTCTCCCTCTCTCGCGTTCTCTCACTCTCTGCCTCTATCATTTTCACTCTGCCTCTATCATTCTCCCTCTCTCTTTCTCTCTCTCACTCTCTGCCTCCATCACTCTCTCTCTGCCTCTATCGTTCTCTCTCTAAAACAATCACTTATTCCGCTGGTAAAATAATTGGACTCGCCACTCCCAACCTATCATTAGAGGACAATAAATGACTATCTATCTCTCTCTGTCTTTAATCGTCTCCTTTTCCCACTCCCTCTTGCCCCCCCCCTCTCTCTCTCTCTCTCTCTCTCTCTCTCTCTCTCTCTCTTTCTCTCTCTCTCTCTCTCTCTCTCTCTCTCTATCTCTCCGAGTCGACCATCCATTCATCACAGCTCATCACCTGTCGCACTTTGCGCAGCCAACAGATGTACTTGGTTCTCTACAGCTCATTTCTTTATTCATCTTACTCATTATGCTCTCTCTCTCTCTCTCTCTCTCTCTCTCTCTCTCTCTCTCTCTCTCTCTCTCTCTCTCTCAGGGGTGGAGGCGTGCCTGCAGGCGGGCAAGTGGCTGCCAGAGACGGAGTACGAGGCGGGAGATGGCCCCCGACGTGGTCGCGTCAACAAGTGTAATTTGGTGGGTCTGAGAGGGAGATGCGTGTGCACGCTCACACATACTAATTCCTCTCATGTGACACATTTTAAAACAACGTTGAATGAGATTAACGTTGATTTAGGACTTTGCAGTACTACAACTCCCTGGAGTCCTCTCAATGTGGCGGCGAGTTGACAGCAATAAATCCCATGATGCATTGTGATGTACCATTCTTCAGGAGCAGGAACAGACTCGGGACACGTCAATAACGCAATGTGATTGTGATCACAGTCTCTATATTGCACCGGCGGAATTAAATTACAGGAGTCGCAAGGAATAGCCGACAAAGTTTTTTAGGTTTTCGTTTTTGGATGTTTCAAAATTCATTTAAATTGTCAAAACGCCTGTCGAGCAATATCCACAGTCGCATATTAGCTGTGTATATATCCCTAGAGGAAATATGGTCTCCCAAGGAACCCATTGCCACCTTGGTCAGCACAGCAGAATAGCCTGCCGAGGGACTTTTCAGTGCAGGCAGACACGTTCTGCATTACATTTCTCAGTCCTCCTTCTGTCTTTACGTTAGTCCTCTCTGTGCAAAGCCCCGTCGGGCCCCACAGATAGCACAGCAGTAATTATAGACCGGGTGCACGCACACACACACACACACACACACACACACGCACGCACGCACGCACATACACACACACACACACACACACACACACACAAGGGGAACCCAAGCAAATATGGAGTCAATGAAACTCCTAACCTTAAGATAAACATAGCGGGGGTAAGAGTGGGTGAGAGACATAGAAGGGGCTGAGAAAACTCAGGAGAGTACCAATTTACAAAGAGAAACAATTGAATTCCCCCCCCCACCACCACTTCACTGTTGCTTTAAATGGAGAGGAAGGCAAACTTGAGGAGAACCACATATTGTCTGTGTAGCTGAGTCATTACTAACACAGGCACGCACCCACACACACAAGCACCGATGACAATGGCCTTGCGAGAGGGTGACGAGAGACGTGCGTTGACGCAGCATTTAAAGGGGCGCATACCGGTGTAATTTTCACCTGCCGCCGTTACCGGAGATCCCTCATGTCTTTCATTAGGGTCCCCCCTTTCTCAATTAAACTGACCACTAAAGGTGTCCCGCATAGCTGTGTACACTTCAACTCAGGAAGTAACTACATTATCCTAGAAATGGCAAATGGATTGCATTTATATCGCGCTTTTATCCAAAGTGCTTTACAGTATTGCCTCACATTCACCCATTCATACACCGACGGCGGTGTCAACCATGCAAGGTAACGACCAACACGTCAGGAGCAGGTAGGGTTAGGCGGTTTCTTGCTCAGGGACACCTCGACACTTAGCTAGGCGGAGCCCGGGGATCGAACCAGCAACCTTCCAGTTGCCAGACAACCACTCTTACCTCCTGAGCTACTGCCACCACCCAGTAATACTTGATCCACACACTCATTTGGGACAGGAATAGTGACTTTTAAACCCGCATTTTCAGCACATCCATTATCCATCCTCACGCATTCACTCCACAAATCTCCGTCTGTCTCTGTCTGGCGTATTGTCTCCAGTCCCATGTTCATCCATCTCTTAATTTCTTTAATGTATGGTATCTACTATCGTAGCTCCCGCCGCTCTTCGACGGCTGCTTCTTCTTCCCGCTGGGGTCCCTGGTGGGGTCGCCCTCCAAGCCAGAGCTGCTGTCGCTGCTGCAGGCCGGCGGCGGGCAGCTGCTGCGGCGGCAGCCCAAGCCCGACAGCGATGTCACGCAGACGATGAGCGCCGCCGCCTACCACGCCGCGCCGGGCTCCGACCAGGCGCTGTGCACCCAGTACATCCTGTACGACCCACGTGCCAAGCCGCCGCCCCCCGCCGCCCTCGTCCGCCACCGCGGCAAGGTGTGGTCAGCACCCATCCGCTGGGTGGTGGACTGCATCGCCGCGTTCCGACTCCTCCCCGTACCCGAGGCCTAGCGTCGGGGGCGCGAAGACGTACTCTGACTCTATATAAATATGACATGTTCACAGTTTTTAAAACGTCTGGGTTGGTTGAAGGTCTCACTGCAAGACACCGGGATGCGTACAGATTACTTGAAGCAGACTCGGTTCACACTGTCGAGGCTTATCTGTAGATATGTCTCGTTGGCCAGTTACATTGAATGATTCCTAATCGCTTCCTGTACCAGTTGCAGCATCCAAATATCAGAATTTCTTTTATGTGATTGAGTGGACAAACTATTCCCGTCTACAATTCCAGTCAGCAAAAATGCATTTGTGAAGATCATCTGGTATCATTTGTTGTTGAAAAGATGAATTGTGCTCATCACAAATTGAACACATTATGTGGTGTGTGGTATGATTGATTGAAAATAAAGAATAAATCCTTTTAAAATGTCTCGCATAATTTTTTTGGCTCTCGCACACACCAGTTTTAGGCTAAGTAAGTAAGAGTAAGTAGGCTATTTTAACAGTGGCTCACCAGCTAATTCATCCATTCATTATTCTGTCCAAACCCTCATCATTTTGTGTGACTATAGTGGACAACAATTTTCAAAATGGTCCTGCATCGAGCGACATTGCTTCAGCTGTTGGCATGGGAAACATCTTGAATACCACCCTTTGGGACAATAGTGCCCCGTCAATGTAGGTCCTGTAAAAGCGGTTGTTAAAAGGCTCAGATGGTTATTACAAGTGTCTGATGTCATCGTGGAAAGGGGCCCTACAGAGAAATACAACCTTTTTCTTTACCTTTTGCTTGATCCAGGTCTGGTTGTTATTGTGTCCAACCAGGTCTCTCTCTCTCAAGGAGAACTCTCGCTCTGACTCTTTGCGGGCAGAGAACATTGGAAATGTGAGTGATTGTTTGAGAGACGAGTGCTGGCATGGATTTGTAGTGTTGTACAACCGAAAGCATAGCTAAAGGCTCCTATCCACTTGGCGACAAACCTGACGATTCTATGGCTGACTGACTCTGGGTGGGCGATCGGCTCTGAAGTCGACTGATTGTCATGCAGTGTGGGGGGGTCTCAAGACACGTCATTTGCTGCCTCCCATAGAGTCGGGAGGGCAAAGCAAATCAAACCAGTTTGATATTATCTAGCCCAACTCATGTAGTGTGTGTGTGTGTGTGTGTGTGTGTGTTGGGGGGGGGGGGCTCTGAGACTGATATCGGTGATGACGCTAGCTTCAGCCAATAAGATTTGAGATCAAGAACGACCAATGGGGTTTAACTTTGTACCTTCACAAAACTATTTAGGGCTTGGGTTCCGATGAATGCTGGTAGTATGATGGCCTGTGACAAGTCTTTCTCTCTTTCTACAGAAACCATGCGCATGAGTATGTGAGCCGTGGTCCTAGACATATTTCAGAGTGAGATATCTCCTTGGGCAACGATTGGTACACATTAACAAAAAGATGGCTGATGCGAAAGGCAAATAATAAAACAGTTTTTCTTTATAGGGATCCTTTCCATAATGTTGTCAGACACTTACAGAACAATCCATAACAATACATAACAATCTGAGCCAGTCAGTGGCAAAACAAGCACTTTTAGAGGCTGGTGGCTGAAGCAATCTAAAAAAACAATGGACCAATTTCTAAAATTGTTGTCTGCATTGGTCACTTTCGACTCAAAATTATGGGAAAATCTGGTCCCGGTTGAAAAAACTCAAGGTTACCCTTACCCTAATTGTCGTTGACAACGCCTCTGGAAATGCAACCAAACTTTCTTTTGCCGTGTGTGTGGTCCCTGCGCACTCCAAGGTCTTTCACTGGCGATCTTCCAAGAAGCCGTTTTCAATGGGATTAGCCTGGGATGTGCCTAATTGCTATTGATTGCGGCATGCTGCATTAAATTGCTTCCCCCTTTTTCCCATCCATGATGGGGGGAGGGGGGGGGTGGGTCGAGGTAGGAGGCAATTAGTGGTGCGGACAGGACAGAAGCCTCAGCTGACTGGTAATGAAATGGAATGGGGAAATGAACTTGTGAGTAATGGCCTCTGGCTCACCACACTATACCAAAAAAAGCACGATCAGACACTGCTCTACTCTCCCTATTCTGTTTTTCCCTCTCTCTCTCTCTCTCTCTGTCGCTCATCCTCTTAATGGTGAAATCAACATTTTAAATGGAATAGAAATATTCGTATCGTGTAGAAGCTTAATTCACTGAAAGACTAGGATTGTTATAAATGTTGCAGTAATGTTCTATCAAACTAAATATCTCTCCCTTGCTCCTTGTCCGTCTCTCTGCCTCAATCTGCTACACTGCTCTACACAGAGATAACTCACCACAGAGAGTCGTTCAAAGCAAGTTCTCATTGTTGGGGCTGTGCATACCAAGTAGTTTCACACAGTCATAGCTCCAGTCTCCAAATATAATTTGTTTTGTTTCGGCCTTGCCTTTTATTTTTATGGATGACGCAGCTATTGGAAGTAGTGGGCTTGGCTAGTGTCCGGATGTCCGGTGTCCGGGGTGGTGATATGCATTGCAGGCGGCCTTGTGCACAAGACACTCCTGCGCATTGAGATGCCAGGAATGCCTACGCAGTCAGCAGAGAGGAATTGCCCACATGTGCAATATTTGTTATTGGTGAGTGTCTTTCTGCACTGCAGACTCTCACTGTAAGGTCCCTGGGATGGCCATAGTGTATGTTAGAAATCTTACCTCATGTACAGGCACACTTTCTGTTGTTTGATTTGGTTTGATCCTTGTAAAAACACACACACACACGCACACACAAACACACACACACACACACACACACACACACACACACACACACACACACACACACACACACACACACACACACACACACACACACACACACACACACACACACACACACACACACAGAGCATGAAAGAAAGACATCCACCCATTTTTTGCTGAATAACACTTCTTTTCAATTCTATTTAACAAAATAGTGTTTGTCTCCATAAATAATACACATTTTCATCAGTTTCCTTTTCAACTCAGGGTTCATAATACACATGATACATTTGGATATATTTACATATACACAACAAATAAGGGTTGCTGGACCATTAAGAATTGCCATTTCCATTTTTTTTTGTTTGTTCTACTGACTAACACCAGCGTCTTGTGTGTGGGAGAGAGGCCATATGTGCGCAGGTGTTTGTGTTTGTGTGTGTGTGTGTGTGTGTGTGTGTGTGTGTTTTAACAGCAAAACCCTTGCTCATTCATGAATATAAAGTTCTGCATTTACACAAAATGGTAGTATCAGCAACAGACCCAAGGTGTCCAAAATATAAATAAATACAACTGATTGATTGTTATATACAGTTGTGGTCAAAAGTTTACATACACTTGTAAAGAACATGTATGTCATGGCAGTCCAGAGTTTCCAATAATTTCTACAACTCTTATTTTTCTGTGATAGTGATTGGAGCACATACTTCTTTGTCACAAAAAACATTCATGAAGTTTGGTTCTTTTATGAATTTATTATGGGTCTACTGAAAATTTGACCAAATCTGCTGGGTCAGAAATATACATACAGCAATGCTAATATTTGGTTACATGTCCCTTGGCCATTTTCACCTCAATTAGGTGCTTTTGGTAGCCATCCACAAGCTTCTGGCAAGCTTCTGGTTGAATCTTTGACCACTCCTCTTGACAGAATCAGTGCAGTTCAGCTAAATTTGTTGGCTTTCTGACATGGACTTGTTTCTTCAGCACTGTCCACATGTTGCAGAAGCTTACTGGGTTTTTCAAACCAGTCATTGATGCTTCAGCATCTGCCACACCATATGAAGCACATGAGGTGGTGAACCTTGTAGAAGAGGACAACCTGCTGGAGGAGGCTGCCTCTGCAGCAGCTAGCATAGCAGGAAAAATAGCACTACCGGCCACCGCAACCGACTACTACGGCTCCCACTACAGCCGAGGATCCTTACAACACCGATCCTGCTCGCTGGGGCAAAGTTGACGACAGAGTCCGAGCATACTGGGCTACGGAGGGGCCGGAGTCATGTCAAAATAAGGACGCGGATATTAAAGCCTCTGAACGCTGTTATAAACACCAAAAGAGATTTTTTCTCCAAATCTCTTTTAAAACGCAAGCTCTTAAACGTTTTTTTTTTTGGTTTTTTTTGGTGTAGGTAGGGCCCGAACAATGACTCAAGCCCAGGGGCCCCCACACCCCTAAGTCCGGCCCTGACGGTAGGCATGGTGTTCTTGGGGTTAAAGGCCTCACCTTCTCTCCTCCAAACATATTTCTGGTCATTGTGGCCAAAGAGCTCCATTTTAGTTTCATCTGACCACAGAACTTTCCTCCAGAAGGACTTTTCTTTGTCCATGTGATCAGCAGCAAACTTCAGTCGAGCCTTAAGGTGCCGCTTCTGGAGCAAGGGCTTCCTTCTTGCACGGCAGCCTCTCAGCCCATGGCGATGTAAAACACGCTTGACTGTGGACACTGACACCTGTGTTCCAGCAGCTTCTAATTCATTGCAGACCTGCTTTTTGGTGGTTCTCGGTTGACTCTTGACCATCCTGACCAATTTTCTCTCAGCAGCAGGTGATAGCTTGCGTTTTCTTCCTGATCGTGGCAGTGACACAACTGTGCCATACACTTTATACTTACGAACAATTGTTTGCACAGTTGATCTCGGGACCTGTAGCTGCTTTGAAATTGCTCCAAGTGACTTTCCTGACTTCAAGTCAATGATCCGCTTTTTCAGATCCGTGCTGAGCTCCTTTGACTTTCCCATTGTAGTGTTTGTGTCTGAGTCTAATGATCGTATCAAATGAGTCATATTTAAATGAGCTCAGAGAAGTCACCATCTGTAGTCAATCATAATCACTCACAAGAAGTTAAGAGGCCACAAAGATCATTTGATTAACACAACTTTCTACATCACCTCAATTGATCATTCATGTTGCTGTATGTATATTTCTGACCCAGCAGATTTGGTCACATTTTCAGTAGACCCATAATAAATTCATAAAAGAACCAAACTTCATGAATGTTTTTTGTGACAAAGAAGTATGTGCTCCAATCACTCTATCACAGAAAAATAAGAGTTGTAGAAATTATTGGAAACTCTGGACATACATGTTCTTTAGTGTATGTAAACTTTTGACCACAACTGTATAAACAGTGATTCTTTCTTTCTTATTTAACATACTCTCTAACATACTCTCAATCTGGTTGTCAGGCACATGTAAAATAACAGTTTTTTTCATGTTTTGTTTTTTTTAATCATGTAGTTCATAATAGCTTCAAACTACAGTAAGTCGGTGTCTCGTGAAAAGAGTATGATAGAACACCTTTACAAAATGCCCATATACAAGCCTGTGTATGAAATTAGGTGAAGATCTGCTCATTTCAATTTCCGAGACATTCAGAGATGAACAAAAAAAATGATTCATTATTGGCCAGGAAATGATCAAAACGAAAAACAAAGGGCATCGATCATTCCCTGAAACTCTGCAGCTTTTGTGTACTTTTCAAGGAAAAAAGGTCAACTCTTAACATTTTCTCCACAAATCTCTTCCTTTCTTCGCCAAAGGCTTCATGGCTGCTTATACTATGGGAACAGAAAGTGAAACGTAACGCCTTGCGACACAGGCCCAATCTCCCATGCATGACTGCTTTTGCCGAGGGAAATCAACCTTTTTACCGTTAGCTCCGTGTTAAGACAAGCATGGGGAGAGATCTGATTTTGCCGCTGGAAATATCTGTCATAAAAGATACAGCCACACTTCCCCATTTATGGGAAGGGTTTTGAAGTCTTGGCAATATTCATTGAGCTTATACTCTTTAGCTTTCGACCTCACATCTTCGTTCAATGAGAGCTTACGTGCACACCGCAATGGAGTGATGATAATGTCGTGTTGACACTAATGACACCAGAAATTATTAAAAACGCACTGCTTTAAATCTCTTCGCTGTTGTCCCTGTCTCTAAAACAACAGAAGATGACCAATTGTCATTGCTGGACATCTCAAATGTGCAAACCTTATGCCCTCGCCGTGTGTGTTGAATATTCATTTTAAGGATGTAATCATTGAAAACTTTGTTGGGAATCGACTGGTTAAGAACGAAAATCCGCATAAAGGTTCCTGCTGGGCATTGCTGCTGATCAAGAGGGGGCAGACTAGCTAGCTCCTGGTAACACATTGTTGGAGACAGTATAGTACACATTATGAAAAGAGAGTGAGTTTTGTCTGTTTCTACAAAGCCATAGGCCTTGATTTAAATCAAGATCTCATGTAGAATGGTAGGAAGAAGGCATCTTTGGTGGCGGCAAAGCCTTTGAGACTCCTTATCCCGGACAAATTTTACCTTCCTTTTCACTCTTTCTCACTTACTTATCCACTTTTGTTCTTTCAATACCAGCCAATGTTAATCATAAGATTAAGACAGGCAGGCTATGGACTCCAAAACGTTTGAAGTAACTATAATGAATCCCATGCACCTCCCTGTTCATCAATCAAATGATTGATCAACAAAACCGTCTGTAGACCAAGCTTGCAGACAGATAGATGGGATGTGTCATCAGAGGTAAAGTCAACCAAATCATCTGAGTTTAATGACGGAAATTACCCAAACTTCCATGCTTCACCGGGAATTCTTACGATCATATCTGACGAGATATGCTGCACTAGTTGTGTTTGCAAACAGCAAATCTGCAGGTGTGTAGAAAGCAGATAATTTTCAAGTCAATGCGTTTTTTTTTTAATTCTTTCATCAGGGTTCTGCATCCCATGTCCATTTCTGTCTCATTACGGACGTCCGGGAACCGCTGTTAATGAGACCATCCATCACGAGCCAGAAACCAGGTCTAAAAGGTTAATGGGAATAGAATTTCATAAAAACGGAGAAAATGTATCCTTGATGAATGGCATGAACAAACTTGAAATCATCTTTACAAAAAGAAAATGAGAATTCCTTGGCTAAGAGAAGAAATTCATGCCATGTGCTGGAGCCATCTGGTCTCCTGGGTTTTGAGGCCTTTACTCAAGTCTCACGCTCATCAAGGCCACCGCTCAGCCGCTCTTGGCTGCAGTGTGGGCCACAGACCCGGGCTGAACTTGCTGCTTTTTGCAGATGTAATGGTAGCGGAGAAGGAGGAGGCGGTGACATGGGAATCTGTTGGACAATCTGCAGCAGAAGGGGCGACCAGCTGCTCGGGGCGTCTATCTATTCAAGCAGCCTTGCGGGTTTGTAGTCAGGGTAGATCAACGCATTGAGGGCGTGTGGGGTTATATTGTGCATATGTACATGCACGTACAGTCTGCGATATTGTTTTGGTTCTGCGTTGAAGCATTTCATTCAACAGGAGCAGGAAGGCTGTCTCCCCTGTGAGTCTGGAGTATTTTATGTGTAAAAGCAAATGCTGTATGTGTAAGGTTTCTCGGGCGAAAGGATTGACCAGCAGTGTGTGTGTGTGTGTGTGTGTGTGTTGCCTTGAAATTCTACTCTATTCTTCCACACCATCGAGCCATCACCCGTGTCTGCTCGACAAAATTCCACCGACTTGCCGCGTCTGCGCTGTCGTGCACCACAACCGTGTTGAAAACCACAGGATCATTGCTAGATATCAGTGTGATCGCCTTTCAGCCCACTGACAGTGCTATCACAGCGAGGGGGGTGGGGGGTTCCTGCCAGAACAGAAAAGAAAGGAAACACAGTTTGCCTTTGTATATGGTGTGTACATTGTAAACAAGATCTTCAAGGAAAGCTGTGAATTGTGACCGCAGCTCTGCAGATCTCTCATCAGTGTCAATCCCCTTTACAAAAAAAGTGTCATGCACGCTGTGCTTCCTGTCTGCTTCCTGCTATCAGATGGGTTTTTTTGTACAATGCCTGTGTGTTTTGTGATGGCTACAACAAGCAGATGGCATACATACAGAAAGGATCAACTGGGCAAGTCAACAGTGCCAGTGGTCATTTTTACGTGAGCGCAGCAATTGGACTGAAAAATATATAGAGCAGCAAACTTGGCAGGTGAAAAGAGTCTCCAAAACAAAGTCTTCTTCTCAGTGGCTTTGTCAGTGTTGCGAAACTTTGCCAGCGCACATGTCGGTTGCCTCAGCAGTTTCGGCTTTGCTTAGGGAATTGTGGTCCTATGCTGTCAATCTTTATTTTTTTTCGTTAAAATGCTGCAGTAGGTAGGTCCTTCGCCCGAGCCTCGCCTCTGTTGTCTCCGGTGGAGTCTCTATGACAATGATTGGCCGTTGAGGCATTCCCGCCGCAAGCACTGCGCGGGTTTCCACCAGTCCCCGCTGTGGCATCGGCAGATGGTGCAATCGTCCACCTTCACTTCAATCCCGGCAGGGATGATCGTTGTTCCAGCAAAGCAATTTGGACCTGTCACACGGGGAAAGGGAAGGACAGACAGAGAGAGACAGACAGAGAGAGAGAGAGAGAGAGAGAGAGAGAGAGAGAGAGAGAGAGAGAGAGAGAGAGAGAGAGTGGGAAAGGCATGTGTGAAACACGGCATAAGAAAGTGAAGAAACAAGTGTAGCTCTCCTGGGAAGTTTTTCCCTTTTTTTTTCTTTCAAAGGAGTGTAAAAACTAATGCTGGGGAGCCGTGGGGAGCGGGGGGATGGGGGGTGGCGGGTGGGGAGTCAGAGGGAACGCATGGATCTTTTCACGGGCATGCACCGATGGGCTTGCTTTCGCAACACTAAAGCGCTTTTGTTAGTCTCCCCTTCTCCCTCGCCACAGAGCGCTTTGCATTCTAATGCACGGCGAATAGGAGGAGGCTGCCAGGCACTGGCTTGGCTGGCAGTGGAGAGAGAGAGAGAGAGAGAGAGAGAGAGAGAGAGAGAGAGAGAGAGAGAGAGAGAGAGAGAGAGAGAGAGAGAGAGAGAGAGAGAGAGAGAGAGAGAGAGAGAGAGAGAGAGAGAGAGAGAGAGAGAGAGAGAGAGAGAGAGAGAGAGAGAGAGAGAGAGAGAGAAAAAGAGAGAGAGACTTAGCCGGCAGGAAGGACAGTGTTAATCACTGCAATCTGCATGAAAAGGCCACAGGCTTATCAAAAACATCCTCATGCCCTGTTTCTCTGTGCATGCACACTCCATATCATACTTCACATCTGAAATATAATTTACTAATATTCATTTGAAAGTTGCAGCATTATATTGAAAGATAACGGTATACAATTTCTGTACTTTTTAGTCATTTAGGAGACTGGTTTATCATACCAAATGGCCTATAGTGAATACTGATGCATGTCATTAAGGGGCAGGATGGGTTAGGTGCCTTGCTCACTGATGCATACAGGTAGGCTACAGGTATTGGAGATGCAACCCAGAACATTTTGGCTGACCCTACACTAGACTATTCTGACCGAATTATCAACAGAATGAATCAGACAAGTAGTGAGAAACAAACATCGCATAGGTCACAGTACAGCTATTACAATTAAAAACAACAGCAATCTTTTACTGAAATTATTTTTGAGAAGTGTGAGAATTTGTGACTTTAGTAGTTGTTTTTTTAAAATGGAAACACTGACAAGTGTTACAGTTTGATGTTCTGTTTTTATCTATCATCGTTCATGACTCAACTATTACTACAACATGTTGTCGAGTGTTCCACCTTTGAAAGACCAAGCTCTTTTTTTAACCAGCTATTGTAAGATAAGCAAGCAAAAGTTTGGCCTAAGGACTCTGCACATATGCTTGCACACACATTTTACATATGTATGTGGATGCCAATAGATTAAATTATCTCTGGCAGTTGTATATTGTCAAAATTACAGACTTGGATTTGGACATTTTGTTGCTGTCATTCCGTAAATGATTGCAGGTTCTCACACATATCATATGATTCAAAAGCACAGCAGAAAGGCAGCTCATCTTGGGTATGTTTGGGAACATCTATGTGACAAACCTCCAGCACTATACTGAATACTGAATTTTCATTAACGTTTTGTGCCTTTATGGACGGGAAAGAGAGACAGGAAAGTGGGTTGAAGAAGAGAGGGAATGCAGCATAAGACCACAGGCGTGGATTGAACCTGGGGCGCTACAAGGTGTATTGCCTACGTGGTTAGCTTATATATTGTCTAACGGCTTGAGCTGCCCTGAAACACAGTATATTAATGAAAAATGTTCAAAAGAAATTCATTAGCTACATCCTGAAATGTGGATCCTTGTGGGCTGCCAGGAATTTGTCCTTGTTTTAATCATTCAAACTGTGCAAGCATCATTTGGATTGCTCTCTGAAGTCAAGCTCTGTAATATCTGCCAGCTCTAATGCTTGATGATGATAATGATGTTGATAAAACTCTCAAAGTTTTCATCAGGGTTAGAGGTCATAGGCTTAATTCATTAACATTCAAATTATTACTGTGTTTGAGTGATTCCTTCATGATTGCTCGCTGTTACTATGAAAGTATGTACACTGTATGTTAAATGAAAAAAACTAACTCTCACAGAGTTTATTCAGGACAAGGACAAGTGGAATGTGAAGTTAAATCCCGGTTATTGAAGTTTTTGGATATTCATATATTATATATCGTCCTAGTCATTGCATTCAGATGAGCTCAAGTGTATGCATTCTTTAACGATGTGCAGCTCAGCTCGTTCCCTGTTGTTGCCCTGGGAAGCTGAAGATTTGCATGAAGAGCATTCAGGAAAACACTCTGTCACGATCCCTGCAGCCCCACGGGGCCTTCATTAAAGAGAGCACTGAAGGTCCTGCAGAAAGCTCTCTAAGCAGGAAGGGCCTTTACTTTGCTTCATACTTTGCTTCGTTAACAATCCTGCTATTAATACCCCCCCCCCACCCCCCGTTTTGGCGAAAGTTGGCACAGCAGCCATACACAGTACATGATTATCCCTGTGCTCCATTCACCCATGATGAAAGCCCTTCGATTTTTGCTTTAGAGGAGACATTGTGGGCGCTTGCCAGGTCTCTGCTCTCATTGATGTGTCCCTGGACAGCTGGCGCAGGTTACAGGGCTGAGCCCGATGCAGGCTGCTGAGGGACAAGGGTGACCTGCCAATCACATATGGCAGTGGCTGCCATATGTGATTGTTTACAGCCTGGAGACCTGGAGAACCACAAGGACATGCATCACCGCTGAAAGGGCACATTGACAACTCTCAAAGGATGACGCCAGTCTCCAAATGGCATGTCAAAGATGCAGAGTTCAACAAGGTCATTATGATAAAACTCTGCAGCATACTTCAAAATGAGTGCACATAGAGCATTCTAATTGCAATTAATTTGGCTCAAATGAAGTCTCCTCTTGTCATGATGGGCATGATGGAAGTGCAGGGGTGCAAATTTACCTGGCACATGCATTAAATCGTGCCCCCTCGCTGCTGCTTGTCCGTAAAAAGCTGTCCGAGCTGTCAACGTTAATAAGTTACCTGACTCAACCTTCCCCACATGACAGTCTGTCACAACGTTGTGCTGATGAACCTTCAGATGCAGGAGGCCTGACAGCTCTATAAATAATTCAACCCCCCCGCCCCCGCCCAAAAGACCCATCCATTTTTGGCCTAACTACGCATTCTCTGTTATCACAAGATACAGGGGGATTGACATCGTTTTAAGTATCCCCCCAATGAATTTATATAATGAATACTACACATGACTGCTGCAGTTCCCATGGTCCTTTGTGGATAAAACCAAGCTGTCTCTCTCGGTTCCGTCAGCATGGCTCGGTTAGCTTTGTCTGCCGAAGCATGGAAGAGCTCCTCCAAGGAGTCCAGTGAGAGCAAACTCCTCCACAGAACTGAAACCCTGCCTGCTCCTCTCCGGGAACATAAACACAACTAGACCTCCTAACAGTCTATGCTCCCTCCCACCAGCTGAGAGCGGTAAGGCTGTCCCCAAGTTAACTAAGCTAAGTGGAGAAAGCATGTACTGCACATCCACAGCCATCCACCTCATGCGCCCCTACCCGCCAACTTCCCATTTGCCAGGCCTCATCAGGCGGTCAGAGCAGCTAAGAAAATCTCTGTTGGGGAGCCCTGGAGACAAAAGGCCTTCCCCTGAAATGCCAGCGCTGAAAGGGTGTCACCCTGGATTAGCGATTCACTTCCAGCTGCTTCTGGCGCAATGTTCACTGCGTGTGTGTGTGTATGTGGGTTTGTGTGTGTGCATGTACATGCATGCATAGCTTTAGGTTGAAGAAGCAAAGGGGAAGGGTGCAAAACATTTTTTGCAAATAATGTGTAAGTGTCTGCGGTGACAGGGATTGCTGTCATCTTCCTCAGCAGATCTGCCCTGATTTCTGTATTTCTATCTTCAAGAAAGATAATATAGGTAAATGGCTGTGAAGCATGAAGTGCATAATCCACATACGACTCTCAAAATAGTGAAAAAGCAACTGCTGATGGTGCCGCATTCTAATTATTCTGGAATAGAATTCACTGCAGCATTGTTTGTTTGTGAACATGGCTCCTTTGTCTGTGCTGTTACCTGGACGTTACCCTCAGGCGATCATTTTATCATTCAGTCCTCCAGCTCCGGGAGATCATGGTAGATCAAGGACATCAGTTATGAGGCCTCAGTCCCTCCAGTCCGTAAAGCTCTTTACGTCCCACAGGATTTGTCGTGGCGAGGAGAGAAATCTCCCGCCCATCTCTTATAAGCAGCCAATGAGCCATCGGAATCCTATAATTCTAATTTGAGGATTGGCTATGTGAGGCAAGGGCATTGGGGGCACTGGGAGATAGAGGCTTCTCAGGGGGCCTATTAGAACCCTACCACCATGGCCTCAATCAATGGGCCAATGTTTACCCTGCTTAGTGTGTCATTTATAATTAAAGCAAGTACCGCTCATTAGTGGCCAGCCGGCCCGAGGTAATGATTTTAATTCATAAAACATCAATTACATCCTCATCCTCCAAAGGCGCGGCCATGAAACAGCCATACCTCAGATAAATGTGTCACTGTTAGTTTAATTAAATGTTAATGACATTTTGAGAGTGTGCGCATCACTGAATTTACAGGCCGGGGCCTCTTACCATTTTTACAGATGGGGCAGCACTGCTCCGGCTCATACACGGGGTTGACGCACTCGGGCACGGCGCAGTCCGACACCACGCAGTGAACCTCGTTGTTTGGCTCGCAGCGGCACCACTCGCAGGGCGAAGGCTAGGAGAGGAAGCGGAGGGTTAGAGAGTCAAGACGGAGCGTTTAGGTGAGAGATGACTCAACACGTTCGTCACCATGTGTGGCAGGTTGCCATAGGAAGGCGGATAATGATTGTCATCATCCGCGTTGCCTTGTGTGCCTTTCTGTTCAATGAGTCAGACATTGGTGGCTATTGACATATTTGCACTCTTGCAAATAGGAGGTCAAGACTTATTACAAATTCTATAGAATGTGGTGAGCAACATGGGGATACATTTTGCTGCAGTCTTAAAGCACTCGGCCTCTTGCCAATGCTGCAAGATGCTGATCGATGTGATATTTACCACTGTGCTGGTGCATGCAAGTTGGCTCAATCTGGACAAAGTCTCTTAACGGTCTCTTAAAAGTCTCTCTCTTGCATGCATTTGAATAAATATACACTGTTCACAAGTCATGAATATGACCCTATATATATACAGTATATATATATATATATATAATAGTGTCCACAGTGCAGGGCCCAAAAACATTAGATAACAAGTGTCCAACCCGTCATGCAATGGCTTTGTCTCATTAGCTTGGACGCTAGATAAGGATATAGATAAGGATCATTCTACAAGCAAGGTTACATGTGCTGAGGTCTTGTATAATGGGTCTGCTCAGTGACACCTTGACACTTAGCTAGGGGTAGCCGGGGATCAAACCAGGGATCTAACGTTCCAGTTACCAGACAGCGGCTCTACCTTCTGAGCCACTGCCGCCCCATAATAATCAAAACGTTCTGTTTTGCAAGCAACCGGAAGCAAACTGCATCAATTAGTCAATTCTAACGGACGCTGTTTGTTATCTGTCAGTAGGTCTACTGCAATTATGCTTTTGTGATTTCCTTATTTGATTATTGTCAACTCAGCATAGGTTATACAGAGGCATATTACAGCAAGGACAGAGCAGAGTAGATAGATACTCAATATACTGTTTGGTTTACCCTAACCCTTTTTTAATGTGAGAAGTGACATTCTATGAAATAATACGAATCAAAATATGCATTTGGAAACATTAAGAGACTAACCTATGACATGGCAGAGTCTAGCACTGCATAACGTAGAACATAGTGAGTGAGCTGTACACGTTCCTACGTCAGGTAGCTGGTGAGAGTTGCTTTTTAGGTATTTTTAGCATGGTATTTAGCTTTGTTTACATCATTATTACAACATGCACGCACCGAGGCAAACACATTGCCTGTAGGTTGTATCTAGTTTACGTCGGCCCCTTCTCATCGAGCGAAACTTGAATTTATCCCTTCTAAGGCAATTTACATTTATGTCTACAAAACATTTTCTTTTGTAAATGGCTGCTTTATAGTAACCTTCGTGGAAAGGCTTATGAGTCTCAATGCAGAATGCTCTCATGCTGATGGCCACATCCTCTCTAGCGTCACAACAAAGAATCGCTTGAGATAACTTGAGAATGTGCCAATATATCTCTGCCCCAAGGATCCAGAACAGAAAACATCCCAGCAGCACAGATGGACCAAAAGGTCATTCCTAATGTACACACTAACTAACAGTGGCTCTCTTTGTGACATTGCCAACATGTCTACTACTTATTCAGAAACTTTATTTTATGGAGAATAAATAAATTGAGTCCATCTGTGTAACTGTGTCTGCTGCTTCTCTGCTATACTGAATTGTTCCACAAGGTTCTAAGCCACATCTCCTCATCAGTTAACAGAGTAAAGGGCCTTTTACTGGTCTTCTGGTTCTATTAAACATTATCTCTGACGTCCAAAAGGAAACACATTTTGTTTAATTTAGTGAGAATAATAGTTCAGTCCATTCCAAAATGTAAGCTGTAAGCGCCGCATTTTGGCATTTTTTTTGCAGTGCAAAACCTCGTCGCATTTTATTCAGCCACATTGGCTTCCGTCGTTCGGTCTAATGGTTCGTCTCCCCAGTGGATCTGACTCCCTTTCCGCCTTTCATAGCCGGGATTAGGTGGCAGACTATTATGCTCGCAATAAACCGTTGCCATCCAAAGATGCCGCGAGTCATTAGGTGAGAAGCATTGATGCATGTATGGTGTCCTGTTGGAACCAGGTGCAGAGTCTGCCATGCTCACGCTGCAGCTAAGTCGGAGTGTTGAGCTTATGGGCGACGTGGAGGAGGAACGTGATCTAATGGACCCCAAATGGATCTCTGCTTCCCCAAAGAATCACATTACACAGTCACACGACACGTGGCAGGGAGGCTGGCTGCAGCGCACGCACTGGATTCAGATGCAAAACGGGAGACACAAATGGACTTGTTTTTCACCCTTTCGCGATATTCTCTCGTCATGACCATCCCCTGTCTCAGACTCTTAATGCCTTCATTTGAATGTGATATTAGAGGTACTTCCATTCAAAGCCTCCTGGACTTCCTGTTGCTCGTGAAGGTCCATAAAGCGGGAGAAAAAAGGAGCCGTGGCAGGTGGTTAATAATCAGATATCTGCTGGTGATTTTGTTAGAATATGTGGCAAAATCTTCTCCACATTTAACCAAAATGTGTTAGTCAGAAAAATATCTGACTGAGATGAGGCCGCATGCTGAGACAACGTCACAGGCCTTTCACGCATTACAATCGGTGACAAAATCGGAAGCGGCGTGCCAATTAAACAAAGGCAGGATGTGTGTCCTCATGCATATATGGACGAGTCTGTGTCGGCTGGTTGTTGCGTTGGCAGGCGTCTCAGTGTGTGGGGGGGCGGTGCAGGGGCCGATCCAGGGTCAGCGACGGAGTGGCGAGCGCTAAAGAGGTCAGTCCTCTCGCGCGCCGACAGCCGCTTTCAAACACAGACAACTAACTGCTGTAATTGTCACGTTTGAAGAGGTGGGGGGAGGGGGTGGCGATTTGCAACGGTTATGATTGTGCCGCGTGCGGGAAGCAGAAATATCATCTGAACCTGAACGATCCGATTGCGTGCGTGCCCGATGCCACTAGATTCAAGAGCCCAAAGCATATGGTGCAAATAAGATCATGCCCACGTATAATAATTAATGGTAGGTTTGTTAATTTACGGCCGCAGTCATCCTTAAGCAATCAATGTGAAAAAAATATACGTATTCGAGGCTAACCTATAGTTCAACATGTCAACAGGATTGCACTGTTGATTCACGCTCATAATTGTAATTAATTACTACGCCATAAAAATGCTACGAGCACACATAATGTGCTTTGCTAACATGTATTTGCTTATGCTGATGCGCTCTAGGGTGTACTGGCTGGGTAAGGCAGTGGCCAAAAATGTTTGCTGTTAAATATTAAGCAATTTATTCTCCCATATGCTCTGAAAAAAAAGTAGAAACAATACCTAGCACATATATTTCCTCCTAGGATTAAATTAAAAAGGCTATTATGATGGATGTGCATTATGCATTACTTTTCTTTGCAATGTGTTTACATAGCAAAAGCTAGATGACTGATTACAGATCTATTGGTTGTTTGTAATCATGGGTGAAAGCGCTGCATAAACACCAGCCCGCCATAAGAGCCTGGGGTGGTACCATTAGCTAAATGGATGCTAGAGAGTCAGCTAACAATGCTTTTGATTAAAGGTTGACCACTCAAACCTATGGTGGGTGGCAAATGGCTAAGAAAATACAATAGCTCATACTGAACTCATTCAAGCACTCTGTATTTGGCCCTTTTAATCTTTTAGAAGTTAAAAGGGGAAAAGAGTTGCAGTTACTTATGATTGGTCCTCAGGGATCATGTTTCAACATGATACAGCTGTTTCTCATCATTATCGCAGACAGCACAGTTTTGTTTGCGATTGTGTGTGTTTTGGGGAACACAAAGACCATTGAAGAAATTATATCCTTTAACTCTGAATTAAAACAACTGGACACAGTCCCGGAGAGTATATAGGCCTATACAAACAGTCCAGTTCATCTCTCTCGTGCCGACGTTGAAAATAAAAGATGCACAGGTCAACATTCAATGTACCTGCGATACACTTCTGGAAGCCCTTTCATGCGTTCAGTGGTGCCCAGGGCTATCCGTCGCTTCTTTTTGTGTGTGTGTGTGGTCTACCGTTAAGAGGATCATGTCTCGGTCCAGGAGTATGAACGGAAATGGGACTAGAGTGACCATATTTAGACACTGCTGGTCGACATTTTGGGTCAGCCATTGTCCCGTCACGGCACAGTGAACTGGACGCTCATGCTTTATTTACCCTTCAAAGTGCTTGAGTACTTTTTTTTATCATCTCACTGTACTGTGTTGAAGTGGAGCTCTGAGATTGTGCTGTATTGGGGCTTTCTTACTGCACTTCACCGCATTCGTTGTACTTGGAAGTCCAATGAGGGTTGTTCACTCTCCGCTGGTTTTACTGGCATGCACTCATCAACACGTTGGTCTCACAAATCAGACTTTCAATGTCAAATCTGGGAGAAAAGGGTGTTTTCTTTTGCTTCATCTTTGTTTCGGCCAATCATTGGTGCTGTTTTTTGGTTCTTTACAAATCTTTACAAATCTTTACAAATGGTGTTAATGTTAACTACGGTATTCATTTATATATATTCTATAGTTTACCCACTAACCCTACTCCCTAGGTTAATGCCATATAATAATAATTTTTACCGCATTTACTAATGTTTGTTTATGCACCCTTATTGTGAAGTGTTACCCGTTGACTGTAGGATATGAGTACTGAGTTTGACTTTGACTTTGGCTTTGTGTGTGTGTGTGTGTGTGTGTGGGGGGGGGGGGGGGGGGTGGGGTAGTGTGTGAACCACTGATTATCTGAGAGGCATGGCGGCAGCCACAGTGTGGTCGAGTGTAAAGCTCCGTGAAGCTCTGGAACAATGGAAGTCGTGCACACGGATGATACCAGAGGAGCTGGACGGTAGAGGGAGAAACCACCTGCTGCCAGGGGTTATGGAAACACAGAGAGGAAGACAGATAGAGCGAGCCAGGGCGGGAGATGGAAGCCCAAGATCCTGCAAGAACCTCTTTATATTTGATGATCGTTCTTTTTCAAGCCTAACAAGTAAGAAAACCTATTTCTGTCCATACGGGTTTCTGTCATTCTATTTTCCTCACATGTGAACGGTGATTTTTCCTTTCAATCAAGACAGAAGGGGAAACGGAAGCAATCATTCATGAGTCCTGTTGCCTCTGACAAGCATACCTGTGTATAGGCTGCTAAGTCACTAGTCATCAAACTGAGTGATGTGTGTGTGTGTGTGTGTTTGTGTGAGCAGTGAGTTGGTGTGTGTGTGTGCCTGCACCTCTCTGTGGGTTTGTCATTTGAACTGAACTGTATACAATTGCGATAGTCTTTTGGCGGTAAAATGTAATAAATGTTTTCAACAGAAATTAAAATTGCTCTGTGTTAAAGGCTAATTCAGTCTGTGTAATAATTACATCAGCTCATTTCCTGGTTGGTGGTTTAAGGGAGTTTCAGCAAAATTTAATTGGATCTGTATTTTTTTTTGCAGATTATATAATTTTCAAAGGAATATGTGAGCACTGTTTGCCTTTAATAAATGAGTAGTTTTTCAAGCTACTTTATCATCAAACAGAAGCAAACATTGCAGGGAGGGAAAGTTCTTGAGTTTCTTCTTTGGTTTCTCTACCTCCACATCAGCCACACACACACACACACACACACACACACACACACCGACACACACGTACACACAAACACACAAACACACTCGCTCCCATTTCCCATGGGAAGAGATTTTTCCTTCCACTCACATATGGGCTTGTAATTAAGTCTTCCAGGAGAACGACGCACACACACACACACACACACACACACACACACACACACACACTAGATAACACAATTCAACTGTGACATTTCTGATTCTTTGTGGCATAATTTGTCATTTGTGACATTTAAGAAGACAATTGTTGACACAGACTTCAGTACATACATTAGATAGGGGAAAGGCACAGCAGAGGAATTAGTAGAGGGAAACCTTGTCTTCTTCCAACTAGAACACACACACACAGACGCGTTTTCTGTTTGTGTTCTACGTGTAAACTTCAATGTGCTGGTATTATTGTTACCTCCCTTACCACACATTGTAGTCTCATGCTATGTCTCATGATACACTCATCATAGTAATCAATTACACCCGTCCATAGTCCAAGCCCCTATCATGTGTGTTTTATTATCTGGTCACTCCCTTCGGAGCAATTCGCACCCCCAGATGAGCAAGAGATTGAGTGATTCATTTATAATTCATCAGATTTGTATGGAGTGGTGCCCAAATCTATGAGACATAACTAAATGAAATCCTCACTTCGCTAGACCCCTATGTCTCCCCCTACCACTACTTGATATAGAGTTGTGTTGGGGATATATCTATCTATCTATCTGTCTAAAGTTTTATATACATCTATTAAAGCTGTCAAAGTTCTATATAATGACGACAAAACATGTTCGACGCAGGTACTAAAGGTGCATATCTAGTATACAGTATCCAGTATATACCTCTCTGACTTAACAATACACTGAGCGGTTCCTCTGCCACAAGGACACTTGCCATTGTAAATGAACAAGTTAGCCCTGGTTGAGTGCAGATTAGAGGAGAGGATTTCCTGCCGGTTTGTCGCGGTGCACAGCGCTTCTCCAGGATTAGCTCGCACACATCGGAGCCTCTGCATCCAGCTGCTGTGTGTGAGTGTGGATGAGCGCTGGGGTAGGACAGCAAGGCGTAGCATTTCGGCCCCCACCGTTGGCGGGGGCCGAAATGGTTGGAGTGCTGCTGTTGTGCTGCTAATGGATTAAAGATGCAGCCGTGTATCGACATATTGAAAAATAGACCCGTGAAAGAACACACTTGGCTGTTCTTGTGTGATTTTCTTTAGTTGTGGAGAGCTAGTGCACAGCACCGTGTCCATCCCCTCTCTTTCACATCACACACACATGCACACACACACATACAAAGACACACACACAACACACACACACACACACACACACACACACACACACACACACATATAAAGACACACACATGACACACACATACAAAGACACACACACAGCACTCACACAGCACTCACACACACACACACCTGCTGCTGTTGGCAAATGGAAATGCAAATTGGGAGCGTTGCGCAACTCAGCCCCTGGACGGTGACAGATGCAGTGCGGTGCAGGCCTGCACCAAAAGGTTAACCTGTCATCCGCCCTTAATTGGGGTTTGGCGTCCCACTCACACTGACACCCTTTGGTTTCCTTGAACACTGTATGGTGTCCGGGCTTTAATTTCCGCCAACATTTACACACAACACACACACACACACACACATGTACACACTGGACACTGGGTCCTTAGCATCATTATGACCCCACACGGTGGCTTGTGGCTCCCATCTATGGTGATATATAAGGCACTGAGAGGACGAGGAAATGAGGAGAGGTCGTCGGTTGTTCAAATCACAAAGAGACATCAACCAGGCACAAACAATGAAGTAATGGTTTGGACCTGCAGTGGATGAGAAGGACTCTTCGATCACACTGTGTGTTGACAAGGTCTATAGGACAGAGATCAAGTACAGAAGGATAGCGACGTGATGCGAGGGACTACAGGCAGAAAATAATAATAACAAAATAAATTGGTTAAAACCTGCTACATTACATCTCTCTTTGTTTTATAAGGTTAATGTCCTTTGTACTTTCTCCCTGTTCAAATAAAGAAATGTATTCATTCATTCAGGCAGAGGCCCTAGCAGCAGGCATGCGATAGAATCCCGATTTATAAAATACATGTTTAATCTGCTTGTAATATTATAGAAAATGAATAATAGTTTATATTATTAAGGATGGATGATGACAGTATTGTATCCAACCAATACACCAGAACGACATTGCTGTATTACAAAACACTACAAACAGCTGGATAGAAACTACAACTTTGTCTTATATATACACACGGTACATTGAATAGCAATATCCATGTTTTCTGTACCGTGGCGTGTAGACACATACAACTGATCAGTTAAACAAAATGATTTGGGCTTTCACAAAAATAGGGCTTGGATGAGTAGAAGCATGTATACACACACATGCATGTATGCACACACTCATGTGAACACAAGTGTTACACAATAGCCCCTCGAATTGCCGGTTTGAGAAGGTTGAGCGATGAGCATCCTCTCAGCCATTTGCATTTCAATGCACTGAGGTGGATAGAGATGTTGCCACTTGAAATGAACATCTGACTAAATAGGCCCCTCCACAATGATCCAAAATGGCTTGGTTTTCAAAAGGAGACCTTTCACTCCAAACCAGGGGTGGGCAATTATTTCGTTTTACAAACGAAGAATGGTTAAAATGCGGCTTGGCTTCACGTTTGGTTAAATGTGTCTCAGGGACACAATGTGGTAATTGTTCACAGGTAAAACAGAAACCATGAATCTTTTTGTTATTGAGTCCTACGATTCAGTATTACCACCAAATTACTCCCGTGGATGGCTAGTTCTCTCAATTTACTTATTGTATTTGGAAGTATACCGCCAAGCAACTCGTCTACAGGATACACAGCTCCGAAACAGTCTGAATGATTGACCGAAGATACAAATGTACAAATGAAAATGATCCAAGATGCAAGATTTGATTTGGGACCCTGAACATAGCTGGAGCACACTTCAGAGCACAATGAGGCCAAGACATCTATGAAAGAAGAAGCATGATCCCTTTTTTCATTGCCAGATTCGTCAATTGTCACAAAATGTATGAATTCACAGTTTAGGTAATTTGTCATCCTGGCTTGGTGGCTATATTATTCAGACAAAGAAAGCATGTTGAAGATATCACTTTGGGCTCCGGTTAATTGTGATGGGCATTTGCCATTTCTGATGATTTCAGACTAAATGATCCATCCAGACAATATGTCAACAGATGAATCAACAAGCAGAATAATAGTTTTAGTTGGAGTGCTATACCAACATAATATGGAGTCTAATTAGGAACTACTGCTCCCAGCTCATGTCAGGATGGCAGAGTCGCTGACCAGCTTCCGCAAGAGACTCAAGACCCACCTGTTCAGAGTTCACCTGGACTCTACATAACCCCCCTCCTTAACAAGAGACTCAAGACCCACCTGTTCAGAGTTCACCTGGACTCTACATAACCCCCCTCCTTAACAAGAGACTCAAGACCCACCTGTTCAGAGTTCACCTGGACTCTACATAACCCCCCTCCTTAACAAGAGACTCAAGACCCACCTGTTCAGAGTTCACCTGGACTCTACATAACCCCCCTCCCTTAACAAGAGACTTCCAAGACCCACCTGTTCAGAGTTCACCTGGACTCTACATAACCCACCTCCTTAATAAGAGACTCAAGACCCACCTGTTCAGAGTTCACCTGGACTCTGCATAACCCCCCTCCTTAACAAGAGACTCAAGACTCACCTGTTCAGAGTTCACCTGGACTCTGCATAACCCCCCTCCTTAACAAGAGACTCAAAGACCCACCTGTTCAGAGTTCACCTGGACTCTACATAACCCCCCTCCTTAACAAGAGACTCAAGACCCACCTGTTCAGAGTTCACCTGGACTCTACATAACCCCGCCTCCTTAACAAAGAGACTCAAGACCCACCTGTTTAGAGTTCACCTGGACTCTGCACAACCCCCTCCTTAACAAGAGACTCAAGACCCACCTGTTCAGAGTTCACCTGGGACTCTACATAACCCCCCTCCTTAACAAGAGACTCAAGACCCACCTGTTCAGAGTTCACCTGGACTCTAACATAACCCCCCTCCTTAACAAAGAGAGCTCAAGACCCACCTGTTCAGAGTTCACCTGGACTCTGCATTAACCCCCCTCCTTAACAAGAGACTCAAGACCCACCTGTTCAGGTTCACCTGGACTCTACATAACCCCCCTCCTTAACAAGAGACTCAAGACCCACCTGTTCAGAGTTCACCTGGACTCTACATAACCCCCCTCCTTAACAAGAGACTCAAGACTCCACCTGTTCAGAGTTCACCTGGACTCTGCACCCCCCGCACCCCCCGCCTTCTCTCTCCTAATCCTAGCACTAACTTGCGTGTTTGTACGTCTTGGCATTATTAATAGTACTTAGCATTGTTTAGCATATTGTATGTTCTTAGAAGCTGGTAATGTGCTCAGAATGGCACGTCTGCTCTTATCCCAGCTATTATGCAGGCAACCTAGCAATTATGAAACTCGTTCTATTAACCTCATAACTATGAATGCTTCGAAATCAGCTCTATTCTTATCTTTATGTACCACAGTGATATATTGCTGCCTCTCCTTCAACAAATGTACTCTTTGTCGCTTTGGATAAAACTGTCTGCCAAATGCCCTAAATGTAAATGTAAATGTAATGTAAATGTACTGTGTTTGCTCTGAATCCTGAAATAAAAAAGTAGCCCTATTTATAAAAAATAAAAAAACATCTGATTTACATAATACAAATGATCATATGCCTTTGAACACAATGTCAAAGGCGTATGAACAATAGTTTATAAAACACTTAAATTAACGGTTTACGAAATACATCTCTGATTGTCTTCTGTGTTATGAGTCCACCAGCACTCTCAGGTGTTCAGGGACTGGGCTGCTCACTGTTCCCAGGGTGTCAAAGCATGGAGAAGCACTTTAGCGTTTATGCACAACACACAGGATCTGGATAGACCTCCAAACCGTGGCATGGTCTCTATACCGCTCGACGCTTAATATTTTTTAAATCAGCAAAACATTTCTGTCCACCTCTGCTTTTCATGGAAATGTTTTTCTGCACTCTCACGTTGTCAAAATCACGTAAATATTCTTCTTGTCTTTGAAAATCTGTCTGTCGTCCAACGCAGCGAACTATTGCTTGGCAGCCCTCTCTCTCTCTCTCTCTCTCTCTCTCTCTCTCTCTCTCTCTCTCTCTCTCTCTCTCTCCAACGCTCACTCACGCTTCCACCGTCCTCATCCTGCCACTGAGGTTCCAGAGAGAGACTTCTCCTTGACTGAGACTTGGTTTGACACAATAACAAACAGACCGGATCAGGCGAAAAGGTAAAGACACGTTTGATGTGTCTGCGTGGATACCTTTCCATAATGTTGTCAGACACAGTTTACAACATAAAGATCTGTGCCTGTCAGTGGCAAAAATAAGGCACTTTTAAGAGCACGTACGTTGGCGGGGTGCTATTTCCCCCCGTGGGACTACACTGCAACCCGTTGTGCGACTGAAGTGCTCTCGCTCAATACTGGACCAATTTTTAAAAAAAAAAATAGGGTCCATCCAAGGTTGAGAAATCACAAAGTTGTCCAAAATGGGTTCCTGCCGTTGTACAGCACTATGGATGTGTTTTAAGGGTGGTAAATAAATCAAAATGCCTTGCCTATTGTTTCTCTGGTATTTTACATGGCAATAGGTGAGTTAGTACCATTCTTAATCCCTGTTACAAGACCCTCTTAAGTACCATAATGTTTTTAAGCTGAAATAAGTCATTCTGCATTCGTCATGTGGTCCACAACAGGCAAAAATGTCTCTCTTATCTGGAGGGGTATCAAACCTGACTAATTATATAGCCTAGGAAAAGACCGAACATAACTCAGTATTAGAATAATAAGAGTATTTGAGAGACGTCGGTTGGCACCAGGTCATATTAGCCGCTTATCCCCTCATCCTTCGTATTTGCAAACATGAACAATGGGCCGTGATTACGCGGAGCGGCGCGCGTGTGACCCGGCGACTGTGATGATTCGTCACACTGCATTTCAATCATCCACTGCCCCAATCCGCTATGTAATTAGTGACGTGAATGCGGAGGCCAATTTGCGGGCCGCAGTTTAAAAACCACAACCTGTACTTGTCAAGCTCGCAGCGTCGCTTGTCATCAGCCGCTGACGCTGCGCCCCCCCCCCCCCCCTCCCTCTCCCTTTGACTGCTGTCGTGCCACTGTTTTGACGGACAGACAAAGAACCTACCCACCCCCGGTGTTGCAGGGGGAAAGGCCACCCTGCCAGGGTGCTTACATGTGAGAGAGGCTGCGTGTCAGAAACAACCCAATCATAATAATAGCGTTTTGAATCGCGGCACAGGGAAGGATCCAATATACAAATAATACATGTACCCGTTGAGCAGAAGCTTTTCGACCCGAGCATTGTAGAGGGAATACGAGACGTCGGGGAACTAAGGCGCAGACCAAGTGTTCAAGACCTCTCGTTCAAGGGATGCTTTTGGGTTGAGGACATTGGGGGGATCGAACCTGGAATCTCTGGAAAGTTAACACCAAGGCAAGCTACTATATACTACAGCTACCTATATACTGCCACGCACATGGGTGAAGTCTATAAGTTTATGGTTATTTCAATGTCTTTGTTGTTCCCTCTGAATGACGAATACAAGTATACTACTTCTATATAATATGATGAAATGTGTCTGACATGGCAACCTAGTGGGTTAGCCAACAACTTAACAAACTGTATAACCTCCTGGCGCATATCCATGAATACAATAGGAATATTATTGTGGTGAATCGGTGCAGAATCGGTGTCATTATTGTAGTAGTTAATATTGATATGTTGGCATTTCCTCTCACCCCTGACAATAGCATGTTCAAACCAGCTCTTTTTTTTTGGTCAATAGCCCCAAGGGCTAACATGGCCTTAAATGTCAATGCCTTTTCCACAGAGTATACTTTTCAAACACCACCCAGAAATCTATTATGTATTGGTTGCATCTATTTCCTACAAAGGACGAAATGACATAATATGTACCCCATCTCCGTGCAAATACCTCCATCTGTTGACTTGGTGGCAACCCCAACGAAACAAGATCCACATCTGCAATGTCTTAAAGTGTAGTGTATGCTTCACAGAGAACGGGAGCCTTACCTTAAACTCCTCCAGGATCTTGTAGGTTTTCCCGCGGTATTCACAGAAGTTCTTAACCTCCTTGCACTCGGGGCAGCATCCGTTGTGCTCCACCTTGGTGCACTTGGGGTGCAGCCTGGGACACACGGGCTGCTCGCACACCGGCCCGTCCCCGGTGCACACGCACGGGCAGTTCGAGTGTCCCGGGAAGAAGCGCTCCCCGAGCTTGTACACGAAGCCGCTGTCATCCACGCAGGCTTTCCCGCGGTAGTCATCGAACACCACGTTGTTGTTGTTGTTGTTGGTCCGCTCCGCGTCGTCGTCGTCCTCGACGGCGGCGGCGGCGGCGGCGGCGGCGGCGTCGGCGGTGGGATAATCCTCCGGGTCGACCGCGGCGTTCACAGCAAGCAACACGCAGACGCAGAGGACTGCGGGGAGAGGGCCCATGCTTCGCCGCGATGGTACTGCGTGTGGCGGTTCCTAGGCCCCTGTGGATGTCCGCGGTACCGTCCTGAGCTCCATGGAGACCACCCTAGTCAGCATTCAGGGACACACACACACACACACACACACACACACACACACGCACACACGCACACACACACACGCACACACGCACACACGCACACACACAATGCAACAATGGACAGCGTGATGTATAAACGTATATATATATATATATATATACGGTATATATATATCATAAGACACCAAACATGTCATTTATTATCTATATTATGGAAGGAGGGCATTTGATGATGTGTCATTAAATGATGATGTGTCATTAAGTGTGTGTGTGTGTGTGTGTGTGTGTGTGTGTGTGTGTGTGTGTAGGGGAAGGGGGAGGCGGGGTGGTGGGGGGGGGGATCATGACACTGGCCAAGCAAATGACATCATTAGGTGCTGGAGAGAAGAAGAAAAAAAGACGATGAACGCGGCGCTGTGAAGGAGAAGAAAGGAAAGAATGGCTCCTCCACTCAATAAACCACACGGGGATGGATTGAATTTAAACCCTCGACATAGAGGACGTGAAATGTAAGGAAACCAACAAACCAACAGGTATCCAACCACTGGTAGCCTGTTTGAATGTGCGGTCATGCTTCTGCAAACACCTATGGGCATGATCGCGCATATGGGGCAAATGTACGCCCTTTTTAACCAAAATGAGAACAACCTGCATAATTAATTCCCCTGCATATATAGAGACCCTGTAAAATGAATGCGCAATGGGCTTCAGTCCAACATGCTTAGTCCCTTGCAGAGCAGACAGGGGGTAAGGAAAGGTGGTGGTATCACGAAACGAAGTATGAGGACAGGATGGTGGGGATATTATAGGAACTCACCGCGTAGAATTGCTTGTTGCCACTTTGTTGTGAAGCCAAAACGTGCGGATCAAATCACAAGACGGCTGTTCCCTGTAGACATTCCAATACTTCATCCATTAAACAGGGTAGGTGTGTGTGTGTGTGTGTGTGTGTGTGTGTGTATGTGTGTGTGTGTAATGTCGAAAGAGATTGTAATCCCCCTGTCCTGTACCTAAAAGCAATTCAGACAGCAGCCTGTTGTTGGGGCGCTGGGTGCTCCCCTCTCCAGCAGAAGACAAGTCATACTCTTCGCGTAAAAGTACGTCTGATGCATTATTGTTATTGTTATTATTACTATTATTATTATTATTATTCCTATAGGTGGGTCGAACTGAGATGTGGACGAAAGCGCTTTAAGTAAATCCTATCGTCTTCCTCGGGGTCTCGGTCGTGCGATCATTTTAAAATATGTCCAATGTCTGCAGAGGGAATCTGTAAAAAAAAAAAAAAATCTGTAAAATCCCCTGTCTGGCTTCACATTCCCACAGTTTGAATGGCACACGGACAACACGAGAGATGCGTAAATACAAAAACAAAGTTAACAACACGCTGAGAAAACACGAAGCAAAACGAAGAGATCCACACCGCGGTGCTGCTTGCTGCGATGTCCGCTTTTACTCACGGACGGAGGTTCTTTAAAAGCGGCTGCTTCTGTCTAGGTTAAGCATTAAACAAAACACACACACACACACACACACACACACACACACATACCGATACACACACATACGTCGATTGAATGGAGTCCGATGGTCGCCGTGTGAAAGACGACAAAGCGGTGCGCTCCGAGTTTCAGCACCTTGGAGAGCGACCACTGGAGCTGCTGCTGCTGCTGCTGCTGATGGTCCTGCTGGTCCTGCGCGCTACAGCTACTAAGCAAGCACTGCTCACAGCCCCTACTAACACAGAGCTCTCACCCCACCCACCACCACCACCACCACCACCACCACCAACCCCCCCCAACACCACCACCACCCACCAACCACCACCAACGCCCGCACCCCCACCACCAGGACTAACCACCCCACCCACCACCACCACCACCACCACCACCACCATTTTAACACCATTTGTGCAGTCATTACATGTCAGAAGTTTTTGTAAAAACGTATTTCAGACATAGAAGGGGAACATTTAAAGGTGCTATATGTACGAATCAGAAGTGCATTCTTGGCTCCGTGGGTTGAGACAATATCAATCAGAAACTAATGTTAGTTCTAGTCATAATTAAACCTTCTACACATTTAAAAAAGCTATGAAATATATATTTTTTAATTATCCACGCTTACATGTCACTTCGTTCCCTTTTCCCACGTAATCCGACCTGACTCAAATATAAGAGAAATCATCCCAAAAGCTGTTCTACACAACCGAGAGAGTCGGGGAAGCTCTCATGTTTTAACTTCAACCACAACCTGCTCACAAACTGGTGATTTAAAGTGATTTGCGCTGTAAAATCCTACATGTAGTCCCTGAACGGATTAATTATTCTTAAATACAGGACCTTTAAGTCAAGTTATTTAGGATAAACCATGAACCACCTCGACATCAATAAATCAAATCACACCAACCAGCAACGCACTTTCAGGTCAGATGCAACAGATACGTTGAAAAATGATCAGGAATGGCTCAATCCCTTCTGAAAAACCACAATCTTAAATCTTACGCCTTTATACTTGAGCAACCGTAAAATTATTCAATCAACTTAATGTCTAATTTGTGTTGGGCAGGATATGTTGGATATTTATTTATTATCTATTTTCCGCCCGATCGGAAATCCAATAGCATATAGAAAAAAAAAAGATATATATGGCTGTCCAAACAACCCAAGAGTCATGCATACCCAAATCAATAGCTGAATATTAACACAAAGGCAGGCGTCACGGAGGACAACTTGGCTGTGGCTGCTAAGAATGCACAGTACTTAATCTCGTGGTTCTGCACAGCTATGATGCCGGATCCCTTAATTCTATGTCAAGGCGTGAGGCATTAGCGTGCCCGTAGGCGTGTTAATGTACGTACAGCGTAACGTGTGAGTCTGTGAGAGTGTCACGCGTGACTGTCATGTCACGTCGGCGGCGCGTCTGTTGTACCGCGCGTGCTTGCGGATCCGCGCCCGCGCCCGCGCCCGTTTCCAGCCGTGCGCCCCTCATACAACATGCACGTGTTCATTAACGCACGGGCGTCTCTCCGACTCGGATTGCGTCTTTCCGGCGGATTGCAAGCCCCCCCCCCACCGTGCTACTTCATTTCAGTATGAACCGCGGCAGAAGCCTCGGGCCCGGTAGCACACACACACCAACCCCTTTTTGTGCAATGTACAAACATTTGCTCACACACTTTTTCTCTTTTTGTTTCGACTTTTTTGCGACAGACAAAAAAAAAAGCCACTCCGCTCTGTCCGCTGTGTGCTCCACTAATGATCTGCTGTGCCATCGTGACTGCCTCACTGATGTATGTGGTTCACACATCCACCAGCACACCTAATAACATGTCACACACACACACACACACACACACACACATGCACACACACACACACGCACGCACGCACGCGCACACACGCACACACACACACACACACACACACACACACACACACACACACACATGTATGTACCTCTTTCTGTGTATAGATTATACGAGCGCTCCCGTCAATAGTGTGTTAAAATGTGGTTCAAACTCAAAACAGGTAAAAGAATGCCATTCTTTGTTGTCATTATGTTTATTCAAGTGGTATATGGATGTTTTATCGTGCACAGCAGTTTTGTCTAAAAGTGCAGACCTCAAGCATGTACATTACATTTACATTTAGGGCATTTGGCAGACACTTTTATCCAAAGCAACTTACAATAAGTACATTTGTCGAAAGAGACGGCAATATATCGCTGTGGTGCAGCTGAAGATAAGAATAGAGCAGGTTTCAAGCATTCATTCAATTTCAATTCAATTCAATTTTATTTGTACAGCCCTTAATCACAAGACAGTCTCAAAGGGCTTTACAGGCCAGATTGTTATGGGCCAAACGTGATTTATGACACCCCCCTAGCCCTAGCCCCACTAAGGGAAAGAAACAACTCCCTTAATCAACAAGGAAGAAATATTGAGGAGGAACCTCAGAGTGGGGGATCCCTCCTTCCAGGGATGGTTTGGAGTGCAATGGGTGTCATACGGGCATTAAAAACAGGGGTAACAAAACATGACAAATTATAAACGACAAAGTACAAATAGTGAATGAAATAGTAATATTATGATGGGGTGCTGGCTGGAGAGCAAGCTGGTAGCCGTCAGGTGGGGTGGCCAGGTATCCAGTCAGCAGCACCCTAGATAATGGAGACAACATGATGGTTAGATGGAGCACAGTAAACAGGGAACATACAAGTAACCTCAGACCTAGTACCCATCGGCAGCTAGGGTAGGCTAGTGCTAACAGTGTTGATTTAGCTCTAATTAGAGCTGAGGGGCACTCCTAGCAGCCAAATGCAAGGGTAAATAGGTGGGTTTTAATTCTAGCCTTAAATATATCAGCAGAGTCAGCCTCCCTGATTACAGGTGGCAGACTGTTCCACAGATAGGGTGCTCGATAAGAGAACGCCCTGTTTCCTGCTGATTTTGTATTCACTTTTGGAATTGATAGAAGGCCAGCCCCTGAAGACCGGAGCAGCCGAGAAGGACAATAGGGAACAATAAGGTCCTTCAGGTACGATGGTGCGGACCCATGCAGGATCTTGTAGGTAAGAAGTAGCACCTTAAAATCTGATCTGGCATTTATTGGGAGCCAGTAGAGGGAAGTGAGAATTGGAGTAATGTGGTCAAACTTCCTAGTTCTCGTTAGAAGTCTAGCAGCAGCGTTCTGTACAAGCTGGAGGCTTTTTGTAGTAGAGCTCGGTAAACCAGAGAACAGTGCATTACAGTAATCCAGTCTGGATGATATAAATGCATGGATGAGTGTCTCTGTTTCCGCAGCAGATAGCATTGGCCTAATTTTGACAATATTTCTAAGATGAAAGAAAGCAGTTCTGGTGATACTTTTGACATGCTGATCAAAAGAAAGTGTAGGATCAAGAAGAACACCAAGATTCTTGACGCAGGAGCTTTGGGCAATAGTGGATACATCAAGGCAGAGTGTGACATTATCAAGTTGTTATTGTTTATGCTTCAGGCCGATGATAATCATCTCAGTTTTCCCCGTATTTAGCTTCAAGTAATTTTGGTACATCCATCTTTTAATTGCAGTCAGGCAGGATTCAACCTTTTGGATCTGTTGGATCTGGGGGAAGTCTTGGTCTGATCCAATGGAAATGTAGATTTGGGTGTCGTCCACATAGCAGAGAAAGCTAATAGCTGCGAATAATATCGCCAAGGGGGAGCATGTAGATTGCAAAGAGCAGTGGACCAAGGACCGACCCTTGGGGAACACCAAAGCTTATGTTGCAATGCTTCAATTTTGAATCTTTGCAGACAACAAATTGTGTTCTGTCTGAGAGGTAGGATCTAAACCAGTGAAGAGCAGTGCCTTTAATGTCGACATAATGTTCGAGACGCTCAAGGAGGTTGCTATGGTCAGCGGCGCTGAGGTCAAGCAACACCATCAGGGAGCTTGCATTGCTGTCCATGCTAAGGAGGAGATCGTTTACCACTCTGGAGTATAGGCTCCTGAAACCAGACTGAAATGGTTCAAATAAGTTGTTTGCCGTCAGGTGATTGATGATTTGGCTAGCTACAATTCTTTCCAGCACTTTAGAGAGGAAAGGAAGGTTAGAGATGGGCCGATAGCTGCTGAGAGCTTCGGGGTCGAGGCCAGGCTTCTTGAGTAGAGGTTTTACCACAGCACACTTAAAGCTAGAGGGAACTGAGCCTGTCGACAATGACAGGTTCATGATGTTGAGCATAGCCGTTCCAACCGTTGGGAAAAGTTCTTTAAGAACCTTGGTAGGGACAGGGTTGAGCAAACAGGTAGTCTGTCATCTCATTGGATGAGCTTGACAAGCTAACACAAGCTCATCCAACGAGATTGTGCTAAACTGCTGAAAAGTAGCTTCAGGGAGAATACGTGGCGCTGCACCTGACGAATGTTCAGGATGAGTGGTAAGAGATGCATTAATGTCTTTTCTAATTGATTCGATCTTGTGATCAAAGAACTCCAGGAAGTTGCTCGCTGAGAGGGAGGAGTCCAATTTGTGAGGTTGTTTTTGCGTCAGCTCTTTTACAGTGTCAAAGAGGAACTTCCGGTTGTTCTTGTTTAAGTTGATAACACTGGAGAAATAGGCATTTCTGGAGTTAGTTAATGCAGTTTTGTAGCTAAGCAGACTGTCGTGCCATGCAAGGTAGAAGACTTCAAGTTTAGTCAAGCGCCATTTGCACTCAGGTTTTCTGCATTTCTGTGTGTCTTCGTTGAACCATGGTGCTGGTCTTTTTGCTTTACGCTTTTTAACTACAAGAGGAGCAGCAGAGTCGATGGCTGTGGATAAAGCGGTGTTCATTGGTGAAACTATCCACTGAACCCCTGAAGTCAGCAAAAGGAGCAAGTAACAGGGGTAACTTATCTGCCATGGCTGTGGTGGTGTCATGGGTGATACGATGGCAGCTATAGGTAGCCTGGCAGTCGTCCCTCGGGCAAGATACAACCACCTGGAAAGTGAGCAGACAGTGATCAGAGAGAGCTGAGGTATAAGGAGAGACACATGAATCTATAACTTCAACTCCACGAGTCAGGACAAGGTCCAATGTGTTTCCACCGGTGTGGGTAGGTAGCTGAACATGTTGTGTGAATCCAAATGTGTCTATCATGGACAGAAAAGCTTTTGCAAGAGAGTCACATGGGTTATTCACATGGATGTTGAAATCCCCCATAAGCAGAACATTGTCGGAGGAAGTTGCAAGATCAGCCACAAACTCAGAGAACTCATCCACAAAGTTTGAATAAGGGCCCGGAGGGCGGTAAACTACAGCGAAGAAATAGGAGTCTGCAATCCATGATCTCTCTGCCTAATGCGAGTTGAGGAGCTAAAAGCAAGCACCTCAAAAAGATGAAAACATGTAATTGCTTTGGTCTTAGGACCAGCTTCGAGCTAGAGATCTGCGCCACTCCACCACCTTTCCTCGATTCACGTGATAGTTGTGAGTTTGCATAATTTGGTGGAGTAGCTTCATTTAGGGGCAGATAAACTTCTGGTTTTAACCAGGTCTCACACAGGCCCAGGAAATCTAACCTATGCTCAACAATTAGATCCTGGACCAAGAGCACTTTAGTTGAAATCGATCTGATATTCATGAATCCTATTTTAATTTTGGCCTCCTCTGGTTTATTGTTAAAATCTGAGGGAGTTTGGTTACTGCTCAGCTCTGAGGAGGAGGAGATTGGGGAAATAATTACATTTTTACTGAGTGGCAGTCGCATTCGCCTGCGGGATTTGCGCCTCAGGACAGTGCGGGGCAGCGACACAACACTAATGGCAATAGGTAAACTATAAACCTCCAGTTGACAGACGCTGTTGTGGCCTGAGCTAGGAGGTGCCTCAGGGTCTGCATTACAAGCTACATCACCCACCCCAACTAGCTTAGTTAACCCACTCAGTGTTCTAGACTGCAACGCTGACTATTGTGTTGCTAGCAGGCTCGCTAATCACCTGCATCCCAGCGTGCTGTCGGTGGATCTGTCATAATTGCAAGGCTAATAGAATGAGTTTCATAATTGCTAGGTTGCCTGCATAATAGCTGGGATAAGAGCAGGGAAAGTACTTTTCCAATATCTAAGAACGTACAATATGCTAAACAATGCTAAATACTATTATTTAGTGCCAAGATGTCCAAACATAAAAGGGTTAGGAGAGGGAAGGCGATTCCAACTCTGAACGTATCTGGGGGGGGGGGGGGGGGGGGTTATGCAGAGTCCAGGTGAACTCTGAACAGGTGGGTCTTGAGTCTCTTGCGGAAGTTCTGGCGTCAGGAGCTCGTTTCACCACTACGGTGCCAGAACAGAGAAGAGTTGGGACTTGGCTGAGCGATGTTTACCGGTTCTTAGTGAAGTCGTCCAACCTTAGTTGTTGAGCAGAGTGCCCGGGCTGCGACGTGGGGTATGACTAATGTTTGGAGGTAAGTAGGGCCAGTTTTGCTGACAGCCTTGTAGGCCAGTATCAGTGTCTTAAATCAAATGCAAGGGATTACTGAGGGCCAGTGGTGGTCGTGGAAGAGAGAATTTTGGGAGGTTGAACACCAGGCACGCTGCTGCATTCTGTGTAGAAATCCGGTCATATTATTGTTATATATATTATTATAGTGTATTACATGCAGCTTTACACATCTTTGTTATTGATCATTTCTTGTATTGATTATCTTTTTTCTATGTATGTTCTTGATCCCATTTTTAAGTTAACATTCATTCAGAAATTACAAAAATTGCCGCTGGTGGGTGGTAAAACAGCTTTTAATGGGAAATTTTAATTGGGACTACATGATCAGAATGAGATTAATGTTGTTTTGCAGGAACACTGCATGTGTAGTGGACGTAGTTGCACACCAGTCCAGTATGGTCAGTGGGCTGCAGGCCCTGTGCTGAGGTGAGGTGGGCCTGCAGACAGCTGGTCATGTACCATTGTGTTTTACACACCGCCTCCGAGGGAATAAATCCCTCGACTGACAAGGCAGCAGTTCTCCCCGCCTCATTCCTCATCATCAACAAACACGTCAGAGGCCAGCCCTCAGGCCCTACTCACTCACACACACACACACACACACACACACACACACACACACACACACACACACACACACACACACACACACACACACACACACACACACACACACACACACACACACACACACACGTACGCACAGACAGTGAACACTTCTCAATCGCAGCCAACCAGAGTTCAAGCTTGCTTTGAGACAGTCCGCCACCCCGGTGGGGCAAAAGTCACTGATGGGTGTCACAGCCCTCTTTGTAATCTCCAAAAAACCGGAGAGGAGGGTGTGTGTGGCGGTCATGATCACGACACTACGGGGGGGGGGGGGGGGCTTGCCAACACAAGCTCATCATTTCCGTGTCAGCTGAAACGTTTAGCGGACAACCGCAGGAGGGCAAGCGGAGATACATTTGTTCACGATTCTCCTCAGTGGATCAGGCCTCCAGAGAACAGCAGGGGTGTGGGTGTGCATGGGGGGCACGTTTAGATTATACTTTCATGCCACATTTGACAATTCCTTCATCTCATTTATGTCCCTGGCTCCCTTCGTCTTTGCCATCGAAGTCGCAGTTCTCCCTATTTCATATAAAATAGAATAAAATAAAAATCTTTTCTGAAAGATTTGATCAAATTTTGCTTATCCTCACAAGCCCTGGAAGCCGTCTCTCTCTCTCCCTGCCCTCTCGCTCCTCCAAGTCCTGCCATCTCCACTAATGGACAGACGAGGAGGATGTTAACAAGACCCAACACTTCTCTGTGGCTTCCGAATGAGATCTCACCGAGAGAGAGGGAGAGAGAGAGACAGACAGAGACACAGAGAGAGAGAGAGAGAGAGAGAGAGAATGTGAGCGCCGTGAGATAGCTATACATGCCTGTATGCCGGCTGCATGCCTAACTATGCATCACGGCATCTCTGCAACAATGCCGATCTGCGATGCGTCACGCGCTCCGCTGACCTGGTTGTAAAAGCGTGGCAGTATTGATGGGTGAAGCGTTCTCTTTTGTCCCCCTCCCCTCCACACACACAACACCATTGGTGGTATAGAGCAGGAGCCGGAGCTCGCGGGACACAAGTGAGGATATGTATCAATTATTTAATCTGACTATGCACTCTCTGTCTTGTGGTGGACCTCCACGCTTGTGTTGATGTGTGTGTGTGTGTGTGTGTGTGTGTGTGTATGCATGTACAGTATGTGTGCCTGTGTGCATATGTGTGTGTGTGCGTGCGTGTGTGTGTGTGTGTGTGTGTGTGTGTGTGTGTGTGTGTGTGTGTGTGTGTGTGAGACAGCCAGCTACTACAGCACGGCATGGTCCATTAGGCCCTCACTCTGGCTCGTGAAAAACACCACCTCGATATAGATACAGCACTACCACCACACACATACCACCACGAAATGCATCAGAGCGGTGCCCCCCACCCCTCTCTCTCTCTCTCTCTCTCTCTCTCTCTCTCTCTCTCTCTCTCTCTGTGGTTTGTGTTTTCGTGTTTGGTAGTGGCGTGCTGGGTCATGCCGTTCTCATCTGGATGCTCCTGCTCCCTGCTCGGCCCGCCTCGCCGAGGCAAGTCTGTTTACATATGCGGCTGCCCTGGATTCTGATGGAACACGAGTTGGGAGCCCGTCCAACTCAATCCACTAATGGAGAGGCCATCCCCCTACACCCACCCACCCACCCAGCCAGCCACCCACCCACCCACCACTCTTATTTTCCTCCAGCAATGCATTTACCCCGAGGTGGGGCCAGCACAGAATGCTACAATAGTTTAGCCATTAGGATTACATTTATAGACTGCCAGCAGGTCTTTCAGCGTTATATTTGGTCAGGGCTATTCACACCGCCTTATTAAAGAGAGTAGTGTAGAGAATAGTGGAGAGAGGGTTGGAGGAGGAGGAGGAGGATTTTGGGGTGGAGCAGACAGATGAAAGCATGCCAGAGAGAGGTCCTGGACGGAGAAGTGAGAGAGGAGGGCAGGAGCAGCCAAGTTGAAGCATCGCGTCCGAATTGTATGTTTGACAGGTTGATGACTATGTTTCACTGAATGACCCTAAATGCACGTTTTATGATCACCAATTTTTTTGTACACCGTACAACTTCATTTACTCGCCAAATGACGTGCATCTTTACATGCATGTTTACTGTTTTTACACATGTTTTCGCATTTAGGTTCCCAATTAAACAGAAACTGTTAGAACCGTAGTTACCATACGTTGAGAATACAAATGCATACGTATACACACCCTCGCGTGGGCAAACACCCTCACACACACACACCCACACACACACAATTTGGACCTTGAGTAATTTTTGACCTTGTGACCAAATCAGTCACATGATGACTTGTTTGTTTACATCTCAAAAGCAGTTCACTAAGCCTGGCCAACTGTAATCCTTCATTCTTTCAGCCCCATTGAAATATTGAAAAGCTAACAACAAGTCAGATTTAATTAGCAGAGTTCGAGCTACGACAGTATTCCATCAGAGGCTTGTTGTTGTTATCTGTTGCTCAGTAGAGAGCGGGTTAAACAGCGCACTACAGCTGTTACTAACCGCCGCTGGTAGCACAACAGTGCAAGTTGCACTGCATACCCCCCACTGTGTACAATTGTACAATACCACAATATTAATAATATAATAATAATAATAATAAGAAGAAGAAGAAGAAGAAGAAGAAGAAGAAGAGAGAAATAAAAGAGAAATGACGTAAAACTAAAATACATATTGTGACCTAAAAACACATAAAAAAAAGTATGCATGCATTTCATCCATTACAGCCATCACTTCCACGAGCAGCTCAGTCTTCTGTGTGCTCAGTGCACTGGGGTTTCACTGACAGAGAAGTGTTTCTTGTGTTTCTAATGAGTTTTTGTAATCGTCATTCCTATTTTGAGATGGCCCTGGGAGTCTGGCCCTGCAAGACTAATTGTGATTAAATTAATGTTAATGTAGTGTGAAATGAATGTGAGCAGTCTGCTTTAATTATGTTTCTTGGAAAAAAAAAAGTTTTGTTCTTTTTTTAATAGAGTAATTTAGCCTCTTAGTGGGAATAATATACTGTACATATGAATGGCAGGTAGCAGGATTCTAAATGTGCTTCTAACCATACTACTGCCCTGGCAGTAGTATGGTATACTACTGCCCTGGCAGTAGTATGGTAAAATAAAGGCTTTTAGCAGAAGTTAGAGGTGGTGGTGAGTTACCGATGTTGAGGATGGGATGGGTCAGGGAGGTCAGGGAGGTCATGGTGGTCAGGGAGTGATGTAAAAATAGGGGTGGTGCTGAAGTGGTGGTGTTGAGTTGGGGGTGGGGATGAAGTGGTGGTGGTAAGTTGGGTGGCGGTGGTGAGTTAGTGAGGGTAAGTTATGGGTGAGGGCCCTCAGCCCATAGCTGTGTCCTCTTCTGTGATACTCTTACACACACTTGTTAGAGCCGGCTCTGTGCCAGCGCTCCCCGGTGGATGGGAGTGTTTTAGCGTCTGGGGGAGATCCACGGAGACAAGTAAGCGAGCCGGCAGCCACGCAGATCCATTTTGTCCACCAAAATCACCCGGGCCGCAGTGAGCTAAGGGAAGTGAACAACAAACAGCAAAATAAAACCCCCCAAAAACAAACGGCTCAGTAAGTCAGTCAGTCGGTAAGTAAAGCTCTATTTAGAAAGCACTTTTTAAAACACGATTACAAAGAGCTTCACAGACACATTAAAAACACAACATTAAAGGAGATGTGCATTGATACACAACAGAGTAAACGAATACCTACAAAAGGAAAAAAACAAAAAACAAGATAAAACAAATAAAACACAACAATGAGAGCCATACAATGCGTACACAAAAAGAGAGACAGAAAAGCAGATCTATAAAAAGGCTTTCCTAGAGAGATGGGTCCTTAAAAGCCTCTTTTACAATCATCCAGGGAATCAGCTAATCTGATTGTTCGGCACACTGGTCAGTTTGCTGTTGATTTGGCAGTGGGATGAACGGACAGCCGAAGCAGGGAGGCGATCAACAACGACAACAACAACAACAACAACAACAAACCAGCAGACGGCAGAGAACAGCAGTCCGTCCCTGATCACCGTCTGGTGGTGGAACACACAGGGTGGTGGTAAGGTGGGGGGTGGTGGTAGGTCGTGAGCTAGTGGTTGTGAGTTAGGTTGGGTGGTAGGCTAGGGTTTGTGGTGGTGGTGAGTTAGGTTGGGTGGTAGGCTAGGAGTCGGTGTGAGTTAGGGTTGGTGGTGAGTTAGTTTGGGTGGTAGGCTAGGGTTTGTGGTGGTGGTGAGTTAGTTTGGGTGGTAGGCTAGGGGTGGTGGTGAGTTAGGTTGGGTGGTAGGCTAGGGGTGGTGGTGAGTTAGGTTGGATGGTAGGCTAAGGGTCGTGGTGAGTTAGGTTGGGGGGTAGGCTAGGGTTTGTGGTGGTGGTGAGTTAGTTTGGGTGGTAGGCTAGGGGTGGTGGTGAGTTAGGTTGGGTGGTAGGCTAGGAGTCGGGGTGAGTTAGGGTTGGTGGTGAGTTAGTTTGGGTGGTAGGCTAGGGGTGGTGGTGAGTTAGGTTGGGTGGTAGGCTAGGGGTGGTGGTGAGTTATGGTTGGGGGGTAGGCTTGAGGTGGTGGGGGTGTTGAGTTGGGGGTTGCTGTGTTCGCCAGACCACTCAGCTCCAGGTGAAGATGGGGGGGAAGCGAGGGAGAATCCCACGGCAGCTCGGCCTCAGCCCATAACTGTCCTCCTCTGTGATACTCTTACACACACTTATTAGAGCCGGCTCTGCGCCAGCGCTCCTCGGTGGATAGGAGCGTTTTCCACCGAGTTAGACTAAGTGGTTTTCTCTGTCCCCACAGTGGGCCTGTGGAGGCTTTCTCTCCCAAAGGCTGACAATATTCCTCCACCGTGGGGGTAGGAAGGCACAGAGCATGGGGCTCCAGTCACCGTGGCTCATAATCACGCTGCAATAATCATGCAAATAATAAAGAAGGGAGACAACCTGAAGGGATCATCTGGTGCATGGAATATATTAAATTGGTTGGAGTGAAATGGCAATATTCAGCCAAGTGAAAATATTAAAAATACAGATTGAAAATGTGTCCGTATGCATCAAAAACCAACAAGGAACCCCAGCAACTTTATGGTTTTTATCATTCCCCTATTTCTGTCCCACAATACTTCTTTGCTACTTAATAATTAATTAATGCATAATGTATGGGAGCTAAAAGGCAATATGAAAATAATTATACATAGTATTGCATTTAAAGTTGATAAGTACCTTGCACTTTATGGAAATGTAACTTAGCCTTCAGCTAATGTGAACTACAAACTGGATTTCTGTTAATTGGTCATATTGCAGGGATGTGTGCTGATATATTCACTATTTGGTACCAGAGGGCCAATTCACAGAGTGTCGAGACCATTACTTTGCAAATTGCTTCAGCATTAAATCAAGTGCGTCGTGTGTTGTACACAGCCTGCGTTAGATCAACGTCCGACCAGGTTTCGCCCCCGGTTTATATATATCCTATTTTCTGCCACATTTACGACGTGCATTGTTGTGTTGTGCAGTACGTTGCATGCTGCATACCCCGCTGCGCTGCTGCTGCTGCTGCTGCTGCTGCTGCAGTGCACGAGTGAGCTGCCTTAAATGTGCCTGCGCTGAATGACATCGCGTGTTAGGCACCATGGCAGTCGTGTGCGCGGCGAGGATAGCACCTCATCACATATCAGAATACTAATCAGGCACATTGGAGACGTTCCCCCCCCGCCATCCACCGGCCAATGAGACTGATTGTACGGCTCGATAGTAGTGGAAGGGGTGTCGAAGGATGTCACGTTATTAGAGTAATTTATTCACGGGTAATCGCCCTGTATTATCCCCGGCTCCCCAAGGACGTGAACTGCTGAACCGTGCTAGGCTGGTGGGAGTCTTCCACGGCCCGCGGCTCTGCTACCATTTTACCGACAACCACCTCCCAGGAACTCTGACCGGGGAAAAAGGGGTTGGTGAGAACCGTTCCAGTTGTTGCTGTTGCGGTTCCTCAAGTCTCTGTGAATAACAAGCTATTTTAGCCTGACTTCATCTCTAAAGTGGCCTTTTGTAGGTTGCTATAATACCAACACATGCCACTGGGGACGTTATGAATGACAAATGTTGCACACAGTGTGCGCAAAATACTGATTAAAAGACACAGCGCTGCAGGCGAAGCGGTCTAGCCACTACCACAGATTATTCACTGCAACAAGGTCATGTTAAACCAGTAAATACATTAGAAGCCCAAGTATATTCATTAAAGCCAAATAAATCACGTGGATTATCGTTTCAGACAAATCCGGCCCCTTTTCGCTGCCGTCCCGAGACGTCAGCTAGGCCTAGCAGTGCGCCGCGCTAGCTCAGTAACTATGCTTCTTTTAAATCCTCCTTCTAACCATCACTCATTACCGTTAACTCCTCAGATAACAATGATCAGGGCTCCGCTCTTTGCAATCATTGACCGCATTGACTCTAGAACCACCCCCCCCACCACCACCCCACAGTTACCATCACCCCTCTCTCTTGCTCTCATCTGCCTGTTTGGCCCCGAATGGAATAGCGAGGCAGAGCGATGATCGAGGGAGACCCGCCGCTCGCAGCGATGATTTGATTTGCTATACGGAAGCCATTGAGCAGATTGAATGGAAATGGAGCTTTGCGTACAGGGCGGGGGAGGGGGGGGGGGGGGGACCTGTAGACCTCATTATAGAGCACCTGAGGAAAGGAGAGCTGGCAGCTGAGTGGCAGCAGTCATAACGGGCCAAAGAAAAAAAAGGCTCTGTAATTACGCGGGGTCAAATATGAAGCGGCTTCGGGGGCCCGCCTCACGGCACACAGACACACAGTGGAGGGGACGTCCCAAATGTGAGTTACGTTGAGTCACGTTGAGTTACGCTGAGTTACGTCGAGTCACGTTGAGTTGAAGAGAGGCGTACCCTGTTTTTAATTGATATTCCAGGGTGTGTTACATTTACATTGTACACACCATCTCCTCTCACGCTCTCTTTCGTTGCCTTCCTGCTGGAAAAAAATCTACCTTCCCAGGACCGAACTGCTCAGCATTCCCTGGGGCTAGATTTGTTAATCAGGTTGGCTCATTATTTTTCTATAATAATTTCATTTGGTTGAAATTATTATTCACCTTATTCCGCCTCACCCACATTCAATACTTCGCCTCTTCAACGTTTTGACATGCGACTTCTGGCAGCCATCTGGTCAACAGATTTCTGTACTTCGCTAAAATCTAAAATAACAAACACTACAAATGAATGAAAACCTATTGAGACGGTCAGGTGGTCTTATATTGTTTCATCCATCGTCAGTCGTAATCGTGGGTAGAAGATATGAAGTGGCCAGAGATAATGGGGACAGGTAAAATTATATCATTCTGTCTCAAGGAGATGAGACAGAACAAGAATAAGGAGTTGGAGTGGCGGTGAGAAATTATAAAAGTACCGAAGCCTACCAATATCTACACACGTAGTCTTTTTGAAGGCAGATGTTAACCAGTATAAAGTATTAAGTGTTTGTTGTTTTCGGGAGCTTACTACTGCCCTTCATATACAGGTCATATTTCACAATTGAATTATTACTATACGGAGAAAAAAAACATAGATGACATTAATTAGCTAATTGTTAGTCCTCTAAATCACAAGGTTAATCTCCTAAGGTCACCTTTTTTTTATTTAACCCTGGCTCAGAATATATTAATGCATTCTATTTGTAATAATTCATTGTAATTTATTTATGTAGTTAATTCTGCAAAAGGGGTTTGTGAACTGTATGTGCACCTTTAAATATTCTCAATATTAGGTTATGTAATACTTTTATTTTGTCCTCCCTGTATCCGGTTGAGGATACAGAATGAGGGGTCACAGGAGGGTCAAGGTTGCTACGCGTTTTACAACTTAATAGTACACTTCTGAACAGCCCATGATCGAAACGCCCCCAAAAAAACACATTAACGGGTGGATAACGCTCTTGGTTTAACTCTTGGACACTATGTATGGACAGCAGATTCCCAGACTCTGTTATTGTAGTTCATCTGATATTTTGTATTGAGTATTCTTATGGTGTCGTGGTTGGGTTATTAATAAGCTTGTTGGTATTGCTATTTAATATTTGACACAGATATTTAACAGTTGATTACCAAGGTACGATAGCAAAGACAAAAAATAGGCTATTCTAGTCAATGGGCGGTAAATGGTAAATGGGCGGCAGTAGCTCAGGAGGTAAGAGCGGTTGTCTGGCAACCAGAAGGTTGCTGGTTCGATCCCCGGCCTCTGCCTAGCTAAGTGTCGAGGTGTCCCTGAGCAAGACACCACCTAACCCTAACTGCTCCTGACGTGTTGGTTGTTACCTTGCATGATTGGCACTGCTGTCGGTGGGTGAATGTGAGTCAACTGGAAAGTGCTTTGGATAAATGCTGGTTGTTAAAGGTTTTAACAAACAGTGCATCAAAAAGTACTACAAATGACAAGCAAAATAAACCTTGAAAGTGGTTACTGGTACTTTAATCTGGTTGTGTAGAACACTTAAGAGTAATGTCATAATATAATCATACAAATGTGTGTATGCCTAACTGTGAACTGCAGGAAAACCACTGTGACCATAAGCGTTAATAATAAGCACCCAAACCCTAAGACAGCGACTGCATTACAAAGATTTATTATTGTTTATTTGGAATTTTTGTGGAGCGATTAAACGCTGTTTTGGCATGACCACGTCCCCGAACTAAGCCACGGAAGTAGCATTGTGGCAAGAGACAATGCGTCCTGCTGCTGCCGCTACATCTCCAGGAACAACCCACAGGCCACCTGTGGAGAGGTACTTGGCAACAATAGCGTACGACAAAACATCCACGCGGTGCAAGGACATAACCCACACAGTGACGCACTGCATCGCTGAGGATAGGCTGCCAATCAGCACGGTTGAAAAGAAGTCTGCCTTAAGAAAGCTTCTCAGCGTGGTTGACCCCCCACCCCCCCGCTATGTTGTCCCATGGCTGCAAGCACTTCTCAAAGACGGCACTTCCCAAACTTTATTCTGAGTGTAGGGAATCTTTAGAAAAAGAGCTTTGTCAAGTAGCACATGTGACCTGTAGCTCGACTGTTCATTGAATAAGAGTGTCGCAAGGTTTGTTGCTAAAATGCCACATAAGTGGCTTTGTTCGGAGCTCCTCCAAAGACACAGCGGTGCTGAAGTCTGGTTTATTGTAAAGTTTGCAGGTAAAATGACAGACAGAGCAAATGGTAAATGCTAGCTAGCATGCTAGCGCTCTCTTTCTCGAGTGTGAGTCTTGGTGGCTGACTTAAGGCTGATACATACTCCGCGAGAAGTGAGAACTTTGTTCTCGCAGCCCTGGACATTTCATACTCCGCGAAAACTCAAAGGCCCTGCCCACAGCAGCAAACTTCCGCGCCGGCGGAAAGCGCATTAACCACGCCCACTTCAAATTGACCAATCACACAATAGTTCTCGGACACGACGGGAGAACAAAGTTCGGCCCGGCTGATGTGTCGAGAACAAGCTGCGAGAACTCCTGACCTAGGGCTGCGAGAACAAAATCTCGCAGCCCTGTGTGCGAGAACAAAGTTTTCACTTCTCGCGGAGTATGTAGCAGCCTTTAACCTGTGGTGCACTGATTGCCCAATGCACCACAGGTGTGCAGCCCACACCCCCCTCCAAGATTCTAACTGTGCCAGGTGAGGCCAATTAAGCCAGCCAGCCACCAACCACACATACTCCCACAAAGAGCAATGAAGAGTTAGAGTTATGAAGAGTAAATGCTTGGAAACAGCATGCTCTCCGGAGGACCGCATGGAGTATTGGATTGCACAAGGTTTGACTGATGTACTGGGCTCATGGGGTCTGAATGAAAACAATCATCTGGGCATCACCACTGTACTGGTGCACTGAAAGAACTGGACTGACCCAAAACTGGACTGGCTCAGCCACGCTTGGATTCAGCTATTGGTGAGCAGCATTGCCATTTAGTTTTTAGTCATCGACAGTTTCTTGGGTTATATTGGTATCAATAACAATATGGTGAGGTGGTTCGGGCATCTGATTAGGATGCCCCCCGGGCGCCTCCCTTTGGAGGTTTTCCAGGCACGTCCAACTGGGAGGAGACACCGGGGCAGACCCAGAACCCGCTGGAGAGATTATATATCTCGGCCCTGCTTAGCCGGCTGCCACCGCGACCCGACCCCGGATAAGCGGACGGAAATGGATGGATGGATGGATAACAATATGAATATTTGTCAAATAGAAAAACATAATTAAGACAAATGGGAGGAAGAGAGAGGGAGAGAGAGCTCTCTCCATCAATCATCACCTGTGATGTGGACTATACGAGCAGTAACCTGCTCAAAGTCTCATAGTGTCTCACCTCCTGAGTTTAGTGCTGACGCATGGGTTTGAGTTTAAGGGGGGATCAGGTAGTTCATCTTGTGTGCATTTTGTAGTTTGATTTCTCTTGTCTTGGTCTGCTTATGGCCACCTGCTGCATATAGTGTGCTTGGCCTTGTCCTTTACTGCTCCTGTTCTGCTCCTTCGTCTGATCTCCTCACCCTCATGTGTTGTTAGGCTATAGTGTTTGAAGCACACACACACACTTGTCATTCATTCAATGGCTGCTTTGTTTCATCTGTCAATTATGTTATTATGTATGGTAAGTGGATTGCATTCATGTAGCGCATTCATCCAAAGCGATATTGCCTCATTCATACACCAATGGTGGTGTCACTGCATGAATGGCTGAGGTGTCTCGCTCAGGGACAGTCGGGGATCGACATAACTCATTTGCATTGTTCTTTTTTTCTGTGCGAATTACGTTTTTTACAACTACATGCAGCACACTACACACCACCAGTTGTGGAATCCTGTAAAATTCCTTTCTTAAAATATGTCACTTGTGGTTGACTCGTGATACACAGTAAGTGTATGATACAGACACACCTACAAACGGTTTGCAGGTGTCAACGGTAATGTGTTTTCATTGAAGTGGGGTCATTTGAGTCCGCCATTGATGAATTCCATAACCCTGAACAGTTTTTGTCGGGTATTGAAGCGAATTAAATCGAACACACCTCTCGTGTAAGTGACACAGGGCTCAACACTTATCACCCTTCTGCGTGGCGGGAGCACCTGTTGGAGGTGATGCATGATGCTGGGGCTAATGACGTTAAACGCATACCAACAGCTGGCTGGTTACTTGTTGAGCCCACAATCAGTCAGACATGGAAGAGAAACGCTACAGATGGATCGCACCACCGTCCGCCCCCCCCACCTACCACGCCCGCCCACCCCCCAAACACCCCCACCCCCGATCCCTGTCCTCCACTGACATCACGTGTGTGTGTGTGTGTGTGTGTGTGTGTGTGGTGTGTGTGTGTGTGTGTGTGTGTGTTGGGCTGGTTGCAATTACTACTCACTGGAGACACACCGTATTACCAGCAACACCAGGTGTTCCCCCAAGGGAGACGAGGAACTGTTTTCAAATGGCTTTGCAAGTGAAATGCAAATCCAACCAAAGGCAAAGCGTGTGTGTGTGTGTGTGTGTGTGTGTCCGGCATTTGAGATGCAGTTAATATTCAATACCCCATTTGTAAAAGTTTCTCAATAAGCTGTGTGCATGTGTGTGTGTGTGTGTGTGTGGAGAAAAGCATTTTTACAAATGGGGGCAATAGCATGAATATTAACAACACACACACACGCACACACACCAACACATTTATGGAAATCCATCCTTCGTTGAGAATGTCGACTATGTTTGCAAGTCCATGGCAGGCGTCATCCAGGTGTGATTAATGTTTAATTGCAGGTGCAACATGAAGTATTTACACGTTTAATGGGATAAATATTGATCCTGGCTCATCTGTTACGCTGCATAGTAAACACTCAGGCGCTCTCTGTTTACACATCTGGGTCTGCCCGTTCAGTATGAACATGGACCCTTCTAGAGCATTTTCAATTCACACAAATATATATTTGGGAATACAACTGATGGCGAAATGGGTACTTGCCTGTTCACTGTGTGGAACAAACAATGCGCTGACAACCACATGGAGGCGGTTCATTTTCCAACTAGTTAATTTAGAATTTTAGAAAACCAAGCATTTCAAGCATTGTGTGTTAGTTGTATAGCACGCAGTGTGTTTCGCCATTTATTTAGAATCTTACATTTGCGAACTGACACTCGTGAGATGCAATGTAAAGAGATGTTTTCTCCGTCTAAACATGTGTGAATGGGTGTGCAAGAACTGTAGACGGCTGTTGTCAAAACCACCTAAGGAGGCAGTGTATGCTACATTCATTCATAAATGCCTCATTCTACCAGAGGCAATGCAGGCGCAGCAGAGAAATTATACATTACACGTTAAAATACATTAAATCAATGTGTTGACAAGCCTCTTGCTATTATCGTGACCCCGATGGGGAAAATTAGGAGGAAGTCAGACGATTTTGCTGCCAATCAACTTAAAGTCCATTGTAGGGAAAGGGTTAGGGGAGTAAAACAACTCAAGTTGTTCCCGGTCCGGGATATCAGCCAAAACACCATCGCTTCGCAGACCAACACCGTGTCTCCCAGACTGCAGTGTCCCGTCCCTCTTTGTTGGCGTCTTGCTGATTGCAGATCGGCGTCAAGTGTGTCCCTCCGTGTTTCCAGGCAACGCTGATTGAGGTGTTTCCCTTCAACAACCATTCCCCTCTGGCAGCCATTTTGAAACGGATAGTTACTCCTTTTGTGGTTCCCTGGTAAACACCACAGTCCTGGAGTTTAATATGTATCTTTATGTTTACCAGCAAGGGGTTAACCCAGCAATTATGAGTGTTTGAAACTTGTTCTATTAACTTGCCAATCATGACAAATGAAACTTGTTTTATGAAAATATTCTGTACTGTCAGCCATATATTGTCGTTCCACTCTTTGGACTAATGTACTTATTGTAAGTCACTTGGGGCAAAGGGGTCCGCTAAATACCCTAAATGTAAATGTGAATGTAAAACGATCTAGTTAATTAATTCAGTACCAGTTATTATAGCCTGCACTTCCAAACCCTGCATAATCAACTGCATTATCATTTGGCAAAACTCAAAGTGTTAACAGTGATGCCTGTGGAATAATACAGCTAATGGCACACAGCCCCATGCTACAAAGATGGAGTCTGTGTAGCATGGCTAAAACAAACCCTGCTCCGCCCCGCCCACATGTCTCATGTATTCTGCACGTTAGTCTAATTAAGCCATGAGAGGTAGGAGACTCGGAGGCACTTTAAGTGGGCTTAAAAGCCCACCTTTTTAGTCGAGCTTTTTTCTAGATCCTGATAGGTTTTTTTGTTTTTGTTTGTAGTATTCAATGATTTTTTAACTTGTAGCACTTTGAGATTGCAATACAAATGCAATACAAATAAAATATATTATTATTATTATTATTATTTAAGATCTGCCATAGATCTGAGTGGACCTTCATTTGCCTCACAATGCACCCTTGAATGCATTCTTAATGGGTTCATGTTGCGCCTTTGTTACACGCAGTGTGCTTAATTATTCACCCTATTATTGAAATCAAATAAAGTGATTATTACTCCTTGGCAGTGAATATATGATTAATGCATTTGTCTATATATAAAATATATATTATTGCTATCCAATTAAACCAAACTAATACAGGAGCATGTGCAGCTCAGGTGATAGACATTTCTATATCTGATAATCAGCTGGTCAAACTAGCCGCAGCAGCTAATATAATTTTTCTGTGCTATAGCCCATTTTGAGAAAATCATTCACTGACATTCACTTCAGAGCATCGCGTGGAACCTGGAGCATATTTTGGATAGCCAGCGCCAATTTAGATATCTTCTTATCTATTCGAGGCAAGGACCTGACCTTAAAGTCCTCTCTTGTCACAAGAAGACATGATCTCCTTCCGTCCAGAGTCCAGACAGACAGCTGGGACATTGGAATAGCCAGCTGGGCTGTGCTCGGATCGATTGCCTTTCACAACACACAAGACACATGTTCGTCAGTGCATGCTGTAGTGAAGCAGTTGGTTGTTTTTAATGCTATGTTGTATAGCTAAATATAGGCTAATTCCAGGAAATACCATGAAAATAACACACACACAGACACACACGCATTTTTTGCCTGTATGTAGTACTCATGCGACATAAAAACGAAATTAGAATATAATACGTAATTGCGCTTATCTTCACTATCGCTGGAGGGAAGTCACAAATGTCAGGAAGGAAGGAATGTAGATAATTCCCTTTTTCTTGTTTTTCCCACTGAGTGCAATTTGCTGTCTGTTGGAACAACGACCGTTTAGGCAGAGAGGCGGAGGTACTCAAAGACGGAGGAGAGCCCACACTGAGTGATGGCACAATAAAAAAAGAGGATTTATCCTGTTACCTATAGGCCTAACTCATCGCCAAGAGTGTAAACGTGTCCTTTCAGCGTTGTTTACTCTTGCATTATTCTGCATTTATCTGCATTATTATTACTAACATTCAACAACATTCTAAACACTCTAGACAGAGCTTCTTGCCATTTAATATACAGGCTATATTTCAAGGCTCAATATTGAGTTTTTTTGTAATTATTTTACCTTGCACATTTTATAACTCAGTCTGGTAATTCAGACTAGTGCATTAAAATTGCACATTTCATGCATAAGGTTAGGTTGAAATGCTTTACATAATGCATAAAAGCCAGACAAGTGAAATAAGTGTGATGTGAATAGAATTCAAAGGAAGTCCCTCCATTGTGTAATGGGAATCTCCTTTTAAGATGCATCTCACAAGTCAGCCACACATAGAACACGGAGACGGCATCCATAAAAATGCCTGACAAACATGTGACGTTCAATGGACAATGAATCACTTGCGGCAGCACTCAGAGTTTCCTCTCCCCTGGTCTGAATAATAAGCACGACCATGAGCGCCTTGATTTAGTGCCTGGGGTTGGACACGGGGTGAGGGGCTACCTTGGTCGTGCACCCTCACCTCCAGCCTCCAGACCTCCGATGATTGGGTTTGGCGAGCAGATGATTTGGACAGCTTGAACATCACGTAGCACAATCACAACCATCAATAAATAAAGTTAGAAGTGGTCAATAATTTAAGATTGCCTGTGATCAGAAAATATGGAGTTCTTTTGGTCTGTGCATTTAAGAAAGCAACTGTTTGTAGTCTCAACACTTTCACAAAGAGGCATCATTTTTTATAAGCTTGGATAATCGTAGATCATTTTTTGCTTGCCAGCTTAACATTCTGCTCTTGTGCGCACCATTATTTGTATTGCTCTAAACAGAATCAATATAGCGTTATACAGGACCACAGAGCACAAAAATGCTAACGCAAAGCGAAAACAAACAATGGAATGAATGAAAACGGTGCTATTTGTGCTAGCCATTGTGATTACTAACATAAGTACAGCACACAATAATTATGGTTGCCATTATTAAAGGCTGTGACCTGGAGCAGCATTACAGAAGTAAACAAGGTTGAAAAGACATTGTTTAAGAGGAGTCTAGTAGGGGAGGGTACATTGTACAGTTATGAAATAACTCAACCTAAGCGGATTCCATTAAGAAAGCATTGGTCCTAATTAGATGTGGACATAAACGCTTTAGATGAGTCGATAAGCGGATGCCGCCTAATTTGATCAGCAGCAGATTGAAAAGCATTTAATGCAAAGCATTAGCAACGGCTCAAATAGGATTGGAACCCGTTTTTGTTTCATTTGCATTGAGCTGCAGTGTCCCAAACAATGTGACCTATGAAAAATAGGACAAATCATTTTTTTAATGCAGTGTAAGATTATTATAAATGACCTTACGTTATTATTTATAACCTTACATTGGTACATACAATCCACAGTGTGGAAATACATTCCCAGAGCAAATAAAACCATCAGCTGCAATGTATGTAAGTACCACAACAGTACCAGCGGTATACATAACCACTTAAAGCTACAGTCGCTTATGGCTAGTGCTAGCTGTGGCAAAGCTGGCTAGGAGATGCGCCAACAGGGCAAACAAAGTCGGAAGATGACAGAAGAGAATTGTGAGAATGAGAATTGTTCAAACGTCACCAACCACAGTAGAAGGATATTTTAGTCAGCATTTTATCGTGAAGCATATTCAACCACTTGCTGCAGTGTCTAGAGATGGCTTTAGGGATGATTTCATCACATTCTTCTGAACTAGACTATGTTATCCCTTCACATAATACACTGTGGAACACCATCACACACACCAGTACAGTTAATAATCCATATGAAAGATCGGTGAGTGGTTCACTCACCGCAGACCTATGGACTTCCCCCTACCATGGAGCCATTCATCACCGTGACAGCGCATTATCTCACCGCCACTCGGGGAGACGAGGGTAACAGCCTCCTGCGTGTGACGCCAGAGAGGCTGCCAACACGGTCCCAAAGGCTGAAGGCCACATTCAACGGCGCCTGGTGGTGGTGGTGTTCTGTGTTACACACCATAACGCCAGCAGCATGAATCTGGTGATTTACTTTCACATGACCCCGGCTGCATTCATTACAGTTGGTGATAAAGGCGGGGCTGGTTTTACCTGAGGTAATGAAAGCCATTGATGTGGCAAGGGGACTGGTAAGTAGCCTAATTTCTGCCACTCGGCTGTGGCAACCTGTGCACAGGAGAAGTAGCATGCCCAGCTCAACGTCAAGGGGAACGGGCTCCAGACTGACTGTCCAATATGCGTTGGAGCATATTGGACACATACTGAACCTTTACAATGCTGGAGCGACTCCACGACTGCACGTCCAAGGCGTACTCAAATACCGTTACCAAATCCACCACCAGGAAAGCCATCTCAATGGGAGCCGCACAGTCGGAGCTGATCCAGCAGCTACTGCCTGTGCTGAGACCCCTGTTAAAGGAGACCACAAATGACCTAATTCATGACCTAATTGCCAACTACCTTCACCAACTTTTGGTGAAGGCAGTTTTCAAGCCATGGATTAGTTACACATGAGGGTGGGTATCATTCTCATGCTGCCCCTCATGACGTAGGGAGGGGTGCCTGAATCTGAACCACTCGCTGAAAGACATGCTTTCCGAGCTGGTTTGAGTTGGTAAGCACTCCAGATACCCAAATGTAACACTGAAGCACTGTAAAAAGTTTTTCATAATATATCCCCTTTAATCAATTTGATAGTCGATGGTATATATATATATATAAATGTGTGTATGTATATATATATATATATAAATGTATCTAATGAATGACTGATTAATAATCCAAGTGTAACATAGTGTAGCGAAGGTCAGTTTGCGGATGAGGGGGATTATGATAAGTGGGGTTGTCTCAGTGTGCATTTAGTTTATGAGGTTGTTTTCTCATTTGATAACCAAAAGTAGGACCAAAAGTATCACCCCTTTGAAGGCCTTAAAAATGTAACTGCATCGTAGTTTACTGTAGTTTATCACCATGCATGCTATTAGAGGGCTGTTGAGAAACGTAAATGGGCAATTTGGTAATATTTCTAGCCTCACACATCCAATAACAGCCATTTTAGGCAGATGTTATGCGATTGTCTTTGTGTTTGGGAATATTCATGGTTGATGAATATTGGTGTGATGGTGCATGGTGTGATCATGAATCTTATCTTTTTAAATAATTAACAAGGCAGATGGCCAGCAGAAAGGAAGGCATAAAATACAAACCATTATTTGTGTTTTTTCATGAAGAAAGACAAGAAATAACCAAAATAATTGAGAACTCTTAGTGATTTGAGGACCGAGGTTCCAGACTAATGGAATAATAATGTCAGGTTAGAGGTAAGGACTCATAGGAGAGGTGTTGGACATGACATTACGAATATTGCACATGATGATGCAAGGAGATGAGAGGTAGTATTACAGATAATATTTATAGATAACATGATAATAATAATAATAATAATATAGCACATGATAGAGTATTGCACATGATGTTGGTCAGTAATAATAATATTGCACGTAATACTGAGGAAAAATGCACATGATGTTGAATGGTAATATTGCACATTATATTGCTCAGTGTTCATTGTCTTGTATTTCCACTGTCCCTCCCACAGAGGGGGGAGGAGTTATAGAGTTTGATGGCCACAGGCAGAAAGGACCTCCTGTGGCGTTCTGTGGTGCATCTCGGTAATCTCGGTCTACAGCTGAAGGTGCTCTGGTATGACTCATGTGTGGCGTGCAGGGGATGGGAAGCGTTGTCCATAATACTGAGTAGTTTACTCAGCATCATCCTCTCAGAGACCTTGACCACAGACTCCAATTCCACTCCCAGGACAGAAGCCGCTTTCCTCATGAGCTTATTGAGTCTGTTAGTGTTGGCTACCTTCACCCTGCTGCCCCAGCACACAACAGCGTAGAAGATGACGCTGGCCACCACAGAGTGATAGAACATCTGCAGTATGATTTTGCCAGACTTTTGAAAGATCTGAGTCTCCGTAGGAAATACAGGCGACTCTGACCTTTGTTATACAGGGCCTCTGTGTTTTTAGTCCAGTCCATTTTATTGTCGATGTGAACACCCAGGTACTTATATTCCTCGACAATGTCCACCTCGGTCCCCCTGATGCTGACCGGTTTCAGGTGAGTTGGTTGCTTCCTGAAATCCACCACCAACTCCTTAGTCTTAGAGATGTTGAGTTGCAGGTGATTTAGTCCACTCCACGAAACTGTCCACCACACTCCTGTACTCGGACTCCTGCCCCTTTCTGATACAGCCCACAATGGCAGAGTCATCCAAAAACTTCTGCAGGTGGCTGGACTGTGAGCTGTATCTGAAGTCTGGATGTGCTTCAGGATTAGCCTCTCCAGCGACTTCATCACATGTGAGGTCAAGGCCACAGGTCTGTAGTCACTGTGGCTGCTTGCGTGTCTTTTCTTGGGCACAGGAACCAGGCATGATGTTTTCCACAGGACAGGGACGATCGTCGTGCTCAGGCTCAGGTTGAAGATGTGCTGGAAGACGCCGCACAGCTGAGTCACACACACCTTGAGCACTCTGGGGCTGAGGCCGTCAGGCCCTTGCCTGGGCGTAGTCTGCCAAGTTCACTTCTCACATCCTCTGCCGTGATGGTGATCATTGGCCCTGGAGAGAGGAGAGGGAGGAGAGGAGAGGGGAGGGGAGAGGGGAGGAGAGGGGGAGGGGAGAGAGATGGGGGAGGGGAGGAGAGGGGAAAGGGTCACAGAAGGAGCTGGGGGGAGGGTGGAGAGGAGCCACATCGTCAAACCTGTTGAACAGGTTTAACTCGTTGGCCTCATCCAGGTTTTCCTCCCTCCCCTGGATGGTCTTTGCTCCATGGCCAGTGATGGTTCTCATGCCACTCCACACCTCCCTGAGGTTCTTCTGTTGGGAGCTTCAGTGCACAGTCCTGGTTGGGATCACACAGTCTCTGCAGAAATTGACATAGTCTGTTATGCAGTCTGTGAGTCCGTCTATGTCCTGCCCATGTCCATCACAGAGAACATCCCAGTCTGTCAGCTCAAAACAGCCCCGGAGAGTCTCATCTGCATCCTGAGACCACCTCCGTACAGTTCTGGTGACCACTGGTTGCCTCTGAACCGCAGGTTTATAGAGGGGCCTCAGGTAGACCAGGTTGTGATCTGATCTGCCCAGAGGAGGGAGAGCTGTGGAGCTGTATGCCTCCTTAACATTGGCATACAGCAGGTCCACTGTTTTTTTCCCCCTGGTTTTGCAGTCCACAAACTGTTTGAATGTGGGCAGGGTTGATGTCAGAGTGACATGGTTAAAATCACCCGATATTGATATGAACACACTTGGGTGCAGTGTCTGTAGACGCGCGGTCACGGAATTGATTGCCTGCGACGCATTAGCCGCGGGAGGAATGTAGACGACAATAACAATGGCCTGGGTGAACTCTCTGGGCAGGTAGTATGGACGGAGACTCACTGCCAGCAATTCATTCACTGTAATGTGTCCAGGGTTGCACCAACTGTTGTTCACCTAAACAGCGACTCCCCCTCCTTTCTTCTTGCCTAAGTCCACTACAGTGTCCGGAACATTGTCGTGCAGCCATGTCTCCGTGAGGCACATAACAGAGCCCTCCCGGAACACACTCTTGGTCCTTGTGAGTGATGTTAACTCGTCCATCTTGTTCACCAGAGATCGTACGTTCCCCATGACGATGGATGGGAGATACGGTCGATATCTTCTCTTCCTTAGCCATCTTCTCCTCCCGGCCCTGCAGCCCCGTTATCTCCTCCTCAGCTCCCTGGGGGATGTCGGGTCTCCCGCCGGCCCCGCCACACAGTCGGAGGTTCAGCAGCTGATCTCTAGTGTGCACAATGGAGCCCCGCGGCGTGTCCGCATCTGCCATGTCGGGCGTCGGGCACAGTAAATGTACTATAAAAATAGCGACTAAAAACAGAGAAAGAACTCGCTGAGCGATCTTGTTCAACTTATCTTAGTAATTAAATAACAAGAATTCTAAAACAAGTAAATAAAGATCTAAAAAAAGTTAAAGTACAAGACCGTTATGAGCAAATCTGGCAGGCACCCGCCCGGGACGGCGCCGGAAGTTAGAAAGTGTGATCAACTGATCAATGATCACTGATCAAATACAATAGTAAACGGTGTTCCTACGCTGCCAGGGTAGATGAAGCAGCAGGTACTTGAGTACTGGACTGAGCAAGCTGAAGCTGTTGTAACTGGGAATAGATGCCAGACATATTCTCCTAAATAGAGTCCAGCGAACGATGAATGGTCTCAATCTGAGACAATCTGGTGAATTCTGAGCATGCCTCCCTGTCTTTCCAGTTTAAGCTTAGATATGCTGAGTCCATGTTAGGCAAGATTGTAATGTCAGGTTAGGGGTAAGGACTCACTCACAGAGTTAGCTCAAAAAAGGTTTATTAAAGAATCAACAGATCCAGTCAGCAATCAAAACCGAAATAGTATTCCAGGCAGAGATCAAAAACTAAACAGCCAGGCAAATAGTCCCCAAAACATCTGGCAGACAAAAACTGTGGTCAAAAACAAAAAACAAACGAGAAGAATTAACAATGTACCGACCGCTTGACAGCTCTGGCAAAGCGTAGTGACAATCTCGCACTGAACACAGACAATCTCAGAAATACACAGTAAACACACTGGGTGATTAACTAAAGACGCATGGTAGGTCTAAACAAATGATGAAGTAATCAGGTGGTAATAGGCAATAGGTGAGGGGAGGAGGCAACAGCGCTTGGATTCCCGTAATACAAACAGAAGGCACATGACCTGACAAAACAAAACGAAAGAAAACCACACGACAGAAAAACACACAGCAGGATATGACACCACCAGCGGGAATTTCTGACAAGTGAATGTGGGAGAGTTGTTTTTCATCTTTGCAGACAGTCGACTAATTTGTGGCACAGTTCAGATATAGTCTATATTAGTCACACTGAGCCAAATACTGTGTCTGTTTTCACCTTACGTAGATATTTAAAAGTATGTATACTATTTATACCATGTGAAAAACATCTTTGTGCTAAAATTCTCTCATGGCCTAAATTAAGCACATGATGAAATGTCATATGACGCTATTAGCCTCGCCTGCTAGCCATGGGGACAACACACATCATGGTTTGAAAGACCCTCAGTCGAGAAAGCGTACAACAAGTGGGTTTCATAAACACCGAACATAATTGGAACTAAGCCCACATTTACCATTTACATCGTGATCTGCTGGCAAAGCTGTGTGGTACTCAAGAGAGCCCACGCTCCAGCTAGGAATTACAAATCAATTGCACAGTAAAACTAAAAGATGCATCTGTGACAGGTAAACTTTAACCAAGGTTAAAGTATTAAAGGGTGCATGCTTTTCTAGTCTTAAATGGAAATGGGATGTCCATGGAATAACTTTTTCAGCTGCATTTCTCTTATCTATCGACAGAAGAAAACATCCTTGGACCTTGAAGTAATATCCTGCTAAACTGTTGTAGAATGTGGAAGAAATCCATGAATTTTTTCATATTTCATATAATTTTTTTTTTAAGGGATACATAGGATCCACTCAATTTGCCTTTGGGCATCTGCTTCCAAGCATATCGCAACCTATGTTAGATAACTGCATATGACGAGTCGGATATTTGTGTGTGTTCGCCATTTGTAACACCTGCTAATTATTCACGAGGCATCGGCACACGTCGCTTTGAGTCATCTTTTGAGTCGAGATGGGCTTTTATATAGCACTGGGGCTTTATCAAGTGTGACGTGAAGGGTCACTCATGAAGCTTTTCTTGTGCTAGATCAGATTAATTTCAAGTAAGGGCACCCGATCATCACACGATAATGGGCTGCTTGTTTTGCCAGAGACCTTGGGTTACGTCATGCATCCTGTGGCACTGAATGCAAACTCCAGTGGATTCCACTGATGGACTGCAACTCAATACACCGTGCTCTGTTTCTGATGCGCCAGCAGACACTGCTATCGCCATGTATCAATCTCGCCACAAGTTGTTGTGTCAGTCCCTCAATTCTCTTTTTTTGTTTTCGTCTTTCCATCTATTTTTTTGCATCCTCACACTGATTGTCGCTGCAAATGTTGTGATGCACTTAAGGATCCATCCTGCATGTGGAAATGTCATATCTGTGTTTCGGGGGGGGGGGCAAAAAGAAGCCAAGGTTAAATTAATTAATTAGAATTACCTCATCACCAAAGCGACATTGCGCTCTTCTCCTGTATCAAGGGCGGTAAATTCCTCCATGCTAGAGCGCCATCCCGGGCCCAGCGCAATAATAAGCCTGTCAGCTTGATTTAACAATCCTGTGGTGGTATTATCAGAGACACCATCAGATTTACAATAATTCATAAATCTTCTGCACTAAAGGGGTAAATCAATGGCCGTGCACACTTTAACTCCTAAATCTCCTCTGTGTTTCACGCAAATGAATGAAACAAAGCAGCAAGACGAAGCCTTGGCATGCAGTAGGGCATTAGATGGACACGTTGCTGTTAAAACATAGCAATAGGAATACATATCATTAGGACTCAATTAGGGGTAAATCATTCAGACTTCAGGAGTGCTAACCACTAAAGTTTAACATGGCACACATTCCAATAGGATTTTTGTGATGGTAGTTTATTGGAACTTCAGAAGATCAGAACTCAAACACCGATGGAGATGCAGCAGTGTGTATTGCTATCAGTGGTTGTTTTGTTTTCAACAATGCGTTAATTGATTTTGAACATGCACATATACAACAACAATAAAGAAACATTCAGTAAAATTACAACAGTAGTAAGACAAACACAATCACAACAACACAGGTGCACACGCACACACACACACACACACACACACACACACACACATACACATACACACACACCTTTCAGAAGCATGGGAAAGCGTACAAATATAACAACATGCTTTGTATCATTTTCTTTTCTATCTCCGACCTTCAGAACATCCATATATTGCGTCCATTGTAAATTACGTGTTCCCCCCCCCTTGCCCTTGGCAATATATGTTTGTCTCGTCTCACCCAACACTCTCTGAGACTTCAGCTATCCACATTCTGAACACTGCAGGATCCCTCATACTCTTGCAACACTGCAATAACTCTCTTGGCATGAAGAAGTCCAAAGTCCAAAAATGTATTGATCGTTTGTGTTATTGTTTACCCGTTAAAGTATCCCATTAAATAAATCAATTGAGAATGCCAAAGGACTCCTGTTAAATTAATGGACTCCACTTATTTAGCACTCCTCTGTCCACTACAACCACTCAAAGCGCTTTATATTTCTGCTTCCCAGTCAACCATTCCCACACAGAGGGCACCGTGTCAACCATGCCCAGTAACAACCAGCACTTCTGGGAGCAGGTTGGTGTTAAGCCTCTTGCTAAAGGGCTCCCCAACCCTCTAGCCAGCACAAAGTAACCAAGAACTCTTCAGCTGCCAAGCGACCCGCTCTACTCTCCTCCACTTTCACTCTCGGATGAAACACACCTACAGTATGATTCCTATTTGACAGGGAAATTATCCGGTAACTGCATAACCGGCTATGCTTTGTTTTGTATTGTGTGTGTGTGCCCGCCCACGCACTGATCTCCAGGGCCCAGTATTTCAAAACATTTAATCTGGATCAGAATGATCTGGATTTTGTAATGCCTATTTTTGCTATCCTAGATCAAATTGATCTTGTAGGTTTTGTCCCTGTCCTTTTCAAAGAATCTTCGGATAGGATCATTCTGATCCAGATACCACAAGATCAGGATTACAGAATCTAGATTTGCAGTCTTTGGATAGGCCTCCGTTAGGCTACAACATTTAATTGACACAGACATGTGAACATTTTGGGAAGTGTAAATCAATTTGCATATTATTCATAATATGCAAAGGAGGAACTAGAGTCCAGGAGGAACTAGAGAGTGTGGCTGGGGAGAAGGAAGCCTGGGGGGCCCTGCTTAGCCGGCTGCCACCGTGACCCGACCCCGGATAAGCGGACGAAAATGGATGGATGGATGGATATTATTCATATTCATTTAGCTGCATTAGTACACAATACATACACCAGAATTGCATAATTGGGTGCTGGTCATAACCATCTGTCTGGTCTAACTATTGCTGTATTTATCATTGTTGTTTTGTTTTTTCCTGTGTGAAGCACTTGTGGCATGTCGTGTATTATTATTAACAATAATTAAATGTCTCACTGGATAAAAAAAAAGTCCAACAAAACTTTTGTCAGCACACTACTGTTTTTATTGATCAAAAGACCCGAAGTCAAATAGTGGTTGACTAGAGCGTTTCTCGTTGACCGTCCAGCTGGTCCATCTGCTTGCAGTGCTGCCAGTGGTAGGTCAGGGACATCTACTTGGGGCTGTGAATGATCACCTCTCTCATCACAGTGAGGAACCTTGCGTTCTCCAGCAATGTTATGCAGCACAATGCAGGCCAGAATGATGTTGCGTGCTCGCTGTGGGTCTACACGTAGGTAGTTCCAACACCCCATTCAAGCGCTCAATTGTGCTCCTAGTTCTTCCATGGGCACAGTTGAATCTCTCCCCTGCATCAAGGTGTCATTAGCCATGGTAAGAGTGGGTATGCGCTGTCACCCAATATGATGCCATCTGGGGGATTTTCTTGGAGGTTTCTGGAAATGTGGCTCTCCCTCAAGATCCTTGCGTCATGGACCGACCCTGGCCATTTCACCACACAGTTGGTTATGATGAGGTCTGCATTCCCCACAAGTTGCACATTGATGCTGTGCCGTCCTTTCCTGTTCACAAACTCCCATTCCCTCTCATGGGGTGCTTGGATGTGGACATGAGTGCAGTCTATCACGCCAATAGTATTTGGCATTTTCCCCATTTCATAGAACTTGAACTTGATCTGCTTGATTTGTTCTGGATTTGTTGGAAATTTGACAAACTGGTTGACAAGGCTGGCTAACACAGATGACACGCTGTGTACTACAGAGCTGACAGTGGATTTCTGGACACACACACCATCTCCTATGACTTGGTAGAATGATGCACATGCGTAGAAGCGCAAAGTAATGAGTACCTGTTCCTCCACAGTCAATGCATCACTTCTTTTTGTAGTGTGTTCCAGTTGTGGTTGAAGTAGACTGACAATGAATGCAATGTCAGCCGCACCAAATCTGAATCTTGCATACAATTCAACGTCTGTATACTCTTGTAGTAGTTTTGGGCGTGCAATGTGCACACTTTGGCTATATTTTCTCTTTTGCTGTTGTAGACGGTGAGCAATGGATGTCATTGTGTTGGAATGGTCCCTCGTTTGAACAACCGCTCCCAGTTCACACCTGTGCTCATTTAAGTATGTGTATTTAATACAGGTGTGCTTTGCTAGAGAGATAGACAGAGAGAGAAAATGGCTATGGCAGCAAGTACCTCAAAGGGGAGCAATTTCACCCAAGCTGAAACACATGCCTTGCTAGAAGGTGTAAGGGCACATTATGACATTATGAGGACTAAATTAGGCTCCTCTGTAACAGCCAAGATGAAACACAACATCTGGACTGACATCACAAAGAGGGTGAATGCCACAGGGAGTGGTCAATTAAGAACCCTGGAACAGGTGAAACTGCGCTGGAAGAATTTAAAACAGAAGGCCCCAAAAGACCACAGTGAGTCTTGACAACATAAAAAAAAAACGGGCAACAAACCATGTAAGCGTGGGGAGTTCACTGATATCATTCTAGACATCATTGGTGGAGAAAGATCCCAGGCTCTACATGGCATTCAGTCAGTCTCACAAGGTGGTGAGTCTGAACTGTATACGATGATGATATGATTATGAGACTAACACTCAAAATTCAGAAATGGCTAATGAGTTGGTCACTGACCCCCTGGTCAGTGACACACAACCACAAGAGGACCCTCACCCTCAAGATTACCCTCACTCTTCAAGGGGAGAACCGCCCCAAAGGAGGCGGCGTCTGGAGAAAAACCCCAACAGTCAAGAGGGCTATGGGGATCTGGTGAGGAAAGAAAGTGAGAGAGCAGAGAAACAGATCTCTCTAGCCGAGGAACAGATTAAACTGACCTGGCTTCAACAGGGAAACAAAACTTTGCATTCGCCTCTTAGAAGAGAGGCTGAAAGATAATGGCATTGCTGTTTCGGATGAAGATGTGTGACATGCTTGTACTTGCACCTACCGATTTCTCTAAGGGCTTGGAGTTTTTTCTTTTGAGTTACTTGAAAATATTTGATTGGTTAATTATTTAATTTAGAATGGGTATTGTTTTGGCATGGTCTGTGTTAGGTTACTTTAATATGCAATCACTGAATAAAAGAATGTTTAAATATGTGCCATGTGTCCTACATGTCTCTACATCCACCTTGAATCCATGCTTGATCCACCCTTCCAGTACCCTGGAAATCCAGAGTTCTCGCGAGAGCACAATTAGAATTTGCTCAGCGAGTACTCTGGTAACGAGTAACATGCTCATTAGCTATGCCTGTTGTTTCGAACATCAACCAATCACATCGGTGTATCTGATATAGGCGGGCCAGAGGCGGGCTAAACAGATGACGTCAGCGCTGCGACGGAATCAGTCCGGAATCAGTCAGTAAACATTGCAAGATGGCTATCGAAAATGTTGACTGAGTATCTGTACAAACTAGGGATGCACCGAGTACTTGCCGATAGCGAATACCGATACGAGTACTTAATAAAACCATTACAGTTCTAATGACTTTGAAAACATGTTATTTTTTGTCTGGGGGGGGGTGCTCTGTTAATTCGCGGTTCTGATGGGGGGGGGGGTGCTCCGTTAATTTGCGGTTCTGATGGGGGGGGGTGCTCTGTTAATTCGCGGTTCTGATGGGGGGGTGGTGCTTCCGTTAATTTGCGGTTCTGATGGGGGGGGGGGGTGCTCCGTTAATTTGCGGTTCTGATGGGGGGGGGTGCTCCGTTAATTCGCGGTTCTGATGGGGGAGGGGGTGCTCCGTTAATTCGCGGTTCTGATGGGGGGGGGGGTGCTCCGTTAATTCGCGGTTCTGATGGGGGGGGGTGCTCCGTTAATTTGCGGTTCTGATGGGGGGGGGGGGTGCTCTGTTAATTTGCGGTTCTGATGGGGGGGGGGGGGGGGGGGGGTGCTCCGTTAATTCGCGGTTCTGATGGGGGGGTGCTCTGTTAATTGGTGGGGACATGTCCCCAGCGTCCCCACTAAATTCTACGCCCATGCTCGGTACCATGCGCAGTTGCTATTAAACATCCATAAACGACAACTCGGTTGCATCTCTTTATTTCAATATTCCTTGGCTAAGAATATTACAAGGTTAACGTTGCGTTGCCAAAGTGGTATCTCCGTGGTATTTCCATGAGGCTACATTTACGTCTCTCTGTCAAACTATTCTCCAAAACAAACTGGTTTCCGTCGCTCTGGATACGTCACCCCGTGTATTCTTCTGATTGGTCGTAGTGTTATCCAATTGCGTGCAGTGATATTTTCAAACGCATTCTTGGTGCCACCCCTCGAGTTGGGCCATTTTCATTGCTCATTACCAGACCTACAGCTTTCTAGATGTAGGTCTGGATTTCCAGGCTACCCTTCCAGTGGGATCAGGATAATCCAGATTTTTAGCATCAGAACTATCCTTATCTCCACCTTAGAATTTTTAAATACCCAAGAACAACATTTGATCAGGTTTCTGGGTAGGATTGTATTACCAAATCCATATCCCAATTTAGGAGGATCAGGATCACATATCCTGGTTTGAAATACCCAATTTTGAGATTTAATCCTATCCGGATAATTCTGATCCAGATTAAATGTTTTGAAATACTGGGCCCTGGCTATTGGAATGCCATTTCACAGATTTACTATTTCCAGATCATGCTCATGGCCGACATTGGATTGTCTTGTTTGAGTTATGACGACTGAGGTCTAATTAAGTCCTCCGTTAATACATGATTTGTATCAGACTAGAGTGACACTTGCACCCTAAGGCGCTCTCAGTTGAGGGATGTGGTCATGGCTCTGACTACCTTTATACGCTGAATGGAAAGCACGAAACTGATTGGCTTCACAAGGGAAGGTGGAACATTGTTTTTGCACCTGCTGTCGTCACTAACGTTTGCCACAAATGTGTGACGCGACACACATGCTGCACGCTAGCTCTCTCTCTCTCTCTCTATCTCTCTCTCTCTTTCTCTCTCTTTCTCTCTCGCTCGTTCACAACGTTGCCGATGGAAGTGCTGAAAACCAGGTCCACCAGCGGTCACTGAATGCGATCGTCCAAACACATGGCCATGTGAGAAAGCCCAGATTGCTATGTGTTACCTTTTTGCCCGTCTATTCATTCACTCATTCATTCTGGTGGTAATTTGCCCCATTACACCGAAGTGAGGTCACCAGAGTTTCCATGCCGACGGCACTTACTTCATGGTAGTAGATATGAGGATTATGGTATTTTTCCTTCTCCTTTTTTCTCCATTAACCTATGCTTTTCCCCTGTTTGTATCATTGTTGCAGACCACAGCCTTATTTAAATCCACATACGTGGGAGCCTGTCTGTTTCCGTGTTCTCTAATCGGGACACACACATCGACACACCTTGCACCAGGACACCTGGAGACCCCCATCTCCTTTTCAGCCCAATTGAATGTCCTGGTTTTAGGGCCCAGGTCCATCGCCCATGTGGTAAACCCTCCCACAAGAAGCAGCAGAGAGACAGCAGCTGAAGTTCACCACAGTCCTGGTGCTGACCTTCAGTTGGAGGTCTTTCAATGAGTCGTCCTATAATGCCCCATAGATCTTCATCCCCAGGAAGCCAATGCTTGTGTGTTGTGTTGTCTGTCACCCGTCAAAGGCGCTCAGAAGTTGTAGACGTTATAAACAAGTTAATTTGAACACGGTGAAAGGTTGAAGGAAGGGGAACGTTAATGAAATTTCGGCAGGGGGGCACATTTTCCAATGCGTCATTGATTCTCAAGGCAATAAATCACGTGTCCTGTGTGGTCACCTTAAACTGCTGAGCAAACCAATTAATTCTGTTAAGTAAACGACTGTGGGGAACACAAAAGCGTATTAGATAGTGATTGTCAATCTGCTCATTGCGAGGTTGGCTCAATGGAAGATAAACAAAAGGACAGAATTATTAATACAGTAGCATACTGAACAAATGAAAATGGATTGACAAACACACAACACACACACACACATTTATTTTAGTGTTACATGAATAGCAAAAGCGTCCACAAACTAACTAAAACAAACTTGATCTGCTGCAGAGCAAAGGTATTCTGATGTATAGAATGTTTATTACGTTTAACTATATTATATACATTTCCATTACATTACATAAAAGTTGTATGCATTGCCATATTAGTATATTACTTGTATCAATAAGTGTTTTGTGAGTTCATAAGAAAGTTATGGGAGAAGCTCACCAGACTATGTGCTGCCAGTCTGCGCTCATGAAGGCATTTGAAGGTGATTCATCTCTTGGCCACAGTCTGCTTGCTCTGATTCCCTCCAAATGTCATTGTGTTTCTGTGGACTGTCTGTTCCTAATTCCTATACATGGATAAATTAACTCTTCTCTGTTGTTCTCTCACTCTCTCGCTCTCTATTCTCTCTATTCAATATGTATGGATTTCCTTGTCACTGTTTCCTTCTAGGAAGATAATTATTTAAAATATTTTAAATGATTAATCTAAATCAGATCGAAAGCTATGTTACATTGTTCTTAATGTTGTTGATCAAAAGTATTGAATTCTAACTACAATTATGTATTGTTATTAATAAAATACTGCGGCACATTGATGATGGGAAACTATGAAGAACAAATGGTGTAAAGAATAAAGATCTAAAATAATAATGATCTTGAACGTAGAATAGCAGGCTACCTTTCACCTTAAACCTCTTTAAGAACCATTTTCAAGCAAGCATCAAGCAAGGCATTTTGTGTGCCAATTAAATTCCTCCCCTCAGAAAGTGCCATCTAGGCTAAATTGCATTTAATTGTGTGTGATTTTCTATAATCAGGGGGATAAATGATTCACACTCTGCTAGCTGTTTGTTGAGACAGCGGAGAGAGCCATAATCATTCTCAATGTTTTTTTCCCCACCGTAACAGAATACAAAAGAGTTTAATTTGTGAATATGCTTTCTACATATTTTTTCTCTTCTGAATATAATATAACATATGTCAAAACAGCAGTGACTCATCCAAAGTCATTTGTAGGTTTTGCTTAGACTTTCTAACACATTTGTTTCACAAAAAATGTATGTGTTATACTACAGTAGTTTATACTACTTGTGTGGTAACCATAACCTTTCAGCTGGGTTTCTTAGGGGCCGTTAAGCATGGGCGGCTTCCTGATTTGTAATCACATTTGCCATCACGATTGGGGATTTCTATTTCATTGGATCCTAAATCACACGTCATCTCGCACCCATTGCTTCCACCCTGGCTTTTGTTTATTCCACGCGTCATCTGATTCATACTGCTGCGCTGCACATGGCCGCAAATTAAATGGCACACAATATGCTATAGGATGTGCTCCTGATGCGTGGAGCAGAAACCACCGACCTCCATTTTCTTTTTTCCCATTTGAGGTCAACAGTGGTACTGGGTATAATTCAATAATTCCCGAATCTCCTGTCTGGGATTATTATAATAAAGTACCAAGTAATTCTCATGACTTTTATCGTTAGCATTGCTCTTTATTTTTTTGTAATAGTTGATTTCCAGTGTGACTTGGTAACCTATTGTGTATTAGTCAAATTGAGCAGAGACAACATGGTCGCTTTCAACAGTGTATTATGTATTCAAATAACGTGACGTCTTTATATCCTTTATTTGGATCATCTCTACTGTAATGAATGCATTATTAACCATCCCTGCGGCCGTTCCTGAGAGACCTGAGATTTCCTGAGAAATTGAACAGGAAATTAAAGCCCCTGAATAGGAAGTGAGGCGGTGGGAGATTCAAATTATACCCAATGATAATTAATGCTATGTGAATGGTGTATAAATGGGATGCACGGGTTTGTGGGGTTGTTCCACCATTGTAGCCGTCTATCCGTCGATATCCACGAGCTCCACAACCTAACAAGCTCTGGGACAGTCTGGAGGCTCAGGAGCGCAAACGTAATTACCATAGTTGACTAGTTAATCTGTGTTTTTATTTTATTATTTTGTTCAGTGCTTCATGCGACCAAACAAAATAATGAGCCGTCCAGTTCGACAGTTCAGTTCGAGAGTTGCCTTCCTCCAAAGTCAGTTCCTTCCACCTGTTTATCAGCCTTGATGCCGAAAAGCATTACACCTCGATTTATATGAACTAGTTAATAGTTTGATTCGATAAAATACCCAACACAGATAATCAGATTAAAAGTGTAGCCATGTCATGCTCCAGACTTGTTTTCAGGCCGTGTTTTCTCTGAATCAGTCCGTGAACTGATCTGATTTGGCTGCTGTGTTGGAGGGAGGGGCCCACAAGCCACAGTGAGTGCAGATACACTTGCCCTCGAGCATCCCCAGTAGTTGATGGTTGTTCCACAGCCGATGGACCTTTCCACCCTGTCAGTCACGCCGGAGAATAATAACCAACCAGCCCCTTGCAACAGGAGCCGCCATGATGTCCCACAAACAAAGCGTTGTCCCGCGTTGTTGTGTATCATAGATTAGACTAACAAGCTACATTTAGTTAGAACAACATGGTTCTATAATGACCACCAGATATCCAGCAGAGATTACCAGGGAGGCACGTTTCATCCAGATTTTGGAGTATCCATGCAGTCTGCAGGACTTGTTTTTAATACATGGATAGAGCTTATGTATTTTAAATTTGGACAACCTACATATGGCCTCATAGAAACATTATTATTAAAACATGCCTGAAAACTTTAGCAAATAATTTCCTTCTACTTGAGTCATTATGTGATGGTACTGAATGTAAGACCCAGGTGCCATCTGCACTGGCTTTACAGAGTCAGCTTTATAGTGACTATAAGTCAAGCACAACCCTCAAAGTATTGACTGGATGTGATCCAAGTGGTTCTGTCATTTTTGTGTCAGAGTTATTTACAGGTGCTGTATCTGATAAGGCAATTACTGAACGCAGTGGTTTTTATGATGTACTTAAAACACTGAAAGTTCACAAGTGCAACAATCAAATGGTTGATAGCGACTCCACACATCAATTTACAGCAGCGCCGACACAAAAAGCTACAAAGCTCACTAATTAGTTAAAATTCAAAGGTTTATTTGTCACCTATTTCAGTGTACAGGTACATTGAGCAGTGAAATGTTTTTTTCGCTAGGACCAGATTGTTACCGCGCCATCGTGTGATTAGCATAGCTAGGTGATTAGCCCATTGTAGCTAGTAGTTAGCAGATCTTAGGCTTATTTTCATTGTAAACACATCACTAACGTACTCACTCTGCTTTACATGTGCAGTAGGACTCCACGATTTTGTCCTGATGAATTTCAATGTGGAGTTTGTGAGGCGTTTGTGTCTTCCGCATAGATCGCCAACACTTAGCATCAAGTTTTATGTTGTCGTCTGCTCCGTCCGAAATCCGAACGTCATGGATATATCCTTGTGTCAAATAGTTCAGGCCTTTCTGTAGAACTCTTAGATAAAGTAGCAGCGTTTGGCAAATAACATACAGCGATATTGTCAGGAATCCTTGAGAGAGAATCATCAGCAGGGGGGCGTTGTTCAGTGGACATTACTAACATGCTGCAGAGCTGTGGGAAAGCTTGTGGGGCATAGCAACAGTAACTAGGGGGGCGGGACTTGCCACTGAATAGGGAAAGGTTCATTGACTTCGTACTGTACGTCATTCATTTGCACTGCCAGCCCAGCTGATCAGTCAGGCCTTTTCACACCTCTTTAGCTGCATGGACTGTAAATCACTGTCTGATTCAAGCACCTCAGAGAGAGATCTATTTTTTTCTGAGGTTATGCGCTGGTCTGTTCAGTTTTATTGCCATGTCAGTTCAATGGGTCTTCTCCGTACATTCACATTTGGAATTTAAGTTTACACTATGCACTTTATTAAATGCATGACAAACATTACACATTTGAACATATTATACATATTTATTGATGGATTTGTAAACCACTGAAATAATAATAATAATAATAATAATAATAATAATAATAATAACAACTTGTATAGCACCTTTAAAGTTTTTACACTGAGACAAAGCAAAAATAGGTTACTCAGAAGACAATATAACAACAGAAAGCAGAACAAAAAGGCCAAACAAAAGCAAGACAAGATCATGGTAAAATTAAGATGAATTTGGAACTAAAAGACAATAAAAACATTTTAAATAAATGAAATAAAAATAGATTAAAAAAAGAAAAGAAAAGAATAAAGGCAATAAAAAGATGACATCACACAAAAGCAAATCTGTAAAAATGGGTTTTAAGAAGAGATTTAAAGAAGTCACTGATTCTGCAAGCCTTATCTCCTCAGGCAGGTCGTTCCAAAGCCGAGGAGCCCTGGCGGCAAAATCACGGTCAACTTTAGATTTCAGCCTCGACTTTGGAACGGCCAGAAGGGTCCCACCAGAGGATCTAAGGCTGTGAGCTGGCTCATATGGAGTCAACAGTTCTGCAATGTTGATGTTGAAATGGCTTCAAAGTGCCACTAAAATAACATAATTGAAAAGCTATTATTGTCTAATCTTCAAAGTGCAGAAAAACTGAATTTTTAAATTTTAAACAACACTCTGGTGGCTGATTAATTCATTTATTATTGCTGCTGGGGTGGTGAACATTATTTTATGACGTTTGTATTGATACACATGGCTGGTTTGACTTGACTCTTCGCAGGCTGGGGTTTGCATCTCCATTACAACTCGGGATGCAAGAAATACCAAAAAACTACATTTACAATTCTCTATAACTTAATCCAAATATATATCATAATACTAATATACTATTGTGGGATTATGTGTGTTTGGTGGCTGGCACAATTGGCCTCACCTGGCCCAGTTAGAGTCTGGGGGGTGCAGGCCTGTGGTGCATTGGCTAATCAGTGCACCACAGGTTAAGTCAGCCACCAGCACTCACACTCAGAGAGCTAAGGACCATGTAGCAGCCAAGAGTGTAATAACTACCTTTAATGTAATAACTGCCAATAACGTAATCATTTTGCAATTCCTATTGTAATAAAAGTCAATAATGTAATAACTGACCAATAATGTAATACATTTTCTAAACCAATAACGTAATAACCTTTTGCGCCTAATGTAATAACTTATTACATTATTGATAGGTTATTACATTATTAGGTGTGTAAAAAAAAAAACATACAAATTTTTATAACTGAGCTGATAATGTAATAATATACTTATATCACTATATTTACCAGTGATTTTAATGTTGTATCCATTGGGAACATTTTAAATTGGGAGACGTATCTGGTTTAATTGAGTTTTAGTTAGGCTTTTGTTTTGGGCAGGGTACTTTGTCATTGTAAGCGCGTTAGATCACTGAAATTCAGAGCATGGATATCCGTTTAACATACAGCGTTCCATACAGCCAGCACATGGCTGTATGGAAAAGTGCCACCGTATGACCCATGTCGCTCGGCTTGCCCTCTTATGCCATCGCCTGCTTCCTCTCCAGCTCTGAAAGTAGCGCTACCGTCTTCCTCGACTTCACCACGGCTGTTGCACATATAACGTAACAAAACTGTCGCGGCACCTCCTGGTGCGTTGACCGCATTGCAGCAATAAATGCATGGCCGATTTTATTACCGTTTTTACATGGCACTGTGCACATTTTTCCTTAGGCAGTATAAAAAAAAAGCTGTAGGCGTGCCGCCTAAGCCTTTTCAAAGCAGGAAGAACCCTGCAATGGATTGTGTTATTTTAATTCCAGTTTTATAGGAAACTTTAGGAGCTTAAATGAAATGGCACCAGGTAATTTAATTGCAAAAAACTACGCTGGAGGACATCAACAATGCCCAATTTGTGTTTTCTCTCACTCGTTTTAACCCACACACAATCAGCAGTCGCTCATTGTTTTGGAAAGCTTCTTCAGAGAAACCTGCTCCACTCATTAGTGTCGCAGGCTCTGTTGCCTATGCTCCGTCGGAGAAGCATACAGGCAAGCAGCAGCCTCTGTCCTCCTCTGCCTCCCTTCCACTGCCACACCGCCCCCCTCATCCTGCAGTCCAGTCAGACCTTCATGGTCACGCCGTGCATGTGTTGACATTTGGAGAGACATGTAGAAGACATTTTAAGTCTAAACGTTGCTACTTGTACAGAAATGTGTGCGTCAGACATCCCTCTGAAGTTCAAATTTAAACTTGGAGTATATACCTTTTGAATACCCTAGGAGAGCTTCTATACACATTGTAGCTATTTATAATTGTTTAAAACATCACACATCACACAGCACACTGCAAATCTCATCAACAGTTGACATTTGTCAGTGATTCATTTCAAACTTTACAGGTAAATTAATTCAGAATAATAAAAAAAACTGACCTCATCGCCTGTTGTCATGCTGCGAATGAGAATTTGCAAATCAACTCTGCAGAACTTGGCAACTTTTTTCATCAGGGCCTTGACTTTGGGTTTCTGATTTGTATGCAAATGAAATAAATGTTTAATACTCAGGCGAGGAGGCTTGTGAGAGTGATTAACGATGGCCGGGCGGTTGGATGGTGCATTAATATTCCCTTACGGCGTGCGCTGGGTCCGGCGTCTGCTGAAGTTATAACTGGATGGGGATTTCATACTCCCGTCCTGTGTGGGCTGTGCCCGCACGCCTCTCCTCTCAAGTGGTGGTAGTCCGAGGTCTCATTCTGCAGACGGGGACATCTTCCAAACTGACACCGCAGTCACTGTGTTGCCAGCAAACGGCCAAAGCAAGTACATTAATTGAGCGCCATTATGCGGCATCGTATCAGTGGAGCAAATGAGCAGCATATGCAAATGTAAACTCACGGTTGAGTCCTCCTAACGGAGACAAACTGGAATGACGAGTGCTTCACACAGCCTTCGTCCTGCTGCCTAATTTTTGTGTTAAGCTCAGTGCTCCTCTGACAATAACCTCCTATTTATCAGGGGGTGGGGGAGCTACAGACCAACACTGTTATCAAGACAGTTTTTCTGTCTTTTCTTTTTTTTGTTCAACAAGATAAGGTCCTGTAGCAAAAGCCCATTACTTTTCCATCGGAGACCATGGCAGGGAACCTCTGAGAGACCCACTAAAGCCCTTTCTCATGTTTTCTGTGCTTTAAGGTTGAAATCCATACCAATAATCCATTTGTCAAGAAGCCATATTGCTTTTTGAATTCCCCTTTATATCCTTGCGTTTTGAAGTTCTGCTGAATAATGCTCCCAGAATGTTTCTGATGCTCCCCCTGTAGGGACACATTTCTGTGTTTTGGCGCTGACGCTGATAACTAATGAGTCATTTGTCCTATTAAATCACTTGTTCTTCTTTCAGTTGTTTGTGTGTGTGGGTTGTAGTTTTACACAAAGAAGTACGGGAAAGAGAAGTTGATCAGTGGGAAATGGTTTGTAAAAACTAATACTTTTTCCCTTCAACTAAATGTGAACCTTTTTTTAATGATTAACCTTCACAGAGTATTAAATGGGATATACTGTACTATCCATTTTTAATGGAAGGGAATCGAGCAGAGTACCCGGCCTCAAAGCACTTAACCGTAATTAATGATGTGCCCAAAATGGGTGGAGCTAGTTCTGGCGGGACATTGTAGTCACACATACACTGACGGGTGGTCAGTTTAAGGCCCTTACATCTCACTCACACACCCCTTAAGTGGGTGGAGCTGGATTTCACCAACCACCACCTCAGGCTCCACCTGCTGTTGTTCTGCTCTGCTGTATTGTCTATGTAACCTACACAATGAGTTGAGATATCTGATGTAGCCCTTGGAGGGATTGTATAGAACATCCTGTTGGCAAATGTTGCTATGGTTGTATCTGACATTTGTATGTCATGTGTTAAATCCTACATCAGGGAGCACCAGTGGGCTCATACTGCCAAACTAAAAGTTTTATGACCATTTCATCCAATAAATTGTTGTATGTAAATATAGCATGGGGGATTTCTGACAGAATTGCACAAAATGCTAGAGCAGTCTACCATCGATCTTAGGACGTAAGGAAATATCAATAAATGTTACCTCACTAGGTCCAATTTAACATGTCAATTTGCCAGGCAGCAAATACATTCTATGAATCAAATGCATCACACGACTTCACAACGAGGATATATAACCTCTCCCGCAACATTTTAATTCAAATGGACTTGACAGCATTAATAAGAATATTTTCATCAAGAACAAAAAGAAAACTAAACTTACTATGATTCTATGATTCCTAACCTCTTCATTAAATGTTTGGAAAACCATGACACTATTTTCAGAAGCCTATTGTAATCTTTGCCAGATTCCTTTAGCATGGGTGTGATGTTAGTCAAAGGTGGAATATAACAATTATGGTGCCTCAAACCCTGAACCATGCAGGCAATAATGAGCACTTGAAACTTGTTCTGTTGGCATTGCAATTATGAAAGCTTGAAACGTGTTCGATTCTCATCTTTATGTACCACCAGCGATATATTCCTATCTCTTTCGGCAAATATACTTTTTGTACACTTATTGCTTTGGATAAAATTGTTTGCCAAATGCCCTGAATGGAAATGGAAATGGAAATGGAAATAAGCTTCGTAGCGCCGTTCTTGACCAGCGTCTTGTGCTTCATGTCATTCCCTCTCTTCTCCAACCCACTTCCCTGTCTGTCTTGTGTCCTGTAGATAAAGGCACAAAGCCCTTACAAAAATAATCATAAAAAAAATGGTGTGTGGCTTCCAATTAAAGAAGGCTACATGATGAGTACATTGTATACAGGCAGTGCACATTGATGGATATGTGGGGAATGCAGAACATTAATAGTCATAATTCCTCTTTCATCTGTCTTTTTGTGATCGTCTTTTGGAGAATGGATTGAAAATATTTTGTGTTTAAGTGTTGCATGATTTGTATTTTAGCCACACTTTGTGAAAAAATTTGTATATTTTCGCAGGAGACATTGTAGGGGTGGAAGGCTTGCAGGGTTGTACATGCATGATATCAGTTGAGATAACGTGTGTGTGTGTGTGTGTGTGTGTGTGTGTGTGTGTGTGTGTGTGTGTGTGTGTGTGTGTGTGTGTGTGTGTGTGTGCACATGTGTGTGCGTGCATGCGCGCATGTTTATTTCTCATGCTGGCAAAATGGTGCATAGCATAGCCTTTTTACTATTTAGTCAATTTAGCACACACTCCTAATCATAATCCCTTTCTTAATTGAGGTATGCTGATTTGGATGCTCTGGCATTGTATATACAACGCTAAATGGAACTTATTTGCACTCAATAATAAACTGCAGAATTTGAAAGTAGCAACCAAATAATTTCTTTAGGCCATCTGATTTGCACTTTCCACAAGAATAAAAAGCATGGGTACTAATATCAAATACATCATTAACTGTGGAGAACCCTGATTCAGACATCATAGTGGAAAGCTTTTCACTATGACATCAAGACTTAATGGTTTTCAAATGAGACATTTTCAAAAGATTTGGCTTTGGCCGAATATTACCCATAAATGGTAAACTGGGTGACACATAATTCGGTAGGATTTATATTTATATTAGAGTTAAATTTATCCAAACAAAGTGTGTGTGTGTGTGTGAATTTTCTCAGCAACAAGCACCACCAACAACCCCACTCCCACATAAAGAAACCAATGGTGTCACAGATGAGACACCCCAAATTGCCTCTCTGCTGCGATGTACAGTAGCTGACTCAAAGCACACGCCACAGATGATCAACACCATTCATATCACACGCTGTCTTCAACCTTGAGGGAAGAACAGTGTGCCGTTTTGTCAGAGACAGAAGAAACAGTTAAAGGAGTAACATAAATAACACGTGACTCTGGAGTCACAGCACATTCCACAGTAACTAACAGTCAGATAGGGTGTCCTTGATTAATCCCGGCTGGGGAGTCCCAGTGGCATAGTATTCTATAATAGTCAGTGCAATAAAGTTATAAACAGTCTGCAACAACCCCCTGACTGAGCCTAATAAAAAGTTAATGTTGCGGATATCTTGTGGGAGAGAGTTCCAGAGACGGGGGACAGAGTGGCTGAAGGCTCTAGACCCCATGGTGGTCAGACGGGCAGAAGGTACTGTGAGTTGGAAGGCAGAGGAGGATCGGAGAGTGCGAGAGGGAGTGTAGGCGTGAAGAAATTCAGAGAGATATAAGGGTGCAAGACTATGAAGGGCCTTGTAGGTGAGGAGAAGAATTTTGAAATCAATACGGTATTTGACGGGGAGTCAATGGAGTTGTTGAAGAACCGGAGTGATATGTTCTATGGAAGGAGTTCTGGTAATGATACGGGTGGCTGAATTTTGGACCAGTTGGAGCTTACGCAGAGATTTATGAGGAAGACCAGAGAGGATGGAGTTACAGCAGTCGATGCGGGATGTAACGAAGGCGTGGATGAGAGTGGCGGTGCTGTTGGGTGTGAGTGACAGGCGGAGATGGTTAATATTGCGAAGGTGGAAGTAGGCAGACCGGGTAATGTTATTGATGTGTGCTTCAAATGATAGGGTGCTGTCGAGGATGACACCCAGGCTCTTAACTTGGGGGGAAGGGGGGGACTGTGGAGTTGTCAATGGTAAGGGAGAAATTATTAGTTTTGGCCAGAGTGGACTTGGAACCAACGAGAAGAACCTCGGTTTTATCACTGTTAAGTTTGAGAAGGTTGGATGAGAACCAGGATTTGATTTCCAGTAAGCAGTCAGAAAGGGAAGTGGGGGGGAGAGTGGAAGTGGGTTTGGTGGAAAGATAGAGCTGGGTGTCATCCGCGTAGCAGTGGAACTGGATACTGAAGATATGGCCGAGAGGTAGGAGGTAGATTATGAATAACAGGGGACCCAAGACAGAGCCCTGAGGAACACCAGTGAGGACGGAAAGTGTTTGAGTTGGACAAAGTGAGTCCGGCCGGAGAGGTAGGATCTGAACCAGGTGAGGGATGTGCCAGTGATACCGATGGAAGCTAATCTGTCAAGGAGAATGTGATGTGAGATGGTGTCAAAGGCTGCAGTCAGATCAAGGAGGATGAGTATGGATAAGAGGCCAGAGTCAGCTGCCACCCGGAGATCGTTGGTCATTTTGACCATAGCTGTCTTTGTACTGTGTGAGGAGCGAAAACCAGACTGACATTTTTCAAAGAGATTATTGTTGTTCAGATGAGTGTGGACCTGGGCTGCGACTGTTTTTTCAAGTATCTGGGAGAGAAATGGTAAATTGGAGATTTGGCGGAAATTATTCAAGTTGTTGGGCTCAGCACCAGGTTTCTTGAGAATGGGGGTTATTGCACCTGTTTTGAGGGATGAGGGGACAAGACCAGTGGTAAGGGAGGAATGAATTATGTCGGTAATTAAAGGGAAGAGGGAAGGTAGACATGCTTTAACTAAGAGGGTAGGAAGGGGGTCAAGCTGGCAGGTGGATAATTTGGATTTGCGGATGAGACTAGATATTTCAGCGACAGTGGGAAGTTCGAAGCTGGATAGTGGAGAAGAAAGAGGAGCATATGGAGTTGAGTGAGGTGGTGTATAGCTAGAGGAGGTCAGTTGCTGGTGAATATTTTTGACTACTGCCATGTTACAGTGAAGCAAACCGCAAACAGCAAACAGCTTATGTGACAGATTTGGCATTTCTGCTTTGTTGATTTATTTAGCTTGGTTGATTTAGTCAATAGTAAACATCTGCAACTCCCTATAAAATCCTTCCTCTCCGGGACAGTATGTTTGTACTATGGGCTATGTGCACGAAATAATCTCTCTCAACTATATTAATGGAATGACCTTAATGTCTTTGGTGATTAAACATTTGCTCGACACAAAAGCTTGATAAAAAGTATTATACAGGATTTGTTTCATCCGTTTCAATTGACACAGGCCTCGAACTGAAAACATTTATCATTGTCATCCATTAGCAAAACAAAAAAAGACATTATTATTATTTGGTTGTTCGTAAATGCATTGGTGCATGGACCTTTTTAACACTTCATTAGCTTGACCAGGCGGTCACCCTATAACAGCATTGAGGACATTTTCACTCAATTCTTATAATGCATTTCCAGCATGTTTTCCATCATTTCCAGGATGGGTTTTCATTGAAATGCGCTACCAGTAGTTAAGTCTGCCCATGGCTGAACATATACAGGTATATGCCTTTACTTCCCTGTTGATGCTGCAATGGTGAACAAAAGCCTGGAACTAGGTGCAGCATCGGGAGTATTTACCCAAGCACGGTGTATGTTTTGAGGAAGAAAGAAGCCTGTACTTGTCTAAGGGTTGTAGCCTGGAGCCACAAAAATGTTCAAGTCCTCAAGTGGACAGCCAACAACTTCTCGTGATTATCCGAGCTGCATGAGGGAATTGGCACTTGGCATAGCGCAGGGAGATGGGAAAAAACATGAGCTCCACCACATTGAGAGCTGGCTAGTAGGTTTGCTAAAAATACAATAAAATATAGTATGTCAAGGCGAGCTTAATGTGTATCACCTAGCATTAACTCACAGTTACAAAAAATATTTGGAAGTGAGGGGGCTGAAGGCTTGTTTATACTTGCCAAACTTGTGTAAGGCGGTGACATCAGTAGATGATGCACGTGCCTCCAGCAAGCAGCCTTTTATACCTCAGACGTTATGTATGTACAAACTGCCAGTCTTCCTATGAATTTCCAGCTAAATACCTGCAGTTTAAAATAACAAAATGTACCCTTAAATTCACAGTAATTAACTGACTGCAATTGATGAATTACTTTTTTTTGGTTACGGTGGTAGTGTTTTAACAATAAAATAAAATGTATTTCATATGGTATAGGCCTACTTCATGCCGTGCAGGTAATTTACAGATTACCAGTATTCTGCTGTTAAAATTGATGCATTCCATTAACTGCTAATAAAAGCAGAATAAATTATGTATTAATCTTGAACAACAACAAATTACTGATGTTAATTAGACTCAATAAATGAGTTTGTACGTTCTTAACGTATGTAACGTTCTTAAGATGTCTATAAATTGTTAACAAGTTTCTTAAGTGCTAATGAATGTCTTATAATCTAACAATACAATATTATTAACACTTATATACCGTAAATCCTCTAATAGTGGCCTGTATTCCATTAAAGGCCGGTCTCTCATAATGACCGGGGGGCGTGGTCAACACGGACAAATAAAGGCCGGCCTCCAATACAGGCCGGGTCAAAAAACGAAGAAAAAAAACGACGGTTAATACGGTAAACTCCTGGTGCCTGTTATACACCGGTAATGTAACTACGGTAGTTTGAATGACCTGTGCAGCCTGAATGTCCCACAACACAACGTGTCTACGTAACACAGAGCTACCAGAGAAGAGAAAACAAACATGGCGCCGACCAGACAAAAGTTTGACGTGACTTTTAAAGAGACAGTTACCGTATTACGGTAATGTTTATTCCTACCTCAGGGTTGTTTTATTGTACAGTGGCCGTATTTTCCCTACGTGAGGCTGCGGTGCTGTTTTGTTACCATAATGTTACTTGCAGCTGAATCTTACTGTTTTTATGTGGCAATGTGTGCAATGTTTTGCAATAAAAGTCAGGAAATGAAGGGATTATGTCCATGAGAGTTTAATTTTAAGAAATAAAGGCCTGCCTCTAATATAAGCCTGCCTCCAACAAAGGCCTGGTGCTCTTTGCGGCTCAGTAAATAAAGGCCCCGGCCAATATTAGAAGATTTACGGTAGTTTCATAATGCATAATAATGTTAATAAGCATTTTATTCAGCCTTATAAGGGCCGTATTACCTATTATTGTATTACAAGGACCTTAATGTAAAGCGTTACCAGATGCTCATTCACTCTGCTCGCCAAACGACTCCAGCTCCAGATTGTGTGGGCAGGGATGGAGAGGTCAGTGGAGCCACTCCCTGGGACACCTCTGGTGCCGCTGCGCTGATGCTATCTGTGAGGTTCCCTTCAAAGCCAAGAGAGAGGGTGGGAAACACAGGTCAGGGGAGAGGAAGCGACGGGGGCCACTCATTAATCACCATCAGTAGCTCTGCCTTGACTAAGTACACACTTCGCCAGGGAGTAACCGCTCCGAATGACAGACTGAACACCGCTGCAGTCCTCCGGCGAGACTATCGCCCCATGGCCACACCGACTCATCAAACAATCCAAAGGAAGCAATATTCTGTTAAACGAGCACGGTTCCTCAGCCATTAGGTCCACGCTTCCCTCTTCGTGGAAGGCCCTTATAGCCTACTGCCTTGGACAGGTGCTCAGCAAACTGCCATTCCGAAATGATTAACAAAGGAAGCTCCCACCACCACGGAAGCTCTGACTGAAGCCTGAGGGGGAAACTGAACTACAGCAGGACTTGCACATAGAACGATGATGGCAACTGTGTAAATCCTTTTAATGAAGCCAACAGGTCCTTATTGGACTGGCATTAGTCGCGGCTTGGGTATGTAATGACCCAGCCATGCAGGATTAAGGAAACCATTGAGCTGCCATTGTCACGGCTCAGTTAATTTCACATGTATTGTACATTTACATTCAGAACAATGGATACATCTTAATCTAGTATTCATTATGTATGAAACAAGAGGCTCACCCTGAAAGGAGGTGATGGTCCTCGTTTTACCGAGCAAGAAAGCCATCATCAGACCATTGCTTCCCTCCGTGGACCCAGTTGCTTTTCTCTTTCTCTGCCAGGTCTCCTCATTAACCAGTGCCGTTTCTGACACACAATCTTGATGTCACTTTGGTCTTTGTTTTGAGTAAAATGCATTACAGACAACTGTTATAACGATTATTATTTGCGCAGTGACACTTACATTGAAAACAATATCAAATGCAGACAAAAGGCGGTGGTGGGATAGCGGACAGTTCCTGCAATAGCTAGTTGTGTTTCCTGGTTACACTTTCAAAAGCTTTCAAAGCAAATCTGGATGTTCAATCAATTCAATCCAATCCATGTTTTGTGTTTCAGCATCAAAAATAGAACTATGTAAATTGCATAGGCATGCAATTTACATAGTTCTATTTTAGCAGAATGTTATAAAGCACGTTATTAGTTTTTAAGTCGCCAAAGTCTTTTAAGACCCATATTCAAAGTCTGCAATAGAGGGTACTATAAACCATACAAAAAATACACGTTTACATTTGCTTGTTTATTAATTTTAGCTTGAAACCTTTGTCAACATCGAAAAAGCACCATCAAATTCAGTGGGATTAATGACAGAGTTCTGGATATACAAATGTCATTAAGTACATGCTGTGAAGTCTGCCGGTTTCGTGTCGGGTAGCAGTCATATAATGACTAATAGAACACAACAGGGGAACCGGTAAGCCATACACTCCAACTGTGCATGTTAAAATCCCTTCTAAATTAGATGCTGGGGAGAAGCTTCTGAGTGATTGTCTAGACAGTGATCAGGTTATTATGAAAGCCAAATGCTTTGGATATATATAAGCTTACAAAGGATTACAACAACTATGAAAAAAGAACACTCAATGAATTACATGTTCAGGCCCTCATCAAATGGGCGATAGACATGCGACAGGCAAAGCAGCACCTTTATTGTAAACAGCATGTGGAACATGCAATCCGTAGCATGCTAAGGGGGACAAAGAAGTACCACCGTTAATATCAGTTATATATATGTTTTGGTGCATGTGATGCCATCGTCAAAACCATCTGTTTATATATTAAACAATAAAATGGTACTTAGCATTGTTTAGCTGTTGGTATAGCAGTCAGAATGGTACTTCTGCTCTTATCCTAGCTATTATGCTGGCAAAATAACCTAACCTTATGAAACTTGTTCTATTGGCATTGCAATTATGAATGGTTGAAACCTCTTCTATTCTTATCTGTATGTAAGCTGTCCCACAGTGATATATAGCTGTCTCTCTTTTGACAAATGTACTGAATGTAAGTCCCTTTGGATAAAAGCATCTGCCAAATGCCCGAAATGTAAAATGTAAATACAATACATAGGATATATAGGATAAGATACCCTATCCTAAGCCGAAAATGTAGGCAAAATGTAAAGAATAGGTGCAGCAGCTGCAATCATAGGCTGCAGCTTCAGTCCCTGATTGTACATTGCATATTGAGGTTTTGACGGGAGCAAGAGCCACTGGAATGTTGCAGGGGCGTGGTGCAGACTAGCAGGGATCTCCTCCACGTTGTCATACAGGCCCAGGGCTGGTAAAAGCAGTCTTTTTCTGCACTCGGGGATTCATTTCAGTACCAGTACCCATTAGGTCCACCATCTGGCAGCCTTAAAGGGCAGTACCGGTCTGGGTGATCAAGCCATTATAACCATCCCTCCAGGCTCCACTAAAACATCTGTTACCAAAATAATTTGGCAAAATCATTTTGCTGTACCGATCCTAGCCGAAGAGCATTTTAATGCGAGCGCTCCCTCACCATGAATGAAACAACAACAATAGCACTTCAGTGCAAACACTGTCCATTACCATCGCTCTCCATTAGCCAAGGGTTAGTCCATCTCCCTGTAATTTAAGGCATTCATATCGCAGCATTCAAACACAAAGGTCATTCACATTGCTGAACAAAGGAAAAGAAGAAAGAGAAATGTAAAATACAAGGAATAAAAACGAAAAATGTAAATGTCACAATGTAAAATCTCAAACAAAATATAAATAAAACATATAAAATTCAGATATACTGTACATATTTAATTAAAAGCTGCAGCCAACAGAAATGTTTTGACCCCTGATTTAAATGAATTTTGTGTAAGAGGCAGAGCTGATGAAGCTTGTTCCAGAGCTATGGTGCACTCAAAACTGCTTCACCGTGCTTTTTTCCAACCCTGGGAACAGTGAGCTGGCCGGTCCCTGATCGCCTGAGAGCTCTAGTCGGCTCATACCAAACAACCAGATCAGAGATGTATTTTGGCCCTAACCCATCTAGTGATATTTTGAACTCAATTCTGGAAAACAGGAAGCCAGTGCAGTGATCAGTACAAGTTAAGGGGTGGATTAGTTTTGTTGATTAGGTTGTGACACTTATGGCCAACTTCATTTTGGCATTGTAGGACAAAAGCTAGCCGGAGCTAGTTCTTCTACCTGGATCGTCATTGTGGCACTTCCACAGGGTATGGGTTGAGGTTTCATCTATCTGTCAAGGGTTCCACCATGACTTTGCAGAGAGAGAGGGAGAGAGAGAGAATTAGAAAAGGGGGCATTTACTTTGTCCTTGTAAGGGCAACTGGGATAATGAGTCGCTGCTACATCATCGATGACATATTCTGCTCCTGCAGGGACGCAACGATGCCATATTTTCGAATGATAGCGATGATTTAGAGACGAGAGACACAAAATGCAGACACACCTGAAATGCATGTGTTTTCCAGTTTTCCTGTTGCCTATTAATCATTAATATAGGTGTCCTTTCCAGGCGCGTGCTATTTGGTGGCTGTGGACTTTTTTATATTTATAGAAAATGTCATATGATTTCAAACGTGCTCTTATCTGCTATACAATGTTGCCTTGATGTCATGCTTAGAAAAAATAAACTGATGTACAGGGTAAGACATATGGATAAGAATAAGAATATTACGAGGCCTGTGTGTAGTCCAAACCAGGCGTACAGCTGGTTTGGACTACAGCTAACAAGGTGTCATGAGCTTCAAGGGCTCTGCTAATCGGGGAACATGGGTGATGCTAAGGAAGCAGGGGGCTGTGCAAAGCCTAGCTGGGTCTGCTGTGCCATACCACAGAGACCACAACACAGGCAAAGTCACTCAAATCCAACTCCTCCGTCTGCGGCTATAATTCTTTTTTATTCTCACATCTCTTGTGAAATGGGAAAATTCATTTGGCTCGCGAGATATTGTTATTGTTATATCGAAACATAAGATATGTGCCATGGTAAGATTTTATTTTGAGCTCACACCCAAGAAATGTTTTTAGCCTTGCTAATTAAGTGGAGCCTCGATTGTGTTTGGCTTTCTTTCTGAATCACAAGTGTATTTACTTTGCCGGGAAGGATATGTGGTGCATTATGAGTCTGTGGGAAATTGCCACAGTGAGGAAGGCGGATCAGAGAGTTTTGCTCGGAAGGCAACATCAAAGATGAATCCTACTCAAAAAGCCTGCGACACCTGCCCATGTTTTTTGGTGTGGAAAAAAAGACAGGGAGTCTGGCAATGTTATCAGCTGTGTTTCCTCTTTTTAACATCAATGCCATCCAACCTCATCTACGTCCACAATTGTGTCCCAAGCAGACACAACGCTTATTTGTTTTGTTTGACTTGTGTGTTATTAGTATTGGGCCAAGCCGCATTATATGGATGGGGTTCTGTGCAGATGCTGTTTTACTTGCTAACTTTAATGGCAAAAGTCTGGCACTACAGTTGCCAAACATTAAACAAGTGTCTCATAAAATAGCGTGGAGACACTTCACATCTGAAACATCTTTTTTTTTAAGTCGCATTTCTTTTCATTTTGCTGCACTTAGGTTTCCTTAAGAGCCCATACATTTAGAAATCAAAGTGCTTACATTTCTTGCAAGTGGCTAGTTTTAGCTTGAAAGCTGAGAAGCACGGCGGGACAATCCATTTATACCTTGGTTTATTTATACTCTACCTTGTCTCTTCGTACATGTTCTCAATATGAGTTATTGAACCCTTAACAATTTGATTTAGAATATTGATTTAAAACCCTGAAGTTTAATTTACAACAACACTATTGTGTCAGATTTCATCAGTGTTTGCACAATTTCATCCTTGGTATGGCTTCCGGGTTTCTGTTTCTTTCAACATAATTAACTCTAAATAACTGTAGCGTTAAGGAATCATGGAGCATGCTCTTGTTTGTTTTCTAGTTTACTAATATAGATAATAATACAATGGGAACAAAATGGATACATGCTTGAATTATGCAACAATAAAGCATCAAACTATGAAAAAGCTATCTAATAATCCCAGAATATAACTAATAAGCAAATACATTGAAACTTGTGTCAAATCTCAGGCAACAAGAACATCAACTACAATTAGGGAGGTTATGTATCTGTAATGTTCAGAAGTGACATATTGTACACAATTTAGCGTTGACAACCTCAAGATCTTTATTTAAATGAGAATTCAAGTTTCAAGTTTCAAGTATTTTATTGTAACTTCACAATTTACACGTGAGTATAAACAGTGAGTTAAAAACTTTTTGTGCAAAACGCCCGACAGCCGACAGTAATTATAAAGAACACAAAATAGAGAAAAACTACAAAATAGAACTATAAATAGAATTCTATATAAAATACGTAAATGAAATCTAAAATGAAATGGAATATACAGTAAAATATCCATACACATATAAATCTATGTACTAAAATATACATTGTTATATGCTGTATGCTGACATTCACAGAATGTCACGGGATACCTTCCCAGACAGTCGACACAACACTAGCACCAGCAGTTGGCACCAGGACTAGCACTAACACCAGCACCAGCACTAGCAGTAACCACTAGCACCAGGACCAGCACTAGCAGTAACACCAGCACAGCACTAGCACCAACACTTAGCGCTAGCATTTAGACATTGATGCCGAACTTGTTCAGCAGCCTGATGGCCTGACTGTGGAAGCTGTCTCTGAATCTGCGTCGTGTGGCATTTGATACTTGCGGTATCGCCTGCCTGACGGTAGGAGTGTGTACAGTTCGTGGCTGGGGTGGTTATTGTCTTTAATAATCCTTTTGGCCTTGGCCACGCAACCGCCTGGTGTATATATCCAGGAGGGAGGGAAGCTCACCTCCAACGATGTACTGGGCTGTCCGCACCACCCTCTGTAGTGTTTTACGCTCCAGTGCGGTGCAGTTCCCGTACCAGACGGTGATGCATCCTGTTAAGAACACTCTCGATGGTACAGGAGTAGAATGTTCTGAGGATGCGAGGGCACATTGTTGAAATTTCCTCAGTCGCCTGAGGAAATACAGGCGTTGTTGGGCCTTTTTCACCACGTGGTGTGGTGTTGCGTGGTCCATGTGAGGTCCTCGGAGATGTGCACGCCGAGGAAATTGAAGCTGCTGACCCTCTCTTACTGCAGCACCATCGATGGAGATGGGGGCGGTGCTCTCCTCTCTGCTTCCTGTAGTCCACGATCAGCTCCTTGGTCTTTTTGACGTTGAGGGCGAGGTTGTTTTCTTGGCACCACTGTGCAAGTGATCCAACCTCCTCCCTGTAGGCTGTCTCGTCGCGTCGGCGATCAGACCCAACACTGTCGTGTCGTCAGCAACTTGATGAAGACGTTGGAGCTGTGCATAGCCATGCAGTCGTGGGTGTACAGGGAGTAGAGGAGAGGGCTGCAACACGCATCCCTGAGGGGCTCCAGTGTTGAGGGTCAGCGGCTCTGAGGTGGTGCTGCCCATCCTCACCACCTGGCGGCGGCCCGACAGGAAGTCCAGTATCCAGCTGTACATGGTCGGGTGCAGGCCTAGACTCCTGAGCTTGGTGTCGAGCTTGCAGGAACATCGGTGTTGAACGCTGAGTTGAAGTCCACAAACAGCATTCTCACACAACAGTTCTTCCCTCCAGGTGAGAGAGGGCAGTTGGAAGTGCCATGGCATGGCGTCGTCGGTGGATCTGTTTTGACGGTAAGCAAATTGCCATGGGTCCAGCGTGGCAGGCAACATGGAACAAATGAAGTCCTTGACCAGTCTCTCGAAGCATTTGCTGGCAATCGAGGTGAGGGCTACAGGTCTCCAGTCATTCGGGCAGGTTACCTTGGGGTGTTTAGGGACAGGCACGATGATGGACATCTTGAAGACCTCGGGAACAACAGCCTGGGACAGGGACAGGTTTGAAGATGTCTGCGAAGACTCCTGCCAGCTGGTCTGCGCCATGCTCTGAGGACGCGCCCCCGGGATGTGGTCTGGGCCCGCCGCCTTCCGGATGTCCACCCGCTTGAAGTTCTCTGCGGCACGTCAAGGCACTCTGAGAGGTTCAGCAGGCTGGGCCTCCTCAGGCACGCGCTGACCTTCGGGCGGGCTTGCCGTTCCACGTTCGAACCGGGCGAAGAAGGTGTTTAGCTCGCCAGGGAGGGAGGTAGAGGAGTGTTCTCTTCCACCGCTGGGGATTCTCCCTCTGAACGTCCGTCGATAGTCCTGCCCAGGCAGCCCACTCCACAATAAAACCCAAACCCTCACACACACCCCTCACGTCGTGGCTCTTGAATTTGTCCTCCACCCTGTTCTTATACTCCCGCTTGGCAGAGCCGATGGTCTTGCGGAGGTCGTAGCGGGCTCTCGTATATTCCACCATATTCCCAGAGTCAAAGGCGGCGTTACGCGTGCGGAGTGCGGCGCGAACATCGCCATTAATCCATGGTTTCTGGTTGGGATAAATCCGAACCGACTTAGTAGGAACAACGTCATCTATGAATTCCAAGTGTTTCTATTTTTGCTTGATGCATGTCACAATACATATGTTTGTGGTGGTCACTCACCCGCAGGACAATTAGAAAGCAAACTGAGAATTCATGGCGATCGCGCCCATGGTTACAGCCTTAGCATGGTCTCCTTTTTCTTGACTACATTACCCACGCAATCTAGTGGGTGGATGACGCTTTTGTTTTCTCTAATTGTCAGGCGTCATCTAAACGCACTAGTAGCTGAATCCTTGTTATCAGAGCATCAGCTAGGATGATGCTCTTTTAGTTTCTTCTGCATATTCATTTAAAACACAAAGTTGACGAGTTGTTGTATTATTTTTGCTTGTGAAATACATTTTCACATTTTCCCTAGCTCTTAAACACGCAAATCATGCAACTCCTCCATGTTCTCGGTTATTGTGTGCATTCAAGGGAAACTATCTATGGGTGCTTTACTAAGAGCCAAGAGGGTAACCGTTTATCTTATCTTAAGCAGAATTATTTCATTTCTTACATCCTTCCGTGTGTATAGAGGTGTCCCGAAGAATAGTGCATACTCCAAACAAAGCAGGAAGTTTGTCTGTCCTCTCTGCCATGCGGAGCAGCAGCTTGCTTTATATACTGTATGCGTAGTGCATGAATAACACGCGCTTTTACACAGAGCACTGTGCCATTTATTATTCATAATGTATGCTAATCAGGCTCTGTGAGTCACGAGGCTTCGAGCGGCGCAAAGCAAATATTAAAGTTAAAAAAAATAAGACGCACAGTTCAGCGGGAGATGTGATCACTTCCACGTGAGGGAGACCAAGGTTGACATATTTACCCCATCAATGTGTTCTCAGAACACCTAAAGTGACATTCTGATAGGCGCCGCTGCGTAGCTCAAACAAAGTTTTCGTTTCATTGTGCTTTAGTTGGATTCAGTTCTCCTGCAGTTATGATGGGGTCACTCCTCTTTTATTCTACTCTTACATTTTCCTGCACTGTGCAAATTTGTACAGAGCAGCGCAGAATTCAAGGTCAGCCTCAGCCCTATGATTGGAAGGCTATCTATGGGGTTTGTTTGTTTGTTTGTTTGTTTGTTTGTTTGTTTGTTTTGTTGTTTTGGGGAAAAAGTTAATTATTTTCTCCTTTTGTTTTTCCCCCATTCTGCCTTTCACACCACCAGTTGGAGCAGCTTATTTGATACCGATCAACAGTGGTTGTTTTGGCTGGGGAGCCACGCTATCGCAATGATTGTGTGTGTGTGTGTGTGTGTGTCCTTAATTTGAAGCAGATGGAATCTAAATAGATGTGCTGTGGACTGTAGTACTAGGTCACACTGGAAGACTCAATTGGAGCCCCTAGCTTATTCAATTAGTGGAGTCTTCCGAGTCTCCCCTGCAGCAGCCAGGTGGGACTTTGTGGTAATTCTATTTTACACTAACTCCAGCTCAAAGGAACCTCACAGCCTGCACTGGCGGTATTGGCACATTTGCCTTCCTCTCTAAAGGGTGACTCAGCACCACATACATTTTCTCGCTTAATTTGCAATATATGTTGTATTGCAATACCTCTTGAGTATCGTATAGTCGTGGGTTCAGTGTTTACTAAGATTACGAAAGCAATAATCATACAATAGAATATGGGAGAGCGGGGTGGAGTACTCATTAGCATTTTTTATAAGCATGCATGCTAATGATATCAATTGCTGTGTTCCTGATTGAGGTTGTGTGATAGATCGCTGTTATGCTTTTACATAAAATGCACAGATGGTATTTTTTCAATTGAGGATAATGTCATGCATGGGCTAAACTCATTTGAGAGAATTGTTTTTGGTCTCCATCTCCTGTAGTTCATCTTAATCTAAAGGTTAATGGCTTCAAGCCCACAGCTCTTTTGGCTGTAACAATGTCTTTGTACTTTCTCAGTGGCATCCCCTGAGTTGACGGTGCATGGAAGTTCAGTTCTGCAGAGGGGATCCCTGATGCGGATGGTTGACAAAGGATGCATTACTGGTCACAAAAAGCATATCAGAAGGAATACGTGTTCAAACTTCGAACGGATCGTACTGAACACAATGTCTTATAAAAATAAATTCAGGAGGAAAGTCACTGGAGGCAGTGCAGAAGTTGTATGGGAGAAGTTTATTGTTTGCTTTTTATTCTTTTATGACATGTCAAAGAGAAGTAGCTGCCGTTGAAGAGTTTTCCGTCTCAAAGGAGTGAAGGGAAGAAGGGAGCGGTGGCTTTCCAAGGATTTTCCTCTGCTGTGTGATGTGGCTCATTCAACTGAACGTGTTGTGGATTTTGTGTGAACAAATCAATTTATCATGCTTTCTTTTGGGAGTTTAAATACCAAAGGTAATTTTTCTTCACTTGAAAACCAAATCATCTCAGTTTTTACCGCTGAGCACCTTGTCTCGCTTTCACAACTCATAAATATCAAAGAAGATGTTGACATTGCTCATTCCCTATGACCTGAATCCGAGCATAATAATAAAACACTGCTGCTACTGTGTATATATGTCCCCAACCATTTCCTACTCGTAAATCTAATTAGAACAAACATGCACCACGGCTAAATTTATGCGGCAAACCCCGGAGCGAAAGTCCTGCATGGGTAATGCAAAGACATATCTGGGTTGCTAATGGGACCGGTTGGGGAGCTGAGGTCAGCAGCCCTGATTGAAGTGAACTCTTGTGCCGGGGAACGCTCACTGGGAACTATAGCCGGTCTCTGGGGACCCTGGGAAAGTGCTTAGAGAGCTGGACAGCGAGGGATAGCGGAGTGCAGAATCTGGGGCCCTTTAGGCTGGAGACACATAACAAATGCACAGAGGAAGGGGAAAAATGGATGAGGGGAATGTATTATTAAACAAGGTCCTGGAATAGACTCTTCTACAAAACCCTATGTCAAACACAAAGTCATGAAAATGACTTTACTTTGTGTTTTAAATGAATATGCAGAAGAAACTAAAAGAGCCTGAATGCATCATCCTAGCTGATGCTCTGATAACAAGGATTCAGCTACTAGTGCGTTTAGACGACGCCTGACAATTAGAGAAGCTAATGGATAGTGTGAGGCAATGTGTCTCCAAAGTTCATCATATAATAAGTTACCGTTTATGAACCATTTAATGTGTGCTATTAATTAATCTCGAATGAAACAGGGTAAATTAAACCCTAATCATCACTGTGTTGGTTTTACCCCTCCCGGGGGTTCCGAGGCCTCTCATGCTTGGCAAAGCTTTCCGGGTTTGGGATGCAAGTTGCAACGTGGCACACAGCTATGCATTGGTATCATTAGATCATCATTAGAAATGAAACCTAAGTTCTGGGTTTGTTTTCTTTTTACCCGCCCTGTACGTTCCCAGTGAAGTTGCTACCTTTTGTTAGTTTGTTTCTGAGTGGATATCAGCGTTTGAAATATGAATATGTCAACAAATGAACACAAAACAAGCAAGCTATTTTCCACTTTGAAATGGGTACTGCGGATTTTGCCCTTTAGTTTGTTTATAGTCACAGGTATTGTCGCACATGCTTGTAATACTTTAGGAAATGTGTTTAATCTCCAAAGGCTTTGTGGAGGTTTGAACAGCGGATATGGAGGGTATGCAAAGGGTAGGAAGATTAGCAACAATTAAAGCTTAGATAATGTCAGCAAATGCTGGATTCTATTCTAACTGGGCACTCTCAGGAAATCGCAATTCAGCAATGTGTTATCTCATTTAGCACATCAGCAGCCTAAAATGCATCACTGCTTCATAATAAATTGAAGGCATAGGTCTATGTTTTTCGACAGATAAACAAATATATTCACACAATCATAGACCCCTCTGATGGAAATTGTGAATTAAGCCTTACTATATCAGCTGCTTGCAGAGCAGTAGCTGCTGTCTTCAACTTCAACAATGTATTATCTGAGGTCCTGGTTGAAAATTATACTTCATGAAAAAGTTATTAAGCATTAAATATCAATGCATTTCCACTCCTGGCTGCAAAAATCTAAGTGAATCTATAATGCATTAATTAAAAAAGAAAAAATCAAACGGTTGTGTGTAAGCCAATGGGCGACCCTACATCTATATTTTGTACTCTATGTCTATGGTAGGAGCTCTGGCTGACCATCGCCCTGTCAAACGTGCTTCCCAGCACTCACATTGAATCTGGTGTTCCAGCAGATCACATTGCAGCAGATACATACACACCAAGAGGGTGAGAGGTTTCTGCAGTGCGATTGAGCAAAATTCTTGGGTTAAATCATTAGTACTCTGTACTCGGTGTGCAAGTTGATGCTCTAACCCACATGTGTCAAAACTCAAGACATGCACGAGAGGTTGCAAAGAAAGGTTGTGAAGCATCACATGCACAGCCATCCCAACCATCACAGAAAAGCCAGTCAAGAGCTTAGGCAAGGTTGTAGACAGCCCTCGAAGGGACATGACATCCATTTTGGTGGCCTGCAGCGAGTTGGATGGCTGGCTGAAATCTGTGGAGAAATCTGGCCTACCTGGGAAGTTCAAAGCCTGGGTGTATCAGCATGTCATTCTACCCAGAATCCTGTGGCCCCTGCTTGTCTGTGCAGTTCCAATCTCGACAGTCAAAACCTTAGGGAGGCGGGTCAGCAATCACCTCAGGAGATGGCTAGGGCTACCAAAGAGCCTGAGTAACATTGCACTCTATGGACACCACAACAAACTGCAACTGCCCTTCACATTTTTGGAAGAGTACAGGGACTAAATTGGTCCAAAGGTGGCTAAAGCAGGGATCCAACTGAGGACTGGCAGGAAGTGGAGGGCAGATGAAGCTGTTCAGGCATCAGAGGCAAGTCTGCGTCACAAGTGGTGGGAGTGGTCACACAAGGCCGAGCTGGGCTTAGGATCCTTTCCAACTCCCCACATCAGCAGAGGGAAGGAAAAGCGCTGCATAGTACTGGAGGAGGTGAGAGTAGCAGTGGAGGAGACAATAGCCTGCAAGGCTATTGTCCAAGCTCACTGAAACAACAGTGAGTTGGACAAGATGGGAGAATGCGGTCGAGAGGAAAGTGACCTGGGCCAAGCCACACCACATCTGTTTTCTCATCCAGGCATTGTACGATGTGCTTCCAAGCCCGCCAAATTTGCACATATGTGGCAAAGTAGAGTCACCAGCATGCCCACTTTGCCCCAAGTGATGAACCCTGGAGCAAATCCTTAGCTGCTGCACAAAGGCACTTGGACATGGGCAGTACCAATGGAGGCATGATCAGGTCCTGAAGACCATCGCTGAGGCCATCAGCGCAGGAGATGTGTGGGCAAAGCGGTCCCAACCCTCCAAGCAGTCCATCGCCATTGTCAGAGCTGGGGAGCAGTCAACTCCCACCAAAAGAAAATCTGCAGGCATCCTGACCTCAGAGAGGTACTGGCAGCTGTTGGTGGACCTCGAATGGCAGCTGAAGTTCCCCAACAATATTGCATATATTGCCACCACCCTGCAACCAGACATTGTCCTGGTGTCTGCGGCCACAAAGCAAGTTGTGCTGCTGGAGCTGACAGTCCCATGGGAAGATCGCTTGAAAGAGGCCTTTGGAAGTAAGCTCTCCAAGTATGCAGGACTCGTCAGAAACTGCCAGAAGGCCGGATAGAGAGCAAGGTGCCTCCCAGTGTAGGCTGGATGTAGGGGATTCGCAGCCCGTTCTTTAGCCAGAGCCTTCAGCAATTTGGGCATCGAGAGAGAGAGGAAGAGGAGAGTCATCTGTAGCACCACCGATGCGGCAGAGAGGTCCTCAAGATGGCTGTGTAGAGCCATGGATGGCATAACTATCTAGCCAACTGGACATAAGTTGGGGTCTGATCAGCCCCAGCTGGGTCACCTGGAGGCGAGTGTATGATATTGAAAGACCCAAAACACTCGAGGATTCCAGGAACAACACTGAAGATGTGTCAAGAAGCATCAGTTGATGTATGCACACTTGCATGTCTGCTTCTTCTGCTTTCAGAGCTAGTTTTTAATTCAGTTGTTACTAAAACCAATAATAATTGAATGCAGAGACAATTATGTAATATGATAAAGAGTAGATATATTTATAAAGTCTTACAGTTACAACCGGCCCTTTGAGGGCAACCTTAATGCTGGTGTGGCCCGAGATGAAATTGTTTTTGCCATCCCTGCTCTAAGATGTGGCCTGGGGAATCCATCCAGAAATTGCAACCTGAACAACAAGCTCTTGGTACCAAGTGTGTGACTACTTATCCATGTTCTCTGGCAATGCAGTGCAGGTAAACAGGCTACTTGGTTCGTGGTTATACAGGCGGTTTTATTGGCAGCTCTCAGAAGTGAGGAGTGTGACACCATGACACCACTGCACAATGCCAAACGCATTGACACAGCTTCTTGTCATCTGCCATTGTATCACAAAGGTCCTATCATTTGACCTCCCCATCTGACCATGGATGTTTACCTTTAAGAAATGTCAAAGCCTGCCACTCATTGTGGCAGTTTGGGGAGTCTTGGGCAGAAGAGACGAACTACATTTACATTTACATTTAGGAACTACTAATGTAGTTCCTCTAATGGCCTTATCATCATGTGCAATATTCTTAATGTCATGTCCCAATATCTTTTCGACATTACCTTTCAACATTATGTGCAATATTCTTAATATTCTTTCTATCAGGTGCAATACGTCCCCTAACCATTATTATTATCACAGCTGTATTACACTTCAACTATGCCAAATTGTTTTCACCATCTGAATATCTTATCTTGCCTATATATTTTTATATTTTGACATTGTACATTTGTAAATCTGTTTGTTTACTTTTATTATTCTGTTGATTTCCCAATAGTTTTATTGTACTGTATTGCTATGCAACCTGGCACAATAATTTCCGTCGGGATTAATAAAGTTCTATCTTATCTTATCTTATCTTATCGCTTAAAGGGTAAGTGAACACTTCAGCTCCAAATTGAGCACTATGAAATGGGAATCTATCATGAAAAAAGTGTTTTAGACTGAGAGTTCCAAGAAAGAGGGGTGAGCTGTTATCCCATGGTCATGGGCCACGGCCTAACTTTGTTCTATATATTGTTTTAATGTTTTATGATAGCTGAGTATGAGTGATAATGAGCAATGTTGCAGAAATGCGCCACACACCATGCCGTTATTCTATAAACGTCCGACAAGCTTGACCCTCTCAGACGTCCAGCCATTGACATTGATCTAAGGCAGGGGTTTTTTCAACATTCTGACTAGAAATTAATCCGCGGCCTCACTGATGTGCCTGCGCGCGTGCGTGCCTGCGTGTGTGCGTGTGTGTGTGTGCGTGCCTGCGTGTGTGTGTGTGTGCGTGCGTGCCTGCGTGCTTGTGTGTGTGTGTGTGTGTGCGTGCGTGCCTGCATGTGTGTGTGCGTGCGTGCCTGCGGATAGAAGGAAGCTTTAACATTTGGTTTTCCATGTTGGTTTTATTTAAAAACCTCAAACAAATCTAGATAAACATATTCCCACCGTGTAACAAACAACAAAAACGGTTGTTTTTCAGTGCTAAAGAATTGAAAACAAAATTAAATTACAGTTTGTAGTTGTACTGCATCTCAGACAGATCAATATATAACGTTCATGACTTAAATGTACAGACATGTAGCTGACATGTTGAGAAAACGTTAAAATATAACTGATGGAGTAACGGTGATCAATAACAATCAACATAAACTGGGGCTACGACTGAAGAGGGAAGATGACAAAGTAATGCACAATATGTCACAAATGATTATCATACAATATCACACAAACAATTGAGGCCGACTCAAGTTTAACCTCATGATCACCAGCAGCAAATCCCACCTACTGCAGTGTTGGGGGGGGTGTAAGTACTTCTACTTAACAGCCACATTGTGTGTGTGTGTGTGTGTGTGTGTGTGTGTGTGGTGTGTGGGTGTGTTTCGTGTAAGCCACATGTGTGTGTGTGTGTGTGTGTGTGTGTGTAGTGTGTGTGTTGTGGTGTGTGTGTGTGGTGTGGTGTGTGCGTGTCGTGTGTGTGTGTGGAGAGAGGGGAGACCTGTCAGTGTGATGGTGGGCATGGTGAAGTCCACACAGCCTGTCTATTCGTGGCGAAATGGTAGACAGCGACAGTCTCGTATCATTCTCTGGTTCAAGCCTTGCCCTGTACTTATTCTTCAAGTACGCCCGTGTAGAAACACCGCTCTCACACAGGTAGGTAGTGTAGGTAGTGTAGGAAAGGGTAAAAGACACCTCATTGCTTTGGCAGCAAGCTCTGGAAATTGTGTCTGGCAACTTATCCAGAACTTAACAAGGGGCTGTGTGTCATACATATGCCTCCTGACAGAGTCTGTGGACATCTCAATCAGCTGATCCTCTTCCACAGCCGTCAGACTTGACCCTACTGCTGCATCATCATCGTTCACCAAAAGTATTACTTTTTCGACTAAACTTCAAAAGTCCACGTAGGCGACGCTTAACTGCAGATGCTTGTCAACTTCGAGCACGAGACTGTACGTTATGAATAACATGCGTATGGCGTGACGTCAGGGACGCAATGCATTAACATGAGCAAATCACAGGCTACCATAGACTGGACAGGTGCAAGGCTACATTCTGTCAGCGTGAATCTCCTTTATATTATTTTAAACATGTTTTTGTTATTTTAGATATTTTTCACGATATTCAAGAGTAATCTGGAAATGTGTTGAAATATCAAAGCGAATTTATAAAATTTTAAAAAATCAATGGTGAACTGATCAACATGGGCTCGTGTCGCGGACCCCCTGCAATGGCGTCGCGGACCACCAGGGGGCCGCGGACCCCCGGTTGAAAACCCCTGATCTAAGGCATTGATTTAAGGCATCTGGCTCCTGAGTCCACACACACACACACACACACACACACACACACACACACACTGTAGCATAAGCATACCCTATCTGCATCGGTGCCACAAATACCTCAGAAAAGGCACTTCCACGTCACAAAAGTTTGGAGTAGTATCTGTGTTCATTATAACATCAATAGCTTTCAATTGAAAGTCGAGCACATTGGCAACGGGTAACCTTTACATTTTATATTTTGACACAAAATGAAGGATTTATAGTTTTATATTATTCATAGCAAATCAGATTACAAGATACCTCCATTGGATAAATCCGATCCAAGTACGGTTCAAGAGTTCATTGATTTGAATGAATTCCATTCTATTCGATTTGCATGCAGATCATGACGCACAGCTCAAACGCTGGAATTGAAAAATTGTTCTCATGGACGTGTGATATCCATGTGTTGAATAAAGTTAATCAATACATGAATCTTAATAGAATACAAAAGGATTTTCTGTTTGGAAAACTGCTTATTATTAGGCTCCCGTATCCCTTCATGATGAATAGAAACCCAACATGACCTTTTTTTCCTTGAAAGCTGCCAGGTGCCCTTCACTAATCTGGACTGTGACATACATTCTCATTCCAAACAGCTTTTCACTTGTCACTATCATGATAAGGGTACGTGGTCCAGCCACCGAGCAGCCCTATCAATGTGTTCCTGTCTCCTCTCTCAAATGGCTGCTTCAGAACCAGACTCTCCCCTGCCATTTCAAATTAAAATTTGACTGACAAGCAGAATAGCAGACAATTATGATAACGGTGTCATGTGTTTGGAGAAAATGAGTTAGCCAAATGAAACCAAATGGCTGGAATTAAAACAAAACTTTAAACAACTTTTAAATGCAGACAATTAGTATCTGTCTTTTGCCAAATATAATTTCTATTCTTAAATATTAAGAATATTTTCTCCATCTATCTATTGTCTCTGTTTTTGTCTAGATGCCTTTCTAGCAGAAGTTAGGGTTATTAGTAGGTCATATACATTTGTCAATTAGGTATTAGGAATTAGAATTAGGTTAGAATTAGAATCACTCAGTGATTGCATTTAATGATTTGATTGTGTGACTGATTCCCATCGGAGACGTAGGAATACACTGTGTGTGTGTGTGTGTGTCTGTATGTGTGTGTGTGCGCGTGGTTGTTTCCCCTCAAGCCCGCCGGAACGTCTGGAACCAAATTGAACGTCAATGGGAACCCAGTCCACCTGATGACAATGCATTGATAAGCAGAGGTATTTCATATGAATTACCTAATAAATTAGAATCCTCTTGGAAATTCCTTCACAAAGCTGTCCCCCAGGGGTTTTTTATGCTCCTTTAAAGGTAATCTGTCTTTCTCCCACGCTCCCCTTTACTCCCCCTGTCTCGTCAGTCAGCCAAGAAGAAAATAGTGCCATTGACAGACCTTCAGATAAATGCCCATTTCTTGACTCTACGTCCTCGATTATACCGCGCTAAATGGATTATAAACCAGTATGTGTAACAGCTGTTACCCGTGCTGCTTCTCTATGTGATTTTCTGGGGTGATTCTTTTTTTAATGCGCAATTTGGTGACGGAAGCAGCGGTAGGTTGTAGATTATCGCTAAAATGGTCAAATAGAACAGAAAAGAAGTGTAATGATGTTACGTTTAGATTTTATTGCAATCATTTGCTTTAATTGCGTCTGCAACGCTTTTAAACTAGCAGTTCCCAAACTTTTTTTGTCAGCCCCTTTCGAAAAATAAGTGCACGTGCCAAATTGCCGTATTGCCGTGATAATTTTTTGTTGTCGGTCAGGTCGGGCTGGTTATGCCGACTCTCGCAGTTCATGCATGGCCATGTTTGACACTTTGGTGCACATCTGTGGACAGTCATTTATCTACACTCTCATTTCTCATTTCTAACTGTTGGTCCTGCATGCGTTTACTCACTACAATCTCCCTACAATACAAGGTCAAGGTCAAGGTCAGCTTTATTTATATAGCACATTTAAAATCAACCGAAGTTGCACCAAAGTGCTTTACAGTGTAAAAAGACAAATACAAAATGCAATTTAAAATGCACAAGTCAATGTAATACAATACAATAAATAAACAGGACCAGGGATGCATGACTTAAGAAGCCTAAAAAGACCAGTGAAAACAAGTGAGTCTTTAGCTGTGACTTAAAAATCTCTAGGGTCTGGGCAGACAGAACTTGTAGTGGCAGACTATTCCACAACTTCGGGGCAGCCGCCGGAAAAGCTTGGTCGCCTTTAGTCTTTAGCCTAGACCTTAGGACATCTAAAAGTTTCTCATTCGATGACCTCAGTGCTCTAGCTGGGGTGCGAACATGGAGAAGTTCAGCTAGGTACTGAGGGGCCAGACCATTCAGTGCCTTGAAAACAAACAACAGAATTTTAAAAACAATCCTGAAGCGAACAGGAAAGGCCAGTGCAGGGAAGCTAGTACCGGTGTCATATGGATCGCGCTTCTTTTGTGCCAGTCAAGAGGCGCGCGGCAGCGTTCTGCACCAGGCTGCCAGGTTGTCGCAGGGAGAGCTGATCTAGAACCCCACATTACAAACCAATTACACTAGTCCAACCTGGATGAAATAAAGGCATGTATAACCCTCTCTGTCATTGGAGAGAGGGTAGGGCGGTTATTTTGCCTCAACTGGAAAAATTATCCACCGTGAAATTACATCAATGAACCCCCCCCCCCCCCCCCCCCCGCCCCCACCCCCCCCCCCCCCCCCCCCCCCCCCCCCCCCCCCTTGTAGTGCCCCTTTTGAAAGGTGTGCCCAACACTGTGAATGTTTCATGTTACTACATCAGCAAGTCTGCTTATGGTTATGGATGGATTCTAATGGTGAGTGATCAAAACACTTCCTGCTCGCAGGGTCCTAAACCATTTTGCTGATGCATGGCGGTATGCAAGTCACGCACAAACTCTAAATCTGTGCTGTTGACTGTATTTCTATAGGTTTTTTTTTATGTGTTCCCAACGTTGCTGCCGTTTTAACTTTAACGGCCAAAGCACGTACACCAGGCTCATCCATTGTGGGATTGAGACTCAGTACAGGTGTGGTTGCATCAGCAGCCAGTGTCTGAGATGGACGTGGGTTTGGAATAGCAATGAGCAACGCATCCGTCTGGCACCCTGGAAAATAAATCAAATGCTTTTTCTTTCTCTGCGAAGGAAATGCCATGGACAACTAACAGTTAAGGTTATTTTTAAATAGTTGACGGCGTTAAAAACAAATATGGACAGTGTTTATTTGATATGGGTATGTGTGACGAGGAAGACTCCCTTCTTTCTGTGTCGTCAGTGCCCAGTATAACATGATCAGTCGGCTGTAGTGGGGAATTTACCCAAGCCGAGCATCACCTTAGAGCAACTCTTGCTGCATTCGATTGGGAATTGTAATGTGATGCATAGAATGAATCCTCTCTCTTGCGGTTGTCTGAATGACAATGTGTTTGCTGTTATGCTTTCAGTCAGCTTAGAATGTACTGTCTGCAACTTGATGTAAGCTTTGTAAAGAGTCTTATTTCCACATGTCTGACTCCTGTCAAATTCATATTTGACCTGGAAACGGAAGACTAGGAATGAATAATAAAGAATAAAAACCTTGACCTACAATGATGGTACATTTGTGTACAAGTGTTAGCAATCACATGTATTAGGCCTACCTTAATACATACAATACAAAAAGTCACATTAATGTCAGAAATGGCGTGAGGCCATTCTTTTTTAATACAGCCAAATTAATTTCAGGGGGAAAAGCAAGGCCAAACAAAGCCTTACAACAGAATTAATTTGGTTTGGATTTGGGTTTGCATTATAACAGTTTCCTCGAGTTGGTAAATCTCTGTGTGGGAGTGTGACAGCTGTGAGAAGATGGTTGGCAAATTTGTACTTTGGTTCCTCGTTGTCGGGCAGACACACACAGCTCCTTGTCCCCGTTCTCTTGGAAGTACCAGCAGTAAATCAATCACCGTCCAACTAGAGCAGCTGTTAGCTGCATGCTAGTTGATTCCTTGTCACAGTAAAAAAAATACAAAAAAGAAGCGTGTGCCACAAAGTGTCATTGATTATGTGAGTCCTGCACTTTGTTTATTGACCTGTTTCAAACATACTACCTCTGAGCTAGTCATCATGGCTGTTTTGCTTGACCCCTCACAGTGTCAAGTGTCGAAACATTTAAGGCATTTGGCAGACGAGACATATAATTTATTGAAGCCGGTTCATTGAAGACTATTGTATTCCTAAATTGTTTAAAACATGCACAGGATATGCACGATATCCTTGTTATATCTTGACTTTGTCTTGAAAGTCATATCATACATTCATCTGCAGCACCCACCCCCTCTTCCCCTTGCAAAATAAAAGTATGCTTTGCAATTCTTTCTCAAATATAAATCTTTTCATAACACATTGTAAGAATGGCAACGTGATTCCTCAGTACGTAGATACACAATGTTATTTTTAGATGTGTCAGATAAAGTAGCCGTTGCTCTGATGCTCATATAATGGAAAAATGACAAATAAACATGAAAGCAATAGAAGAAAAACCCTTTACAAGAAGAAAATAAATCCTGAGATGTAGCAAACAGAAAAAGGGCAAACCTGGTTATCTGTGCCTGCTTGACATCAGTAGATACATACAGTATGTGGCCATTGTTCACGTCCATGGTTAAATAGAAACAGTTGGAGGGTGATGGAATCAGGGCGGGTGATTTGTGGACACCACCTTAGATTTCAGTCACGTCTCAGTCCCCAAGCTTGTCTGCACAAGTAATTTGTCTTCTCTGATAAAAAGGGCTACACTACAGAGGAATCAATGAGGGCTATCAAATGCGCTCAATTAGACCTTTGAGTTGGTAAAATATCGACATTAGCCCTTTGAGTTGGTAAAATATCGACATTAGCCAGGTTTAAATTTTCAGCCCATTCCAGCCATTAGATGTGGATATATATAACTAACTTCATAAATACCTGTTGTTGGCTAGCTAAGGACCTCAACATACCAACTCAGGCTCACACCAGAAACTGGGTATGAGAATGTTGGCAACCTCTAGTTATCAAAAAGGCATAAACACTGCTAAATCCCTCTTTGGATTACTTGGCTTAATCTTTCTACAAACCATTCTTAATTTCATTTTGACCTACATTATCCCCCTTTATTCTTCACCCATATTTCCGGTGACTTTTCATAAATATACAGTATGTGTATATAGAAATATTTGTGATAAATCATCTCACTGCTAAATCTCAAAGGCAAACATTTCAATCACTATTTTAACAACACCGTCTATGAAAGTCTCAGAGTAATCAGGAATAGACTCTTTTTTTTTATTGAGAAGAAAACCTTTAAGATGTAATCTATGTCATTCAGCAGTCACTGAATAAAGAACAGAAGTCTTTCACAGGAGATCCATTTAATGACACACTGGGGGTGACTTTGGGGATGATTAAGCCGATATAATGATATACATCCGAAATAATGGACCCAAATGGCCCTTTGTGAAGCTGCTAGAGTCCTTTCCCTCCATGTTTCTGGGGTCCGTCAGATGCAAACGTGAGTCCCGACAGACAGGAAGCTCAGTGACAGGAGGATTCACAGGACGTTGAAGTCACAGAGCATAAGCGACAGAGCAGACATTTTTGTGCAGTCTAGGATCAGGCTAATGACCACTTGACAGCCTGCAGAAGGGCGCCAATTGACACCACAGCCATTAGAGGTAGATAAATGACACATCACGAAGGCCAGTGGCGAAGTGTATGCGTCTGTTTTGTTTCCTTCAGTCTGAACTCCACAGACAGAGTAAAATATGCATGACCACTCGGTCTGAGATTGTCTTGACATCTAATGATATTTTTGCTTTGCACCAAGTGTTAATATGGGACTGCAGGCATTTGATTATACCATGAATCAATAGCTCAACAGCATCCAATACAACAGATGAGTAAGCACACATATAGTCTGCTGAATTTCAAATGTAAGTCCAATGTAATATCCTAAACAATGTCTATTAAACCTGCAACTACTGCAAGTTCTCAATAAAACCTCCACTAAAGCAAATGGGTAAAGAAATGAACCCAACATTTGTATCCACCAAAAAATGCAATTGTGGGGGGTGGTACAATACTAAACTCCTGCAATTAGAAAGGACCAATTGTGTCCAAATTGAGTGTTGAATTCTTACCAATATTGTGGCAGAGCTCTGAAATTGGTACTTTCTTCTTCAGGGGTTTGAGGTGGATGTTGCTCATGGAGCCAAACCACACAGTTATGCTGAAGGTGGTGATGAACTCACTCAATGAGTGGCATGTCCTAACAGCTGTTAGAAGATGCCTGGAAAGCCAGGCAGACAGGAAATTACCATTTCCCAATTACCATTTCCAAAACCTAAGAGTGGTGCATTCTCACAGACTGAATAGTAGATCGTGGACTAGGGTTTAAGGGGTGTATATATATATATATATATATATATATATACATATATATTTCCGATTGCTATCCTTGCAGGCCGTAGGGAGACATTGAGGACAAGGAGTTAATCTGCAACAAATCCCTGCGTCTACTTTTGTATGTGAACAGAATTTGAATTCTCAGCATGGCTGTGGCAAAGGTGAGAATTACTCAGGAACCATTATTGTGACCCCGTGTCACTGGGCCAAAAGTCTCTCTGTATTCCATAACCAAGGACATTGGGTCGAGACATTTCCCGCTGTATAGCACCCGCAACACATGGTTTGTATACAACAGAACCCGCAGCAAATAGAAACGAGTTTGAAGGTGTTCCTGTTACCTTTCAATGTGAGGCTGAAGACAAGTAGGGGGCAAACCTTTTTTTTACCCTTTCATCTATGAAAGCTGATTCTGTTCAGTTTTTAGAAGGGCATGGTGATGTGTGTCGTTGCACGCACGCACGCTCGCACGCACACACACACACACACACACATTTTGGCTATTGCTAATTTTGCCGCTCTGTTATTTTAGTCTTGGGTGCTTTTGTATCATATGTGCACTTAATTGTATCTGCCTCATATCAGCAATGCATAGCCAACATGGACCTGGTAGAAACCACAGAATTGCCACCACACACTCTTGCATTTTTTGCTGGCCTGTGTGTGTGTGTGTGTGTGTGTGTGTGTGTGCGCGCTCCCACCAAACAACCCTTTCACAAATAAATAGGGGGGAAGGTGTCTCATTGGCAGTGATCCCACAAAGTGTGACAAACTAATCCATTAGTTTGCCACACTTTGTGAGGTTGAAACCAAACAACCAAACAAACTCGATGCACCCCCTAGCCGGCATTGATGGAGAGAGTGACAATAAGGTCTAGCTAATGTGACCGTCGTTAGCAAAACCTTTTGTTGAACACGACTAATGAGACTGGGACCGGCATGAAGACCAGTTCCGTCCAACCTTACACAACCACACAAAGGATCTGGGGACACTTGGCCACTGTTTGTATTTGTTGGGGTTTGGTTTTTGTGCTTTTGTGCTTGTTTTTGTACTTTCATCATTTCCTTGGGAAAGCGGAGAAGGAGATCTTTGTAGAGATAATGGGCACTGGGGGGTAGTGAGGTAGTGGTATTCTGGGACAACCTGACATTCAGCTTGCGACGGCATGAATGTAGTTATTTCTTCAGTGATGCCTGACATTCAGCTTTGAGGTGCTTATATCTAAAAATGCACTCATGAAAAATGTATCAGAGAAGTGAAGTGCAGACTGAATATTTCAAAGCATTCAAGACACTGGCACTGGCCTACAAGGCTGTCAGCGGAACTGCCCCTACCTGCTGCGTCTACCTACTGCCTCTACCTACTGCGTCTACCTACTGCCTACTACCTACTGCCCTTACCTACCTCCAAACATTAGTCAGACGCCACACCCCAGCCCGAGCGCACCGCTCAACCACTTCGGCCGGACGACTGGACGACCACCTGCACGAAGGACTGACAAACATCGGCCAAGTCCCAACTCTTCTCTATTCTGGCACCGCAGTGGCGGAATGAGCTCCTGCCTGACGTCAGGACGGCAGAGTCGTTCACTAGCTTCCGCAAGAGACTCAAGACCCACCTGTTCACCTGGATTCTGCATAATCCCCCCCCCCCTGCCTTCCCTCTGCGAACCCTAGCACTAACATGTGTGTACGTCTTGGCATTATTAATAGGACATGGCATTGTTTAACATATTATATGTTCTTAAATCTTGGTATTACGCTCAGAATGGCACTTCTGCTCTTATCCCAGCTATGATGCAACTATGAATGCTTGAAACCTGCTCTATTCTTATCTTTATGTACCACACAGTGATATATTGCTGTCTCCTTCAACAAATTTACTCTTTGTAAGTCACTTTGGATAAAAGCGTCTGCCAAATGCCCTAAATGTAAATGTAAAATGCACCTTTTAAAATGAATTTAATGTCTTGAGTTTTTTTTTTTATGATGAAAAACTGTGCCTTAATAATAATAATACATAATACATTAACCTTACCTTAATCCCTGGGGTTTCAGGTCAACTGCTAATGTGCATTTTGAAATGATGAAGTCAGTGGATATTGATCTCATGGTGTGGTGATTATCAGAGGCCAGGCAGAACGGCATGAGGTAGTGTCCTGCTGTTTTCTGAGATCTATATGATCATCAGGCAGCAGCACCAAATGGAAGAATTTCTGAAATGGAGAAGGACATTGTTTTAAACATTTCATTTTCTGAAATGGCTCATTCCTGGATTCAAATGGGTATTTGGAAATATTTACTTTCATTGCATCTTGTGGTGTAATACAAATATTTGATTTAAAATTAAATCATTTTTATTATGTTGAAACCTACATTTGAATATTTCATATGGCCAATATGTCTCCTTCTGCAGTATTTCTATGATTCAATGATTGATTAAAAGACCCATCCCCTATCAGCCAATCACTGTGGACATAGGAAGTAAGCTTGTTCATGAAACATGACATCCATAGCAACAAGGTCAACTTTCTCTTCTCTTCCTCCCTATTCCTTCGTAAATGTTGGTCTCAGCAGCTTTGTGAATAGATTTTAAGAGGAAACTCTTAGCGGGGAACTTTTTGTGCCATTTGGGAGAACCCTGAGTGCTAAGATGAAATGTTTTGTGAATACAGCCCCAGGCCCGCAGATGGCCACACTGACAGCAACAAGAACAACATTCAGGATGAAGTAAATGCTGCTACCGGCGCTAATGTTCTCCCCCGAGGGTGAAAAGGTTCCTGATATTCACTCACAAGTGAATATCAGGAACTACGACATGTCAAGTAAGTAAGTACCACAATATCAACCGGCGAAGAAGCCATTGTAGCAAACTGACCAATGTTGCTATGGCAAAAAAATGTGTTTATTTTAATTTTCTAGAATGCTTTTTAGCCTACATCCATGCTTTTAACAAGTAGCACGTTCTGCTTTTTTGCCTCTTAACTGAGATTCCGTCTCTCATGTGGTAATTCCCCACACTCGCTTTGAGGAGCTGCAATGCCGACGGAGATGTCAATATTTGTTGTCACTGGCAGCAAGTGCTTTTATATTTTATTTTATAATGCTGGGTGCACATCATGTTCACACAGGCTTTGTGAAAACCCGAACAGTGCTTGAGTTTAATAGGTTTAGGTGCCCTTTCAAAACTGTTTTCGACTTTTTATTTTCATTGATGTTTCGTTGAACTGTTATTTAATTGGTATGTGTAGTTGTCATTTAATGAACTATTCAAATATACCTTTGGAAACATAACGATTATCCTAAGCTTGAAATATGAAATTATGTATTATGTATTATGTATTATGAACAAATTGTGAGTCACAGACTTTCGTCTACTATTTATTGTACATTTATTCTCATCGGTTACCCGTTAATGGCTTAATGCATGTCAGTCACGTCAGAAAAATAGTCATAATTAGGATTGGATGTTGGGTTTGATGTTATTAAAAGGGTTATTTTTATACCACCAGGTGTGATTTGCCATTCCAAGCGGTTTCAGAATCTCTGGCTTATGACATCACAAGTGGGAAGGTCCACACAGATGTATGCTGGATAGATCAGCCTACCCAGTGGGCTGTAGCAACCGGTAGCCCTTTAAGCTAAACACCATTGTATCAGAATGCAGTATGCAGATGCGTGATGTTCCACAAAGGCGGTTGAGCGTACAATGCTTTTCCACCCACATTTCATCTCACTTGCTTCCATATGGCATCCACATTGCCATCAGACACAATCGTTGTTGCGCAAGAATTCATTGGAGTATTGTTGAAAATTGTCGCGACGAGCAGTGTGCATATGGTACAATAAAATACAAACAAACATCAGATGAAAAGGGGGATGGCAAAATGAGATTCATTAGAACAATGCCTATTTAAATACCTGCCGGTAATAATTCAAGCAAACATGACTGATTACCATGACCACCTGCTCTGCAACCTGCTGGTAGCACACGCAGCAACTCAACACACAGGCAGCGTCCCCACGTCTGGTGCATGAGTGACACTTGATCAATAATAACAAAAATAAAAACCTTGCTAAACATTGCTTGGAATAAAATGGGTGCGCGTATAATTTCTACCCCGCTCAGATTCTGATTATGGATTCCATTGTTCTTGGCTACAGAGGATTAGGCCGGCGGAGTGCCTGTCACTCTGGTTCCACTGTAAAACCAAAGGGTCTGCCCTGGGGAGTACTGCACCATATGAGCAGGAGGCCAAGGGCAGAGCACCATCAATATCCGGCTGCCGTCCTATCTGATGGTGACAGACGAGATGCTGAATCACCATGCCCAGAATGGATCTAAAAGTTTTGTCAAACACTTTCTGAATTCCACCCTCCACCATGAATATGAATGGCCCTCCACACTCAATAAGTCGGAGCATTTCTATCTTTCATTATTTTGGGGCTGAATTTCAAAAATCGTAACAATTCCGGCATAAAAATCGAGCAGGTACCAATACAGATAGCACTACACTGTCTTTTTTGTCTAGATTTTTTTAAAAGGGCAAATGACAAAAAAAGGCTGCGATAAGCAGAAATACAATTGGCGAAGCATTGTTACAAGATGTACTTAATCGCTCAGCTTGCTACACCAGTGGCCATCGTGAGTGATTAAGGGGTCTGTGTGTCCCCATTGACTCGCCCTCCAGTAAGGTATGTGCTTCTCCACAACCCCTGATCCACATCCACCAACTTTTCCTTGAGCGCGGCTCCACCTCGAGTGCCATCCATCTTCCTCCTTGTTAAACACTATTAATTGTCCACACATGTAGCGGCAGCTGCTGTTTATTAATTAACATCCCATCCTCATTAGGTCCTCTGAGGCGTCTCAAGACAAATCGCCGCCCGTTAGAGAGCATGCTTTCCTAATGGCGGGGGGGCGCGGTGGGGGGGGGAGCATGCCATGTGTGTGGCTTCACATAGAGACAGCTTCAAGAATTTCAGACTCTTTTATAGAGGGAATACAGTGTTTCCCCCCACGATTGGTTTCTAGCAGCAAGGCCGACGTGTGAGGTACACTGTTGACGTGCACGTGCGCAGTGCTGATGTGCACGTGCACGGCGCCGGTGTGCTGCTGAGGGGTTTAGGTGGGATCACTGACTCCAGTCGTGCTCTGCAGCGTTCCAAGTGAAATCGTCTCATACAATGGCATGACAATATAACGATGGAAATATACTTTTCAGCCATTTTATGTAGCCATCCCATTGTCCGTGTTTCATAATAATGTTGCATCTATTGTCAAATATGCCAAGTTCTATTATTAAATTCCCAGTCCAAAAAGAGCATGTTCATATACAAACAAGGAACAAATAAATGTTCATAGAATTGTTTGTTCCAAGCATGTCCTTGGCATGCTTGATTGACATCTGATGACTCACGTGTCCTTCAAATAATCTGCCCACAAGCCTAAAGTTGTCCATTGTAATAACAACTAACTAACTAATAAAAAAGCACAAACTATGAATCATTGCAATTTTATTTGGAAGGCCTTTTAGTTATCTACCGTATCACTGTATCCTAAAGAAGGTCTCCAGTACATCCTGTTCATATTTTCATACGACATCCACAGTCTGTAACTGTAGTTGAACTGTAGTTGCACGTATGGTTTCACTTTAAGGCACCGCGTTACTTGTTCTCTTTAGGCGTAAAGACTACTGTTGACAAGCTCCAACATTACTGGTTATTTTATCGGTAACCTTTTAGCGTTTTGGTGTAATCTATGATCATCTACAGCCTCTCCTCTATTTTCATCGGCTCTGTCCGCAGTCTCTCGTCCACCTGCTGCCGCTGGAACAAAAGCTATCTGTACGCAGCCAAACTGTTTACCTTCATTACAATGAGCAATGTTTTGTATGAAATGCACCGCATAAGTGTCAGAGAAGCTTAACTCTCTCCTGGATGCTATACAATAAATACTATAGATCTCAAAACAAGCTATTGTATCGTAGAAAATGTATAAATTGTAATCATCAATCATTAATTAAGATTTGTTCAAAATTATCCGATCCAAATGAAATGTAACTGCTTGCAATATTAGTTAGTTTAGTTGATCGTGGGTTAAAATGTTGAACTGTTGAACATGCAAAGACGACTTTAACCTCCAACCAATATCTGTATATATAATATAATAATTAGCTCTTATGTCGCAGATATGAAAGAAAATGTTTGAGAAACAGATGTGAATATGTGAATGAGAATCGAGGCTCCCCACAAGCTTTACCCAACAAAACAATTACAATATGTATGACTGTTTATGTGCTTATGTATTCATCCAATATATACGTATCCAACAAAGCAATCAGAATGAATTGAGTGTTCGAAGAAATTCTTCAATGTGCTATAAAAGAATCACAAGAGCCTGCTTGAGATCCCAGCCAAGACACAGCTCTTCACATATACCACGTCTTTCAATGTTGAATGCACCTTTTATCTATTTATATTGTAACTTGAAATTATAATTTTCTCTCCCTCTCTCTCTCTCTCTCTCTCTCTCTCTCTCTCTCTCTCTCTCTCTCTCTCTCTCTCTCTCTCTCTCTCTCTCTCTCTCTCTCTTTAGTTTCTGATGCATTTCATTGCCATATATTCAACATTATGTGGCCCTGCACCGGAAAGTGATCAATCAGAATAAAAAGCTTATGACAATGGTGGCTGGTTACTTTTTACTGTTCCGGATTCATGGTTTACTTTGTGTTCAGGAATAGATGAGCATTTTTGGATTTTATTGCCTTATTGTGATGGTTAGAGCTTTTCTTTGGATGGCACGTCCAATCATCAGTAAAAATCAGTGAATCAAATAAATTGCTGCACACAGGGAATTCAATGATGGTCCAACAGTCGAGACTGAATCCAAATGTTGCATTGCTAGTTATTTCCAAAACACCATGTTTCTAAGGAGTCCCAAAGTAAGGGAGGGAACTCTTTTGCAAATGAGGCTGTTTGTCTTAAAAAGGTTCACCTGGTTAAACACATATTATCATCTCTCTTGTAAATCCAGCAAACAACGGTGTGATTCATGGGTGTGGGTTGAGACTTGCGTTGTGTATCTTTCACTGGCAGCTTCTCCGGTCCCAGAGTTCACACACATTTTCCAAGATGTGGTGGGTTGATTGAGCCCTGGATCATGTCTTTTATTTTCTTTGTTGCAAGTTTGGCCATGGTTAGACTCGGGCTGGAAAATATGCCTTCAAATCAATATCACAATTATTTCCAACTTTTACCTCGATTCACATTCATGAACAATGAGGCCTATTGTATTATTTGGTAGCCTATTTGTACGTTTTTGTGAAGGAGTGCATATATTTTGTGATTTCTAAATAATGTAATGAAGCTCACACAGATGAACCATTTATGGCTATGTATTGACTACATTGAAAAGTTCAAGTTCAAGTTCAAGTATTTTTATTGTCACAATTTACAAGTGAGTATAAGCAGTGAGTGAAAAACCTTTTGTGCAAAACGCCCGACAGCCGACAGTAATTATAAAAGAATACAAAATAGAAATAGAACTACAAAATAGAAGTAGAACTAACAAAATAGATATTTTGAAGAAAAAAAATTAAAACACCAGCACTAGCAGTAACACCAGCACTAGCACCAACACTTAACACTACTACCAGCACTAGCTCCAGCAGTAACACTAGCACTTAGCACCAGGACCAGCACTAGCAGTAACACCAGCACTAGCACCAACACTTAACACTACTACCAGCACTAGCTCCAGCAGTAACACTAGCACTAGCACTAGCACTAGCACTAGCAGTAACACCAGCACTAGCACCAACACTTAGCACTACTACCAGCACTAGCACCAGTAGTAACACTAGCACTTAGCACCAGGACCAGCACTAGTAACACTAGCACTAGCACCTAACACTAGCACTAACTAGCACTAGACGTAACAGCCTTAGCACTAGCAGTAACACTAGCACTAGCAGTAACACTTAGCAGTAACAGCACTAGCACGTCAGTAACACTAGCACTAGCAGTCACTAGCACTAGCACTAGCAGTAACACACTAGCACTAGCAGTAACACTAGCACTAGCAACACTAGCACAGCCTTAGCACTAGCACTAGCAGTACAGCACTAGCACTAGCACTAGCAGTAACACTTAGCACTCACACTAGCAGTAACACTAGCACTAGCACGCACTAAGCAGTAACACTAGCAGCACTAGCACTAGCAGTAACACTTAGCACTAGCACTAGCACTAGCACTAGCAGTAACACTTAGCACTAGCACTTAGCTCTTAACATTGATGCCGAACTTGTTCAGCAGCCTGATGGCCTGACTGTGGAAGCTGTCTCTGAGTTTAACTGAGTTAAACATGAGCAGGTGAGAGGCAATCTAAATGTGGGTTTCGATATTTTGATGAATTAATAATTAAGAGGGTTCTCCACAAGCCCTGGCTGCCGGCTAAACAGTGTGGAATATATTGTCCTACATGCCGTAACTAGAATGCCATGAGTCCCAAGAGTCCGAGGTCATAGATTCTAGCTGTGACATCGGGTAATATATTACCCAACGTCTAGTTGCTATAGTATGACCGCATATGGCCATTAAGATAAGATAAGATAAAAGATAAGATACAACTGTATTAATCCCGAAGGAAATTCTTGTTCTTGTGAACCTAACAATGGGGGCCATGGAACAGACGCCATCGCATCTCCAACAGGCTTACCGTGCCGGGTACGATGTAGATAGTTTCCATGGAAACCAAGTCAAACACCGGAATTAGTTCCACCATGAACACCCATTGGACGAGTCAGACATCGGCAGCTCAGAGAGCCAATCAGGAGCCATATCGGGAGATGCTTCTGCTTTAAGGAGGAGCTCAAAAACTATGTGGGATATAACACCATGCACACATAAGTTTTGCTTCAGTGTTCACTCTCGGGACTGGCCTCAGGTTCACCTACTCTGCTATTACATTGTATTATCAGAATAAACTCAATTATCGAAGATGTTTCCTCCGTATTGTCTCCAACCATCGAACCTACGTGAAGAACACCTAGAGTTTTCCACGACAACAGCCGCTTAGCGAGATATTCCCGGGGACCAGCTACTTTTTCCGATGCGCAAATTTGTATATTATCCGCCCTCTCGTAATTTGTGTGTGCTCACTCAAATCTGTTTGCGAGGCGGCGCTTCCACTTCTCGTCTCCCTTTTTTTCCCCCACCACGCCTGAGTGTGTGCCTCGTCTCAAATCGGTTTGCGAAGCCGCACTCCACTCCACTCACTTCTCCTCTTCCTCTTCTAAAAGTGTGTGTGCGACTCAGTCGTCTCATCTGTGGGTAGGTGTGTTTACCGCAGTGTTCTGCTGCTCTGCTTGGGCTGTTTGATTGGCAAACTATTCAATCCTTGAATCCCAAGACAAAAAAACAAAACACATTTTTTTTTCCTGATGAAGCGTTAGTTTGCTAATTATCATGCGAACAATTATTCCTTTGAATTCCTCCTCTTGTACCCTATTCTGAAAGTCATTCGTGCAAGGTTTTGCTTTCATGACAGGCAAAAGAAGGCGTACAAAACAATGCATGGCATCTATAGACAAACAAAAGTGGGCAAAGTAAATTCATGTTCATCGTTGATCTGCCAATATGAGACGTTTAGCACCTGAGCATAACAAAGTAAACACTGGTGACTACAGACCACAGTCACGAATATTTGTATTTTATTTAAATTAATCAGCATTCTTGAGCACATTGTATTATGATTGTACAATACAACATGATGTCCACAATCCACCATTATGTCTGCAGTAGATCAGATGTCTCAACCCACTGTGTAGGTTACATACAGAGCAGAGGCAAGCAGATGGAGGCTGGGGGGTTGGTGGGTGAAATCCAACTCAGCACTTAACTAATGGAGAGTGCTGCTCTAATTAAAGACAGTGAGTCAGTGAAGCAAGTATGAAGCTAATAGGGATGTTAACCGTTAACCGCAGACATTAGTATTTTTAACTGACTCAAACTATCAGGTAAACAGTCAAAATAAGAAAAAGGATGAGAATAATACATATAATATAATTATCAAATCTGTGGTTGCACATGATAATATAGGGCTGGCCCCAAACATTAAAATAATCTGAGTGTCTTTCATTAGTTTTGCATTCAAGCATTATAACATTACTCGAAAACCTTCAGTTGTATTAAAGCCATCATGATTTGTTCATGTTACTTTTCCTTTAAGATTGTCGTTACCTTTAATCAGCAAGGATGTAAGTGAGGACGTACTCTTAAGCTGTTATACGATTGTCCCCCACTGCTAAAATAATTCATCATCTCAGGTAGTATCCATCTTTTAGCATACCCGGTTGTATCCTCCGGTAAAGAAAAGTAGATTTGAAAATATAATGAGTTTTATATTTTTAGGTGGTGTATCGGGCTGCGTTTTCTGTAATGGAAATGTTTCCAACATTTTTTTTCCTCTCTTCATGAATGTATTATTTTGTAGGACTCACATTAATCTGTTTCAAGATCACCGCAAGGATACTGGCTGCTACAAACCTGATTGGTTGGAAAGGGAGCAAGGAGGAAGCGGCTAGGGCGCAGAGATATGGGGTTCATAAGATTTTCTTGAAATATATATTTTGTTGCAGCTCGTACAAACATTGCTCTCAGATGCCCAATGGCTTTGGTGGCTTTTGCTGTTGGTAGTAGGAGCAGATCCTATTTAATGCTGTGTGTGACTGTGTGTGTCTGCACGCATTTGTGTGTGTGTGTGTGTGTGTGTGTGTGTGTGTGTGTGTGTGTGTGTGTGTGTGTGTGTGTGCGCGTGCGCGTGTGATTTTGCATGCGCATATGTGATAACATTCACCATTATATTCTCCTGCAAGAATTGTCTCTCTATTCTCCGACAGACACTGTTGATCAGTCCCCACCAGCTGTCCTCGGCTACAACAACAACAACAACAACAACAACAGCAGCATATTGCATTCTGTACTTTTCAGCTTGACTGCTATTTTCAGTGTCTACCTGCTGCCGGGTAACTCTGTATAACATATTCATTCATTGCAGTCATTGCTAGTGGCATGTGAGGTAAGCAGTGGGCCATTTTGCTCAGACTCTAGGTTAATTGTCGACATTGTCTATGTGGAGATGTAAATCAGCCATGCTGTTTGCCCAACTCGTCCCCTCTTGCAGCGTACGCATGTTTGGAATTGGGCAGTTGGCGAGCCGTTTGGAGCCATTCTATTCCAAATGAGTGTTGAGCAGATCCCTTTATTTTGTCCAACAACGGTAAGTGTAAGTAACTGTTTCTGTTCCGTTTACACGCGCCACTGCACATGCTCACAGACACAGCAGTTTTTGAATTCCCCGGGAAGATGGTCGGCTGTGATCATTCAGCATTCTGAGTGCAGAGCATAAGTTGCGAGGGGTAAGTGTAGGAAGGGGGTGATTTTTTTTAACTGATTGGAACGCAGCCTAAACATGCAGTTCTGAATCAAAAGAAAGTGCTCAGCTCCTGGTTGTGAGAATGTAGGCTACATACAACGAGACCGTCTCAACTCAACACAAATGTCCCTTTTTCCCCCCCCCCACTGAGCCAGTTCATTGTCGCTGGTAGGTCGAACCGATGCAAAAAAAGTCCACAGTTCGATCCAAAATTCACCACGCATCGATTTCTGCCGCGTCTCTATGCCTCCTCAATTGATCCCGCCCCGCTCTACTGATTTCAATTTCTTCCGCGGAGTACTCGAGCTCGTACAAGTACGGCGGCTCCACCAAATGCTCCTCGTTCACGAGACCTCGTCAGTGTCTCGTGTCGGACGTCGGGGAATTGCTGCAATCTTAATGCAGCGTTCAGTGGGTCGCCTAACTCAGAGTTCTAACTGTATGCCTCTCAGTCTCTTAAGTCAGTGAGCATGCGCAGCGGTGGGTTAACACAGAATCGAAATGTGTGGATTTGTTTGTTTGTTGGTTGCCTAGTAAGGGCAGAGGCACGACTGTATCTCCAGCTGCTAAATCTAAACGTCTCGCCTACTGCCCAACTTTGAAATGTGCAGTACACACGTGAGTGGAGTTCATGGCTGAATTGACATAGACAATGTCAATTATTACGCTGGGGTCTTGGCCCTTTCTCTTGGTGCTTAAAGGGCCAGTTTGCTATGTTGTTGCTGATGCAGTTTAAAAGGCTTTAAACTCAGGCCGAATTGGTTTCTATTAAGGGAATTGATATCGCCATTATTAAATACCTAACATCTTTAAGTTGCCTCACAGTTCTACTTTACATGATGCTGTGCAATGTTGTGTTCAAATTGTACCCTCGTAAAAGTCTGTAATCCCAAGGACCCAAAACGTAGGGGATAGTTAGCACGTTGTTATCTTATAAATAAGATCGTTATCTTCCACTACTGTTGGTGTGTGTGTAGGGTTTAATAGTAGAGCTCATGAAGAATTACACAGAGCCATTGTGTTGTCGCGGCGGTGTTCCTCTCCTGTTAATTAGTCTCAGAGACACGGCAAAAAAACTGTCTGTAGTCCCCTCCCCTCACCCTTTTATCATGCGCTTCCTTTTGAAAATGGAAATTCTGAGTCATTGCACTCCTGCTCAGAGGTGTCCATCTCCATTAGCATGACTCATTGTGTAGGGGTACCTGATGTTCTTCAGCACATTCAAATAATGGAACATGGTGTTGACTAATGCGACTGCAACTGTCTCACTGTCTTAATACCCTTAATACTTAATAAACAGAGATATATTAGCGATGGCCATGTTCAGAGCAATCATACTGTTTGCCATGGACAAGACAATGTAACCAACCATCGTAAGGGGTTAGGTCAAAAAACGCATTCATGAGCGGCCAACTTTGCGTGAATAGATTCCGTTGACACACAAAAGTGTTACACCAAACCATTTGTACAGACTGGGCCCTCAGCATTTAAAATACATTTCAATTAGAAAATGATGACTGCAAAGTAAATCGAGTTCATCTCAAAGAAAAGAGGGATGAAAAGAGAAATGAGAGCTGGAGCAAGTACTAACCAACACTAAATTTGCGTGACAACTCTGACAATTGCAATTTCAATGTTACAATTGCACAAGGAACTTGGTTACATAGCATGCAGGCACTCTCGCTGTACTGTACTGCACTGGTCACTTATCATTTATCATCTTTATCATCACATGTTGCTGCTTCTATTTACTATTTTCTACTCTTTCTACTATTAATACTGTACTGTAATTTTGTTGTTGTTTCATATGAAAAAATGATGGGGATCTGGTGAGTAAGTCATATGGAATGGCATATGGATTCATATGAATACTCGGGTACAAACTCTTCCTTTGTACCCATAATTCCATAGTTCTTATTTGTTATTCTACACAAAAAAAAAAGAATACTTCAGCCTGAGGATGAATGACATTGAGGATTTGTATTTTATTTTATATAACATGCCCTTGAAACATGTGCAATAGCATGAAGAAGAATTCCGAGCTGGACCAAGATGAAGCGAGGACGTTGTGTAAAATGAAACAAGCCTTCCTTGTGTTGACCTGCACGCTGCCCTCTGCACCGCCCATTCATTTCCCAAGACACATACTGCACCTACTCTAATGATGATAAACAGCAGACAGTTCAACCTGGCCCCTTTTACGGATGATTAGTAGCTCCCTAATAATAATAGAAATAATACCACATTTAAAAATAGAAACAGTACATGGAGAACATCTAACTATAATGGAAGTCTGTGGATAATAGAGTCTCTGTATTTACGTATATACAGTACGTATGCATGTATGCTGTAATTAGATTTTATCAACAACATCCAAACGACTTAAACTTATCAGGTATTATACTGCTAATTGTTCAGAGTTGTTTTAGTATTTATGTTTGTAAAAATACGGTTCAGAAGGAAACTTTTTACCGTACTTTACTAATTGCTTAGTTTAGAAGTAGTTTAGAATTTGTTCAGAAGAATACTGCGGAAGTGAATTGGGAGTAAGCATTCCATTGTACTTGTGAAATCTTGAAATCTTGAATGTTGCACAGGCTTGGCAGGTTTATTGTTGAGGACCCAAAGAAGTGCATTGTCGAGTGTGAAGTGGTTTGGATGAGCGGCGCTCCAGAAAGCTGCAAGCAATTTGGTTCGTTTCAAACAGGCACAGAGCGGGCACTGCGCTGGCTAATTATCGTGTTTGAACCGCAACCATAAAGTATGTAAATACACAAATATATTGCTGCCGAATACACAAGGGACTGGACAGAGCGTGCAGGTGAAGGATTATGACGTGCCGCTCGGCTGTAGCCATGCGGTAATCTACCTTACGGACAGCTGTAAACGCATTACTCTGTCACATTTTATGGGCCCCATTACACGACAAGGCAACTTCACTTATCCTCCTGCCCTTTGCCTGAGACATGGCCTATCACTCAGCAGCGGGACCCTGTGGCGCCGCGTTGGCAGGCTGTACTCAAACCCAGCTCATCTTGATTTTGCAGAGTGGTTCTGGTTCAGTGACTGACATTTTAGGTGATCAACTCGGGTCGCCACGCCGCCTCGACGTTTGTGACGTCAAAACGGTTCCGCCGCAGCAGGAGAAGCCTTAAACAACAGTACCGGTCTGGGTGATTCAACCATCGTCATAACTCTTGATGTCACCGAAACATCTGTTCCCGATAACACTTGTCAAAATGACTTTGTTGTGTTGCTTCTGCCGAAGAGCATTTAGCGTGAGCGTTCCCTCCTCGCGGCCAATGTAAACAAAAGCCAAAGCATTTGAGTCTTTTGCATTTCATATGCATCTTCAGTTTGTGAAAGTTTGTGGACGAAACAAAATTGAATTGGCATAAGTGCTCCAAACAAAACAAAGTCTTGTTACCCGGACCAAAGCGTTACCGTCTGCGGCAAGGCCCTCTCGCTAAATTCTCTTAGGCCGCATCGGCTGTCATAATGTCATTTTGACAAGTCATATTTAGAACAGACGTTTTAGTGAAGCCATTAGAGACGGTAACCATGGTTTCATCCTCCAGACTGCTACGGTCCTTTTAAGACAAGGAGAAACCGTGTTGCAGGCAAATATGGGGACGAGATAAGCTTTCCAATTTAACCTCCTTTATCCCTTCCCCTAGAAGTCAACATCATGATTGGCACCTCCTGCCAGATACAGTACAACTATCTCCAAACGTATACACAAGCATCAAGCTTCAACTAATTCGGCCCTGGTGTTCTCTGTTATTCAGTGTTTCACAGTTATAGGCGTACTGGAGGAAAAAATACATATTGTGCAGGATATGTTTTAGAACCAGGCTATGAATTAAATATGAATGGAAGTCACACACCTCCCACCTGTTGGCCTCTGCTGTTGTGTGAGGGTTGTCAGGTCGATGCGGGAAACCTCAAAGTTTTCATCTGTTTTTAGAAGCACTCCTGGAGCTGTCTCCCTCCAGCTGAGCATTAGGTCTCAGCACTATGGCTCTGTTTATACAACCATTTTGTATCTCTCCACTCAATGTGATTTGAAAGTTTGTTGAGGGTTGGGAGATGCAAAAGAGGTTTATTTCATTTGTTTTCCCATATAAAGAGATGGGAACGATTTTAATAGAGATGTAGACCATTTTCAAAACCACCTGCTCATTCAATTGTTTGATTGGGGACTTCAAATTCAGTCTAATTAACAGGATGGAATTATTAAAAGGCCACTTCTATTTTTGTGGGTCCGTTTTAAATTGACAAGTACTTCCAATTATTCATGAAATATTGGCTGCCAGTGGGCTACCGCGCAGTTGAGCAGCAGAAATGAATTAAAAACACATAAAATGAGTATGGAAATAATGATTTCATTTGTAAACATTTATGTGGATTGTAATGGCATTTCTCTGATGCGGAAGCATGTATCTTTTCAAGTAAAAATAGACATTGCATAAAATGCAATATAAAGCGAGATAGCTATGAGGATCCCCATAACTTTGCTGCTCACATGTTTGGCACATATTCCCTAGTTAATCTCCAACTTGATTTCCATATCATATCATTATATATCATCATATCAAGCAGTTTATATCATACTTTACCAATTAGCAGGACTAGCACATCGGTTGGAAAGATGCCCTTCTGAAGGGCTATTGCTAACTGGGCCGGAGCCTCCTTAATGCAATAGCAGCAGAGGGCGGCTTCTTCCCTCTGGTACAACGGAACATGTCTGGGAAAATTGATTCCAACAACCATGTCACTGTGGCTCCGATGGCCCGAGTTTGGGGTCGAAGTGAAATCCTGTGTGAGAGGCTGTGTGATTGGAGAGAAGTGGAAGAGGGAAAGAGAGAGGGGTGACAAATTGATGGATGGAAGAGGAGGGGAGGAAACGGCACATGGATGAAACAATAAGGAATCAACCAATGGCAAAGTTGTCCGGTCTGTGGTGTTTTGTGGTGTGGTGTGATGGTATCATTTTGGCATCATTTTAATGCATATGTATATGTATATATCACAATGTGATCCAATGTATGGATCAGATCTTGACACACAGGCATAGACAAAATTGTAGTAATGTGGAAAGTGATTTTATTTAGCTACTATGTAGAGTAGAGATCTTCATTATGCCCCAAGGGGCAATTCATATTGCAGCAATCAGTACAAAAAAAACCCAATTACATCATTACATAGAACATATCAAACATAAAAACATAGAATCAACTTATAACACACACAAACAACTTATAACACACACAAACAACTTATAACACACACACTTATAACACACATACAAACATCATAAACTCCAGTTACATATTACCACTACAGACAATGTCTGCAATGAAGGAGCAACCAAATCTATTGCTGCCACAATAAGGCCCTATATCTAGACCTTGAGGGGAAGGTGGGCAACCTGAGGGTGCACAGGGTCCTGAAGAACAACCTCAGCCTTCCTAATGTCTTTCCTCCGATAGGCACAACTTAAGCCATTCAAGTCCCAGCCAGTAGCCTCATTTTAGAGCACATCTTCTGCATTACAGCAGAAGTTTTTATTCCTCAGGGTTGTATTGCCAAACCAACAGATAAGAGCAAAGGTAAAGACTGACTCAATACAAATTAATTAGTGTGTGTGTGTGTGTGTGTGTGTGCGTGCGTGCGTGCGTGCGTGTGTGTGTGTGTGCACAAAGTATGATTACACTCACACAATGTGCTACTAACTAATACTGATAAAGTCTCCTGAGTGGTGTACTGACATGCATGCAGAGTGGCCTGATGCGATGGAGGCTGTGGGGCCTTCTTAGGAAAACAAGAATTTGAAATGCATTTGGGACAGAGGAGGAAAGCCATCGATTTGCCAGAGGATACATTTAAAGGGAGCCAAGCTGTAGTTACTGTGGCTCTGGAAGGTGAGAGGCTGTCAGATACCATTAGATTGGGTGATGTCCCAATTCTATCATTAGGTACGCTACTGGCAATGCGATAAGCAGCACTTCCTAGATATATTCGACTCAGAAAAACAAGTCTTAGATCTTAGTGACAGGAACCCCAACCTTTGATAGCGTCTAAGGTCCCAGGTTATTTTTGGTTACATAACATGATATATCATTTGAGTGTTGTTGCCCCCCAGCATGCGTGGGCAACAGCCTACGATACTCTGAGCAATGTGGAGTGTGTCCCGAAAGATTTTATGTCGTCAATGAACACCAGAGCCGTGAGTGGTTTATGTTTCCACCCGTTAATTAAAGAAGACTTAGAAGTGACATCCAAACGTGCTGAGAACATTGCGTGCAGTATTAGAGCAACAAACTACAAATTCAAGGACCACAGAGTTTCCAAAACATTCAGTTACAGGATTGCTATTGCCATCAGAAATGGGGATGCACATAGATCTGTTTATGTAATTTCATACTGGAGGTTGTGCTGTGTCACACCACATTACATTAGCCATGTAATGGATGTGTGACATTTAGACTTGGACTTTAACATTTCCATGCTTAGTCACACACCACTTGCCAGTCTGACCATCAAGGTAATTGGCAATTATGCCCTACACTGTGAAATCACAGATTTGTCTCAGTCTGGGTCCGACGGAGAGCCTTGTGCGCCAGAAAATGTTACAGTACAACTGGAGTATTTGATGAGACGTCCTCACAACTCTACATTAATTTTAGCTTCTGTTAAACAAAACATTTCTTCTTGAGACACACCATTTAACTTTAGCACAGCAGACATGAACATTCATCGTTTAGCTGTTTGTTGGTCAAACGTTAGTCGAGGGCGCGCACACACACGCACGCACACACACACACGCACACACACACACACACACACACACACACACACACACTTTGTTTGCAAGACAAGCCCATTTGGCAACAAGGACAGGGATTTCAGAATAGGTTAAGGCTGGGATAGATTCCTTGTAGTTAATTAGTTGTTCGGACTCTGCATCATATTGTTACAGAAAGCAACAGACGTATCATGAGACAAACAGAAAAACAGAAAGCTCATGAGACATAATTCATAATGTTGTCGAGGAACCAAGGTTCGATTTGTTTTTTTTCTTTTACTCATAATCAAATCGGTCAATGTAGTAATTGTTTGGTTCCACCGAGGCATTCGGCAGCAGCATTCATGTCATGTTCAGGAAAATGTAAACTTTTAAGTGTAGAAAAACCCTTCCAAAGTATCTTATTACCGTCCCCCATTACCAGGCCTGTACGAGGGCATGTGAAGAAATCATCAACATGACAACATGGCTGATTAATGATATCACCTTCACTTCCCTTCTCTTTCTTCATGATGCTATTTTTTCCTGTTTACAGCGAGTAAAATGACAACTAAATGCCAGTGAAATAGTATTTATCTTTCTCCTGGCAGTTGTTTGTTTTAATTCGGGAACAAATGTCGGAAATAATGCCAGTTTAAAGGCCATGGAATGATGATGTTTTCACACATGTGCACACAGACAGGCACATACACACAGACAGACAGACAGACACACACACACACACACACACACACACACACCTGTTTTGCACTCCAAACAACACTTACAGTGACAGACCATTACTTACGACATACTACCGCCTACAATTTCAAATGGCTTTTACCTGCAACATTCTGGGATCCCAGGATAGCGGGCGCCCGGTTTGGAGCACAATGTCCCGGGATTTAGCTGTCAATGCTGTGACAGAGGATAGCTTAGCACCGCTGAGCCCTCCGCGGGGATGTTGACACGGCAAACGGAGGGCAGGAGACAAACACAGGCTGTCTGCTCTGCTCTTGGGTACCTGGGAACGAACTCCTCACGGCCCGCATCGTGACGTTTTCCCCCCTCGTACGTTGTTTTCCTTCAAGTCAATAGCCACATGATGAACCTTATACAATCACCGTATCGTATTATTGAACAAAAACTATTGACTTTTAGTCTGCCCCTGTTTTTTTTATTTTATTTTTGTGTTGCTGCACCAAAGCATAAAATGCAAAAAGCAAGCATGAAATGGACAATTTGCAGATCGAATTGTTCTTTGTCATTTTGGATGGGGAATTATTAGCCTACCACATAATAATGCTATTATATAATGGTAATAATTTCATTTCAGAGTTCACTTTGTTCACTAACTTGTGTGTTTGTACGTCTTGGCCTGATTAATTGTTTAGCATATTGTATGTTCTGAGATGTCGGTAATGCAATCAGAATGGCACTTCTGCTCTTATCCCAGCTATTATGCAGGCAACCTAGCAATTATGAAACTCGTTCTATTAGCCTCGTAACTATGAATGCTTGCTCTTTATGTACCACAGAGATATATTGCTGCCTCTCCTTCAACAAATGTACTTATTGTAAGTCACTTTGGATAAAACTGTCTGCCAAATGCCCTCAATGTAAATGTAATAATGGTATTTCTCTGCAATAATTTGAATTGTAAGGGCTTTATACTCGGATACTATATTTTGTTCTCCCTGTCGTGTTTGTTGTAATGTTTGATATTCTGCATTTCCTTCTTTGGTCACCATGACAACCTTTGGAGAGCTACAGAACTGCCCATGATCTCACCCATCCGGAGACAACAATTCATTTGTTTTGTGCCCATATCATTAACCAAGCACAATGGCTCAAAACATCCAATTGATTCATTTTGTGCAGCACTGAAGAACAACTCAACCCCCCACCGCCACCACCAACGTTTCTATTCTTCTGGATGAATTATGGATCAATTATGAGTCGCACACATGACCCGTCTCAGACGCACAGGGCCACGGTAGATGAATGACTGTTCATGCTCTCCTAGACTCAGGACCTAAAGGTGCCCATCTATGCCATTTCTCCTTTGCACGAAATGGCATGTGGGAACCGTTTGAAATATTTTCAAATATATATATTACAGATCAAAAGGCAAATCAGTGTCCTTTTTCGCCCTGCGGGAGTCTCCAAATGGTAAATGCAATGAAACCTGCCACTTTCAAAAAGACATCAGTGCATTTTTGTGTCATCAATGTGATTCTTGACTCAATTTAGTCCCCGAGGCCAAATCTCCAATGTACGCCTGGATCTGTTTCCACATCAAGGGTAATCCCGCAAGTTTCAGAGGGGACGGAGCATCAACATAACCATGGGAACTCACTGCAACTGAACTCCCGCACCTGTGGGGCGCAGCGCCCTCCTGCCTGCGGCGCTTGCCACGCCCACTGACTTCCAACAGCAGAGGGAGAGACCCCCGGGGCTGTTGGCAGAACAGCCACTGACTTTCCATTAATCTGAGCATGCATGCATGGGAAAAGTTGCTAAATCGAGCTGGAAAATTACCAAGTTGGCAACACTGGAAACGGTTGAAGGCCACTACGCACGGCAGCCAATCCCACCTCGCGATGGGCAGATGGATCAAACCAAGTGAACTCTAGACATGCAGTTTTTTTTTACAGATTTATTTTGGCCAAAATGCCCATTGTTGTCTCGATGACTGTCCAGGCCAGGCCAACTCGTCGGTTAAGAGTTGGAAGTCCTCATGCTTCCGGTCAAAGATGCTGGCCACACATTTGTTGAAGGAGAGGCAGCAATATATCACTGTGGTACCTGAAGATAAGAATAGAGCTGTTTTCCAGCATTCATATTTACGAGACGAATAGAACGAGTTTCATAATTGCCAAGTTGCCTGCATAAGTAGCTGGGCAGGCGTGTGATTCTAAGCATGATACAACATCTGAGAACGAACAACAATGCTAAGTGCCATTAATAAATGTTAAGACATATAAACACACAGGTTAGTGCTGGGGGGGGGTTATGTAGAGTCCAGGTGAACTCTGAACAGGTGGGTCTTGAGTCTCTTGTTAAGGAGGGGGGTTATGTAGAGTCCAGGTGAACTCTGAACAGGTGGGTCTTGAGTCTCTTGTTAAGGAGGGGGGTTATGTAGAGTCCAGGTGAACTCTGAACAGGTGGGTCTTGAGTCTCTTGTTAAGGAGGGGGGTTATGTAGAGTCCAGGTGAACTCTGAACAGGTGGGTCTTGAGTCTCTTGTTAAGGAGGGGGGTTATGTAGAGTCCAGGTGAACTCTGAACAGGTGGGTCTTGAGTCTCTTGTGGAAGCTGGCGAGCGACTCGGCTGTCCTGACATGAGCCGGGAGCTCATTCCACCACTGAGGAGCCAAGAACCGTGAAACGGGAGCCGCGACCCACGGCAACCACATTCCCACCTCGCATGGCACGATGATCAAACCCAAGTAACTCTAAGCATCAGTTTTTTTTTTACAGATTTTTTATTTCCAAAAATCCCATTTCTCTGAATGGACCGTCACCAGCCAAACATGCTGAAAGAGAATTCCGCATTGCCCGTCACAAATGCTGCCACAGCAATTAAGTGTGAGGAGGGACACACACTCACACACACACACACACACACGCACGCACGCACGCACTCACGCACGCACGCACGCACGCACACGCACACTCACACACACACACACACACACACACACACACACACACACACACACACACGTGGCTGTGCGGAGCAGCAGTAAGACGACACTGAACTGAATCTGCACTCCGAAAGCCTTCTTACATCTAACCCCCCCCCCCCCCCCCCCCCCACAAAGGATACTTGATTCTCACACCACAGTGGAGCTATGGATTTACATGTGAGCGTGAGCGTGTGAGCGCAGGACAACGCATATTAATGGAGGCTTCGGCGGTTTACATGCTTGGCTCGCTTGATGCTGGAACCACGGGAGTCCCAGGGGAGGTTGTGAAGTCCTGCACAACCTCCCCCCCGCCAAACCCATCGCCCCCCCAACCCCCCCCCGCCTGCTTCATCTCATACTTGAATGAACCGACTGAAGCCTCAAAGCTTTTAGTGTGCAGTTAAAAGCATTTGCATTGAGAGAGAGAGAGAGAGAGAGACAGAGACAGAGACAGAGAGAGAGAGAGAGAGAGAGAGAGAGAGACGAGAGAGAGAGAGAGAGAGAGAGAATCAATCTTATGCTTTGCTGAGGTCATGGTCACACAGAAATAGAAGTAGGAGGTGCAAGGATTGTGGGGGGTACTTTTCGGTCGTTTTAATATTAGTTATGAACAATTAACGCCACCTTAAAGAAATGCATTGAGGCTGAATATCACCTTAATAAGTGAATCTGAATAGGCCTACTAATGCACAAGTTCAGTATACATTGAAAAGTGAAGCATAAGCCCATATGTTTCTCGTTAAAAGTAGGACTATTTGCACCCACCCATATATTGTTCACGTATAACCCAAATAACATGCACACATACATTATTTATATACGTGTACATTTTTTTCAGTTTTCTGCCGATGAAAGAGGTACTTGGCTGAAAAACACATATCTGGGGTTGTCAAAAATAGGTTGAGAACCCCGCCCTGCCGTACATGACTACTACCCGTTGCGTAAGCTAAAAACATGTCTCTCTCTGTCTCTCTCTCTCTCTCTCTCTCTCTCTCTCTCTCTCTCTCTCTCTGTCTCTCTGTCTCTCTGTCTCTCTCTCTCTCTCTCTCTGTCTCTGTCTCTCTCTCTCTCTCTCTCTCAATGCAAATGCTTTTAACTGCACACTAAAAGCTTTGAGGCTTCAGTCGGTTCATTCAAGTATGAGATGAAGCAGGCGGGGGGGGGTTGGGGGGGCGATGGGTTTGGCGGCGGGGGAGGTTGTGCAGGACTTCACAACCTCCCCTGGGACTCCCGTGGTTCCAGCATCAAGCGAGCCAAGCATGTAAACCGCCGAAGCCTCCATTAATATGCGTTGTCCTGCGCTCACACGCTCACGCTCACATGTAAATCCATAGCTCCACTGTGGTGTGAGAATCAAGTATCCTTTGTGGGGGGGGGGGGGGGGGGTAAATCCGTAAGAAGGCTTTCGGAGTGCAGATTCAGTTCAGTGTCGTCTTACTGCTGCTATTAGCCAGTGTGTGGTGTGTGTGTGTGTGTGTGTGTGTGTGTGTGTGTGTGTGTTGTGTGCGTGTGTGTGCGTGCTTGAAAACAGCTCTATTCTTATCTTCAGGTACCACAGTGATATATTGCTGCCTCTCCTTCAGCAAATGTACTCTTTGTAAGTCGCTTTGGATAAAAGCGTCTGCCAAAAAAATAAGCATCGATAAACAGCTAGCTAGCTCCCTTTTTCCTCCTTCTGAATGTTTATTTTGTAATCCCGACCACTGTAATTTCAGAACTCTCAGGCTGGGCCTTCATTCAGACTTGATCACACTTGATGATTGCAGCATTTGTACTCTGGCTTACAAGTAGTCATTCATGTTCAGAAGCAGGGGTAGCTGCTGGGTCTGCCTGTGACCTGTTACCTCCCTGCACAAACAACAGCCTCACCTGACTCCTGATGCAATAATGCTTCTTCTGTTGGTTCTCCATGCCGTATGTGCTCTGCTGTAAACCCATCATGTGGTGATGCATCTGCATCGTCAACGTATTTTTCACACGGGAGAGATGGCTACTCCATAAAATGGGCCCAACAACACATCGTTCACCGATGGGTTACAGAGTAATCCGCCGCGCAGGCAGAGCTAACCGAAGTGCTCGACTGTTGTGGGATGGATCCATGCATGACGAACGCATGAATTTGTAACGGCGGCTTGCCGAGTGGGTGCCTATTGATCTAACCGCCGTTTGTATTTGATGTACCTTCATTACTCTGGTGCCACCGGTGACATCTGCTTGTCATGCAGGTCGTCACAATGTGCCCAGCGAGTCCCATTCCACCTGTTGTGTGAATACTCTTTAATTTGGGATCCACTCACGGCACCCTGTGGTGTGCCCCGCCTAATGAGGCCCAATGAGCCCACTGTCGGAGGGGGTGGTTGGGAACACACCAATAACTCCAGACATATCCTTTCACTGCCCACCCATCTGTCCCACTCACATTATTCACACACACATGCTCACATGCTCAAATGCATGCATGGCCACACACATGCACTAATATACTACGTTTACATTGAGGGCATTTGTCAGACGCTTTTATCCAAAGCGACTGACAAAGAGTATATTTGTTGAAGAAGACAGCAATATATGGCAGGCAAGCACTGTGGTACATAGACTATTGACACACACACACACACACACACACACACGTGTTCAAATGCATGCATGTACACACACATGCACAAATACACTACAACACACACACACACATGCTCAACACATACACCAATGCAACCTGATGGGGCACCGCTGGCATTAATTTCAACGGGAGTAAGAGAGAGAAAGATTCACACAGATCCCACAAATCCCTCGTCCTTTCCGGTTAGCATGTCACTGGTCATGCTCGGCAGGCAGGCAGACAGGCAGGCAGGCAGGCAGACAGGCAGGCAGGCAGACGGGCAGATAGGCAGGCAGGAGAGTGACAGGGTAGTTAGATCGTCTGTGTTCCCGGGGGGAGTTTGCGCGACACGCCACCGCAATTAAATCTATGCGGGAAGGAATGGAGCAGGGTCTTCGGTGACAGCTCTGCGCAACGAGCAAGCATACGCACGCACACACGCACACACGCACACACACACACACACACACGCACACACACGCACACACACAACCACACGCGCACCCACGCATTTACCAAAGCACCCCATGTAAACATTGACAGACGAATACAACTCCAAACCGAGGGGTGTTCGCGGGTGTTTGTGGGTGAGAGCTGGGGGTAAACTCGCCAATAACACCAGAGATATCCTTCCACTGCCCACCAATCTATCCCACTCACATATTCACGCACACACACACACACACACACACACACACATGCTCAAATGCATGCATGTACGTCTTGGCATTATTAACAGTATTTAGCATTGCTTGGCATATTGTATGTTCTTCGATGTTGGTAATGCACTCAGAATTGCGCGTCTGCTCCTATCCCATCTATTATGCAGGAAACTTAGCAATGATGAAACTCGTTCTATTACCCTCGTAACTATGAATGCTCGACAACAGCTCTATTCTTGTCTCTATGTACCACAGCGATATATCTGAGTGGATGCATTGCAGGCTTTTGCTTGAGAACCTTCTAGGCCATTTGACACGTTCATCCATGGCACGTGATGCACGCTAGGACCAGAGAGACGGTTGGGTGGGGGCTTCACTAGCGACGTGCTCATCTCACGCGCTCCTATGCATGTTCGACCTCACAACGATCTCCACCGGTCATCTGATGCGCCACACCTTCGGAGCCGCCCGGGTGAATCGCGGGTGTCCGGCAACGCACCGCCACTTTGTTTGGATTGAAGGCGAGGGGTCTAATAATGTTGTCGAAACGCCAATGCCATTTACTGGACCGAGCCCGAAAACGCACAGCCTGAGTTGCCCCGCGTTACGGTCCGAATTAGAGGTTATTTGGACCTAATAAGTGTTTGTCGATCGATGGGGAGGCCAATTGGATAGGAGTGTGTGGGGCGAGCAAACACAAACTTTCTGGCAGACTTGCAAGGTCGCAAAACAAAGACAGAGACTGCCGCACACGGAACTGGGGGGGCTGTTGCTATTTCCAGCGTGCGCTCTCGCTACCCTCAAGAAAATAAAAAGTAAAAAAACAAAACCATAGGAAACGATGAGATAAATGGTTTTTCCAGGAAAGGTTTCTGAACCAACATTTTTGTACTGCGGAATGCTGCTATCGATTTGCATATTTAGATGGTATGTACCGAGTGTACACCGATTAAACCCACTCTAACAGATGGAATTCCTCAGTTCCTAGGAGCCAAAAGAGGTTATTTTTTATTTTAATTTATCTGCAAAACAAGTGAAATGCATATAAGCTGACTGAACAAATGTAGTTTTTTAAAAGTTATCGCACCCAACTGCAAATCTTTCGGGGGGGGCACGTGAGGTGAACAAGCCATGGATGACGAGGTGAGAAAGGAAGAAGATGTTGCATGTTTGGACAAGAGACAACATGATTTTGGCGATAGCTAGATATCGTGGCTCCTACTATACGAACCCCAAGCTTAAAAATCGGAATATAAATGCTGTGATGCAAAACTGTTTTCCAGTGATGAAAAATAAATGAATCCGAGACACATTCACGTGCTATGCTTTAGAAAAGTCCTTGGTGAACTGGTGTTGTGCATTTTGCTGCATTTTAAACACTTGAACTTCGTATGCCCCTTGCTCTTAAACTAGGAATGCACTCGACTATTATTGGAGTTTGTGCAAAGCTTGCACTATTCCAATGTCTTCCAACTTTATTTTGAACGGATCTATTATTTTCCCCTCTTGCGCTCTGTGCTCAAATCAAAGGACGGCGCCTGAAAGTCAATGACAATTCAGCACACCATCACACCACCAACCACACGCAGACGAGGGGACCGTTGCATAATTACCAACAGCCAATTGCTTTCTAAACGATGATGGATTGGCATCTTGGACTGGTTGAATGACTAAGAAATGAGTCTTTCCAGTTCATTGCACCGCTGTTATAATGTGTGCACCAAAAACATAAACGAGAATTTATGGTGTCACGTGGCTTCATCTTAGAGGTATTCATTACAGATGATGAGACACGGCTTTATATACAAGGCCTCTCACACGGCTCACAAAATGGCAACACCACCGGGAAGGTTTTTGGCAAAGCGGTCCACAATGCACTTCTCTTCTCCTAGTTGGATATGCCACCGGAGTAGCAGACACTTTTTCTTCCAAGTAACTTACAATTAAGTAGATTTCTCATTAGCACTGGAGGTGAAGAGTTGCTGGACGAGATATGGACCAGTGAATTCTAATGCCACACAGAAACGGTGTTGCTAGGCGACGTGCTGGAGTGGAGGAGGGAGATGTTATATATGTATATATATATGTTTGAGAAGCGATGGATCAAATTCATTTAAACACCTTCGTATTCCTTCTTAATGCCGCCTCTAAAAGCACATTCCAAAAAGCACAGTCCAACCGTGGACCCTCCTTCTTCTGGAGGGTGAAAAACAAGTAAAATGTTACAATCAGGCCTTTTTTGCACCACTTTAACATCAATATGGCTCTCAGGTCCCTGGCCCAGCTCCCGCTTACAACTAGAGAGAGAGAGATGGGGAGAGTTGGGGAGAGAGAGAGAGAAGTAATCCTTTCTCGAGGAAGGATATTCATTTTCCCAGAGCATTCATTGCTGAATCAGAGCTGATGGCTGGGACCGCCGGAGTGGCAGTGATTGGGGATAAGAGGCGTGCTGACAAGGCAGCAGCAGCAGGTTTGTGAGCGGACTAATGGATAGGAACTGACCTGCAAGACACTCTGAAAGGACAACAGCTGCCTTTGTGTTGTTACCAGAGAGATCAGCAATCTAAAAGTGTCAAGATGGTGATTCATATTACTAGCTTTATTATTGATATTTTTCCACCTGTTAACATTTTCGCCTGGCTCTACTTACTGAATGGTAAATGGATTGCATTTATATTGTGCTTTTATCCAAAGTGCTTTACAGTTGCCTCACATTCACCCATTCATACACCGACGGCGGTGCCAACCATGCAAGGTAACAACCAACACGTCAGGAGCAGGTAGGGTTAGGGTGTCTTGCTCAGGGACACCACGACACTTAGCTAGGCGGAGCCCGGGGATCGAACCAGCGACCTTCCTGTTGCCAGACAACCACTCCCTACCTCCTGAGCTACTGCCGCCCCTGTGTGGAATGGAATCTGACTCGAAGAAATGCAGAAGACACGTTGAATCTTCCAACGTGAGTCCATCCATAATGATGACACAGTGGAGGACTTCACATGCCCGAGGGCGGCATACAAAAAGAGCTTAGCTCAGTTTTGGACATTCACTGTGTTCCGTTATCTCTACCAGAGAGGTCAGGACAAGTGTTCCGGACGAAAAGTCCATTAAAAACTTCCCTGGGACCTTGTATATCGACAGATGGGTGGATGGACAGATACATAGAGAGATAGATAGATGGATCCCCAGTAGATAGACACATTTCAAGATTGTTGACTGCAGAGATAGTTGTCCTGCATCGAGTTATTTTGCAGGAAAGGGCATTTTATTTTCCTGGGGCTGCTGGCTTGTGATCAAGAATCACAGAGCATTGGGTGTGATTATGGGCCTGACAAAGAAATCTCCCGTCTGCGATGTCACTCCTTCGGTTTGAGACATGCCCACGGTGAGGGAAAGGATGCCTTTGTAATCCGGGCAACAGGTGAAGGACAGCGGAAAGATGAACGTCAAGAGCTGATGTTCGCTTGTGCGCATATACTCCCTTCTTGATGCCTTGCCCGTGGGTACTATCCCCTGCAGGTTGGGGGGACGGGGGGGGGGGGGGGGGGGGGGTAGCCAGGGCTTTCACAGCGTGGAGCAACCTGTGACAGCATGACGTGGACATTTATTTTAATGAAACTTAAAAGGAAACATTAACGGCCAGTTAATAATCCGATTGTATTTTTTTCCATGATTAGTTTTTTCCTCCAATGGGCTTTTGTTTGCCCATATATTGTTTGCCCATATATCCGCGCAATAGGTTTCCCGTAACCAGTGATACGTATTGTCTGTCAACGTTTTCACCATTGCCCCCCCGCTACGCCGTCTGCAGCGCCAGGCCCGTCGATTCTCCCCGGAGCCGCCATCCATCACGGTGCACACGAGAAAGCTTGGTGCCGTTCACCGCTGTATCTCCCACCGGGTCACGATCATGAAGTGAATTTATTTGACGGCGTGCAGATGTGAATCTGCTGCTGTTGCAGCTTCTCTCTGCTGCTTTCTCTCTGTTGTTTTTATGTTTTTTTCTTTTCAAAACCATGGTTTTTGCTTTAAATTACTGCTTTGGTAATCAGTCAACCTTGGTAAGTTATATCCTATATCAAGAGACACCCACGCTGAACCATATGTTCTTCACATGTTTTTCGATTACATTGTTGTTCTGTGTGAGGGCATTCAAGATGTAAGTGCTCCGTCTGCCCTGAATAGATATTTACTGAACAAGTGGGAGACTAAGACCGTAACATACTTGTACTGCTACATGCTTCTCAGCACAACAGGGAACAGCCAAACAGGAAAGCTATATTCTGAATCTAATTGGAATGTTACAATTAATCATTATTTGGTGTGACATAATAATAAGTTATTAACCAAATAATGACGGTTTCTGTCTTTAAACCATTTTATTTGGATTTCAGGGCTCCCCATACATATTGTATTCATGTATTTTCCTGTATATGTCATCTGTTAATTGAATTGTACTTTTGATTGTTTGAATAGCTCTCCATAAGTTGCCTTTATTAAATCAATTCATTCGACTTCCTCATTTCCTAATCAGCTAAAATAATTACATGTATATATGGCGAGGGCAATTTACTATTTGTGCACTGTAAGACCAACACAGATCTTCCGTGGAGATTCCCTTCACACCCAGGACTGAAGAAGAACAAGTGAAAGGTGACACATTGTTATGCAAGGTTGCCCTGCAGTAGTTTGAGAGCTGCTCCAGAACCACGGACAGAGGCACAGGAACCGTGATCGTGTTTTTTTTTGGTTCTGCGTCTTGTACATACAGTACAGAGTTCATACAGAGTTGATGGCTATATTTTGTCCACTTTTCACAGAGTGCGCAGCCTGGCCTTCACATTCATTCATTTCTCCCCTTTCAAAAAAACATCTTCTTTGTTGTGAGTAGCTCTAGTCTAGGCCATGTAAGAACCAGAGAATGTGCACCTGTGTGTGAGTGCGTGTGTGTGTGTGTGTGTGTGTGCGTGTGTGCGTGCGCGCATGTGTGTGTTGTAGATGGGAACAGATTGAGTGTGTGTGTGTGTGCGCGCATGTGTGTATGTGTGTGTGTGTGTGTGTGTGTAGAAAACATACAGTTAAGTTAATGATTGTCAGCTGCTTTCACACCATGGTGAGCCACGCGCCGACCAGCGTTTCAGGGCATGTGTCTGAGCGCCGCTGAAGCCCGTCGCCCTGGCGTCTGGGCGGCTGCAGACAGGCCCAGCCCTCCTGGCAGGGGCCGCCTCCCTGGCCCCATTATGCAAGTGAATTAAACTAATGCATCTGTCTGTTCTCTGCTGCTGCTGCTGCTGCTGCTGCTGCTGCTGCTGGACACTATTTATTAGTCTGATCTACATCCTTCCTCCCTTCCACCGCCATGTCTTTAATATTGTTGACTGCCTCGATTTTATGTGGGGTTTTTTTTACGACAGATGAGTCTTCCAGGGTGACTGGGCGCGGAGGTACTTGAGGATAACATATATATACACGCCCGCTCTGAAGGCCTGATATGCATCACATATATTCCAAGGATGCGGTTTGCATCCCCTCTCCCCCCACCACGGATCGGGTATATGAAGTCCATCCCTTTTGTTGTTATTCTGTGCCACCATTGTGTGTGTGTGTGTGTGTGTGATTTACTGCTGCACGTGGACGGACCGACACCATAGCACATCTTCCCCGCCCCTCACCCCCCCCCCCCCCCGTGAGTAAATCATTTTCATAATTCGATAGAGCAGTGTCGTTCCGGAGCGTATTGTAATGCTACAGTGCTGACCTAGAGCAGCAACAACACGCACTGGCGGGCCGAGCGAACACACACACACACACACACACACACACACACACACACACACACACACTCCTCCGTGTTTGCGGTTGCCAAGTGAGAGGGACAATGTTGTTATCGTGAATGAACGTGGCACCGGGAGAGGAGAGGGTAAACAATAGCGGGTCAGAGACTATTCAACTCTGATGCAGTGCAGCCCAGAGTTGCGTCTCGCGCCCGGTGTTTAGGCGTCTTAGCCCCAGGCGTTGATTGGCACTTCTTGGTGGTACACTGCAGCGGATACAAACACCACCTCCCAACACGTTGAGATAGAGCCGCAATGGTGGCTTTTTGGGCATGGAAACCATCTCGCAGTCTGTGACTAATGTGTATTAGATTGTAATCCAACTTTTCTTTATTTTTCTTTCTTGAAGGCCGTTCATTCGCATTTGGCTTGATGAAGCCCTCGGACACTGTGATTGTGACGGGGGGGGTGGGGGCAGGGCTACATAAATTAATCAACTTTACTTGACTTCATATTATAAACAACTCAAGCGATTTTGATTTATAGTAGCCATCGGCGTAGTTAGCAGTTAGCGAAGACTGTCACTTTTGTGGCACCGGAGAGGATGGTTTATTTATGGTGGAGACGCGGTGTAATTAATTGTTTGGGCGGTGTAGCTGTCTGCTTTTGATGGATGTCATCTCTGGCACTCCCCTTTTAAACCCACCCCACTTTATTTTTCTCCTGTCAGGTAATAGATGCGTATGAGCGTTCGTCCCGGCAATGAGATGGATGGGGAACATTAATGCACACATGTCGACATTTGTCTGACAAAACTAAATAGCTTTTTGATCTTCTAACGGAGCGTACGTAGACACAAGGCAAAACAAACCACTAGCCTTCTTATTCTCTCCCTTTTTAAAACAATGCCGCCGAAAAACAACCTCCTTGAACATGCAGCTGTAACTGCAACGTGTGTGTTTGCAATGCAAGGTAAACACTGTGAAGGGGAAAGTACGTACCGCTTTGATATTACGTTGATATGGTTTCACCTTCATCCTACTCTCATCCCCTCCCTTCCTGCCGGTCCCCCATGGTTCTCCGGGAGTTGATCAGACCTCTAGTCTCCGAACCCCCCCACTGTGGAGTTCCTGAGGAGTTGATCAAGGGAGCCATCGGGGGGGGTGGTTGGTAATTGCATTGAATGGGGCTAAAGAGGAGTAAGATCTGTGTGTGTTTGTGTGTGTGTGTGTGTGTGTGTGTGTGTGTGTGTGTGTGTGTGTGTGTGTAAGGTAGTCAACTGTGTCGTAGGATACGGTGGGGTTGTTGGTTGCATGCTGAGGGAGCCCCATGAATAAATGATTGAACGTTGCGCCTTGACTCCGTGGTTTAGGGACAAATGACTTAATTGGAGACTACAAGCATGATTGGAATGAATCCTCAACAGCTGCCTGTCACTGGTCCTAGTTGGTGGTCTGTTGAAGTCATTGCTTCTTTACGCTGCATTCCATTTACCTTGGAAGTCGGAAGCTGGAGCTGGGAATGACGTCACACCCGAGTTGACCGCGTTCCAATTACAACAAGTTGGAAAACCAACCGCCTCCTGGGTTTGCTCTAGCCAGGTTAGCCATTGTTAGCAATACAGCAGTCGATAACAACGTATTACACAACATTTTGCGCATACAAACACCACAGCAACATGTCCACAGATAGAAGTTGGACAGTACTATGTGTACGACTTTGAGACTCAAATAGACAGAAGTGCTAAAAACTGCATATTACTACAGCTTTCACTACTGTTGCTGTGTGGAGGAGCCATCTTGGATTTTGAAGTCGGGGTTCTGAGATTCTTCCGACTTTCCGAGTTGGAAATCTTCAACTTCAACGGGCGTTCCCCCTGAAACTTCCAACTTTGAACTCGGAAATTCCGACTTCTGAGTACAAATGGAACGCACCATTATAGGTCTGGTGGTAACTACAAAGGTCTCTATGCAGGCCCACCCAGATCCATAAAGAAATACCATAGCAACGGCTCCTATCTGCAGAAAGTGAGAAATGTGATATATTCATGTCGTTACAGTTTATCGCGTTTTATATTTTGTGGGACTTTTAGGGGTTTGCAGGTTTCTATGTGACTATTTAGTGTTGCAGTTTTTGTCGTTTTGCACAAACGTAGGCTTAGGCTACGACACAGATGTCCCTGATCACTCCTGCACTCCGGCGCACTTTGATTGACACTAAAGAAAACTGTCACGATTTGTTAATTGCTGCATTTTCACCGCGATAACAATCGCTCACCGCTGCCTACAGTTGGCTGCTGACGGCGATGGCAGATATGTAGAGATGGAGACATCATAATCCCGATCAGATGGCGTTGGCTTAGCGCGTTCCTCGGGTTCGGCGACCTTGTGGTAATTGCCTGTGTGAAGAATCTGTTAAATATTTCACAACGCAGAGCTGCAAATCCGCCCTGTTCCCCCGTTGTTCTTTAGTGGTGACCTTGGTATTGTTCAGCACTGCGGCCCTGACTGCTGTACTCGTGGTCGGGTGTGGTGGGGGTTGGGAATTAACATTCTATCCACAAACTTTTTTAAGGCCATTTTACTTAATACTTTAAAGAGTGTAGGATGAATTGATAAGTGGTAGAGCAGTGGACAAAAGAAGTGCTCAAAAAAACAATAATTAACGTTGAATAGGATGCACAATCTGTTAGCTTGGATAACATGAAAGTTGGCCGGTAACTCAGCTCCTGCCAACGTGTGTGTATGTGTGTGTGTGTGTGTGTACGTGTGTGTGTGTGTGTGTGTGTGTGTGTGTGTGTGTGTGTGTGTGTGTGTGTGTGTACGTGTGTGTGTGTGTGTGTGGGCGTGTGTGTGTGTGTGTGTGTGTGTGTGTGTGTGGGCGCGTGTGTACGTGTGTGTGTGTGTGTGTGTGTGTGTGTGTGTGGTGTGTGTGTGTGTGTGTGTGCGCGCGTGTCACGTGAGAGAAATGAGAAGGTGAAACGAGAGTCGTCAAAAATGGACTAATTACTCTAAAAGATGGATTACACTCAAATCCTCTTTTTTTTTTCTGAGGCCACGCATACCGGTTTATTAACTTTCTATAATTGACTGTCATTATAATTGAGTGCAGTTGAGTCTCTGCAGGGCTTTAGATATTTGATTTAAGAAACAACTGTTTCTATGCCACAATTTCGCCTGCCACCAATTACTTATATGTTCTCGGTATGCACATGCAGTTTTATTATGTTATGAAACCAGCATAACTGATAGAAACTCAGCTCTAAGCAAGCAGGACCAATGCAGATATTGCATCTATTCAAATGAATGTAAATATGCAGTCTTTGAAGCCTTCAATACAAGTCCTTTGTGGCGAACATGTTGCATAATGTTCTGGAAAAAGAGACACTGAACAAATGATGCATAGTGGAGGTGATCTGCCACCAACACAGCTGGAATCCTCCCAATGTCTGAAAACATTCGGAATGAATGCCAGGGTCTTGTTAAAAACACGTACGCGAGAACATTATGTGAGATAAAAGGGAAAGTATTCGTAATTGTAAATAAAAGTATGCAGTTTCATTTTTTTTTTATATTATTCTGTAATAATATAAACTCTTGCGGAGCTACTTTCCAAAGAACAAGTGCTACGAATGAGAGCTTTATCTCTTTTCTATCTTTTCTTGTTGTGGGCCCATTGGCTTGGATCGTGGAGTGTCTTCAACCAGCTCTGCTTTGCTTCGCGGGCGTCCTTGGCCGTTTCTGCAGTCGCGAGACACTCTTCAGTGGATCTACATTTGAAGTGCGACTGAGGTAGGTGCTCAGCTTTTGCTCCTATCGCTTACCAAACAAACAGCCGCTTTGCCATTGAGCCGCCGGCGACAAACACATTTTGCGTCTCACTCCCTCAAACACACACACGTTGGCGAACGATGCGTTTGCGTTCGAGGTGTCCGGCATCAGGAGTGGGTGGGGGGGGGGGGGTGGGGGGCGGGGGGTGTTTCACGTGCGTCTTCATTACGAGCACGCGGAGGACAGTCACTCATCTGTGACTCAATTACGAGAAGACAACAAAGGAGCAGCACGATCGCAAAGTCTGGAATCCACAGAGCAATCATATTTGCTCCCCCCCCCCCCCCCACCCACCCACATCCATAAATTGAATTGCCGGACCGCACTGGGAGCAGGTAAAACGGGCGGGCATTAGAGCTCTATTTGCTCCTTGAGACTAATTGTGTCTCTAAGTGTCACAGAGGGTTGAATAGAGGGAGCGGTGCTGCTGTAATCAGAGGTCTGTGTCCTTGTTCATCAGCGCAGAACTTTAACGTGCCGCTGGCTCTTCACCGCACAACACCAGCAACAACAATGGTACACTGATTGCAGGGCAGAGTCATCCCCGCGGTCGCTGTGCAGTGTTGGTAATTGAGGGTTAAATAATGCGCGATGCTGTCAGCCAACACACGACACGAGAACCGACTGTTATGGTCTGTTACCAGTCAACACACGAGACGAGAACTGACTATTATGGTCTGTTACCAGTCAACACACGACACGAGAACTGACTGTTATGGTCTGTTACCAGTCAACACACGAGACGAGAACTGACTATTATGGTCTGTTACCAGTCAACACACGAGACGAGAACTGACTATTATGGTCTGTTACCAGTCAACACACGAGACGAGAACTGACTATTATGGTCTGTTACCAGTCAACACACGAGACGAGAACTGACTGTTATGGTCTGTTACCAGTCAACACACGAGACGAGAACTGACTGTTATGGTCTGTTACCAGTCAACACACGAGACGAGAACTGACTATTATGGTCTGTTACCAGTCAACACACGAGACGAGAACTGACTATTATGGTCTGTTACCAGTCAACACACGAGACGAGAACTGACTGTTATGGTCTGTTACCAGTCAACACACAACAACGAAAACTAACTGTTGTCAGATACTCAGACAATCTGCTTGTGACGATTTGTTCAAATCTGTGATCTGCAAAAAAAACATTAATAATAAAAATAAAAATAAATACTCAAATTAGAATTGACAGTTAAAGCCTCAGGATTCTTTGTCTAAGTGATAAGTTATGATTAAATGAGAGCACACAGTATATCATACGGTTCCTGTGTCTGTTTGGATGGCAGCAGTCAAACTGAACTCTGAGGCGTCGGAGGGGACTGTGTGCGTGTGAATGTGTATGTGTTGAACCATGGACAGAGACCTCTGAAAAGTGTGTTGGCGGCGTGCCTCGCTCATGTCATGGTGACATTGAGTCACTTCCCCTTCTTTACACTGGTCCAAACTAAACACCAGTACACAAACACAAGCTCATCCCAATATTTGAAAAGCTCCGCACATCTGCATATTACAACTCTTCATTTATGTGAATAGACTTTCAGAAAGTTTTAATGAAATCCTGTCACAGGCCGCTCTTAGCTGAATATAAAGATATGGACACATTTTATATTAAAGACAGATTCTGGCACATTTCATTAAAGTGGGATGGGACAGGTCAATATAGGCTTGGACAGCTCCGCACAGCCGGAAAGCCATCTCCTCTGTGAAATAATGCTTCAATGTCATCCAACGTGTCTGATCTCCGCTCTTTGTATTCTGACAATGTTAAGGCAAGCCCAGTCACTGGGGAAATAAATAAATGATCAAAGTCAGTATGGGGAGGTGTGAACGCTTTCACCGATGCAGGGCACGTAAATGGCCACGGCGTTAAAGCACACAACCTGCAGAATTTCCCAGTAGGGTCCATATCTGTTTACGTGAAAACGTACACAAGATAGCATAATTCAAATCTGGACTCGAAAGGCACACCAGCGCTGTTAAACTATATCACGCAATGATTCCTCATTTTTCATACTGCGTAGGAATCTAAGCGTGTGCACCCATCTGTGCGAAGGCTCAAACGTGTGAGAGTTCGACTACCAGTGTTTACACGGCACACACACACACACACACACACACACACACACAGACACACACATACGCGCGCGCGCAAGACCGGACCCCTGCAATGACACCCCCCTCCAAGCTCCACCTGTTTCCATGCCAGACCATGGTGTGCGTGGAGTACTTTATATATTCTTGTTATATGTTATATGTTATATGCTTTTTTTGCACGGCTCATTTTTGTCGCTTTGAGAATACACAGCTGGACGTTGGACGTTATATTTGCATGCATTCATTTAATCTCAAGCTACGTCTTGCATTTGGTAGACGTATCTATGTTTTTATCAAGTCACGTAGGCCTATCCGTTATGATCACAACTATAAGTCCATGTAGCCTATTAGGCTTACGGAGTTTAGTAGATGACCTAGACACGTTTTTTGTTTGAGAGATTACACAAGGAAAGGCATAACATTGTGTAGTACATAATAGATAGGGTAGGATATAATAATAATGGCAACAGTGACATCATTAATATTTAAGTATTATAATTATATGAACGAATCATAACAGGTAACATGCAGTGACAACTCCACTCTGCACGTAAGGGGATGTGTGTCCAAGTTTTATTTTTTATTTTTATATTATAGCCTCTCGTAAAATTTGATTGATTCATTTTGAGAAAGATTCGGTTTGTTTGAACGCACACAATTACAGTCGCAATGATGAAGTTCAGTCCGGTGTTCAATATTCCCCCTATTTTGTGCAATCGCTCATTGAGAGACTGTTTATTTCAGATTAGTCTTGTTTAACAGGGATGTGATTCTTCTGGAATGATGTTTATTTTTTTTTTTTTCATACATAAAATAATGACCCACGTGAATCACGCAGATCCATAGTAAAACATATTTATGTGCGGGTGGGGGTGTTGTTTGCGTTCTTTGCGTTTTCATTATTCTCAAAAGTCAGCTAAATGATCAACCTGTTATTTTCACAGCCGTCTCCAGCCCCCATCATCTGCATAACACGTGGTCCTGTGTTCTGCTTGTTTTGTTGAACAGATCAGTCACGGGCTGGGTTGACGCCAAGACGTTTATCGGCGCCCAGAGCCCGTTTGAAATTCTGACCGTTCCATTGCATGTATGCGTTTACAGTGCATACGGAATACGTTGGGTGAGTCAGACGAGTATTTGCGCAAATGGAAATGCCACGTAATATTAGGTTAAGGGTAAGGGTTCGCGTTGGAAAGACGTACTTTGCCCCTCGGAACACAGTTTGGTGAGTCGAAAAGCGAGGGGCACTCGAAAAAAAGGGGGCGATTGGGCCCATGAATCTTCGGATCAATCATTTTTTCAACATAAACCCGTTCAACAAAGAGCGACTCACTTGTTTGTGCCAACAACACTGAAAAGCAAATCAGCGTTTCTGCCGCTTTTGGCTTTTCAATCATTGGCTGCATGGTTTCCATCTTGTTGGTTGTAGCAACCTTTGAAGCAATTAGTGACCAGAGCGTGCTGCTGGAAGTGGGGATCTGTAATTGCCTGAGAAAGTGTCGAAAGACTGCAAACACTGTGGGGACTGGCCACTGTAGATCTACACTCATTAAAATTCCGAAAGCTTCAGCTACCCGCGCTGAACAGGAAACAAGGTGTAACTCCGCCCCCTTTAGTTTTTGGTTTCTGGCCCAAGCTCTGTGCCTACTATAAGCTATAACTCAGCAGGACCGCTGGGTCTGAGTTTAGTCAAATGAATACAACAGCGAAGGAAGGGGGCAGTAACTCGTTAAAGTTATTAAGAAAAAAGTCTGCTCTTGAGAATAAAGCCTTGTTGTAAAACATAAGGGCGGTTATGGCGAACACTCACCTATTATAAATCACTAATGTGCAAATAGGTTGGCAAATATAATGGCTATGGTAATCACCATAGCCATTATATTTATAGCATTCATTATTTTCTATATTCAGTCTGGAATGTAAGTCGTCAACTTTTTTCTTAGCAATATTGTTTGCGTTTTTTAAAAAACCCAACATTTTCTCAGTGTCCACATTGGAGGTGCCTCCGTCTGGCTCATACGACCGCTGGACGAGGTCTTACGCGTATTTCTCGAAGTGACACGCGATGTCCTTGACAGTGACATGTTGAATATCAATCTCTGCGATCTAACAGTGTGAAATATTGTCCAATTAGAACAGGACTGATCTGAAAGAAATCTATCCTTTTTCAACGAGCTATTTTGTATTTCAAGTGAATGTCATCCTAAAAATCACTGTGGTGTGCTTCTATCTAAGCACTCCATTAACCTTTTGAATTATAATCATAGGACAAAACTAATAATAATAATAACAAATCAAGCTGTTGAGAACTCCATACTCGATATATTCGGTATAGGCCTATTGTATATAATATATATATGGCCAGAACAGAGTGATATTTCACGTTGGTGCAATCATGGCTGATTGTCTGGGTATGGATGTTGGTTTGCAGGACTGCAGGCTTGGCGAGTGGCTTCATGGCCATTTCATCTCACGTGTATGCGTCCTGTCTTTTGATCTCGCGTGGACGGGCCTCGTGTCCTTTGTCCTGCGAGACGTTTTTCGCGCAGTCGGGGTGTGGATCTGAATCGGTTCAAGTCATATTTAGAACATTTAGAACAACCAGCTTGAGAGTATGAGTCACACACGTAACGCACTGCAACTTGGTTCAGCGGGATCTCTTTCCTGACAACCTTGTTTTTCCCGCTTCCTGAGCATCCGGTGATGGATGCCGGCCAGAGCGTTAGGAGAACAGTCGGCGCACAGTGCCGCTGCTGCGTAGTCCATACACACAACCAACCAGACCCCAGACCATCTGTCCTTCTGGTCCAATCCAACACTGCTGCACCTTTGAGGTTTGCAGCGACAGCAGCGCAAGATGAAATCGCTGTGATAAAATTAAGTGGACACACGATGCTACACACACACACGCACACACACAATACATAGGCTACTTACAGTATTTTTCTTAATGGTATGCAGTGATGGAAATAGCATGTGTGTGTTTTGTTTCCTAGTGAGATTGTGAATGTTTTGTGAAGTGAAGTAAGTCTTGGGGTGGTGGTGGTGGTTGGCGGTGGGGGGGTTGGGGGGGGAGGGGGTCTGTAGTGCACAAGTGAGATGTCCCATTTAGTGGCGAGATACTGTGGCAGGGCTGCGGGAGCCACAGCAGCAGCCCTGTCTGCTCCTGCCACTTATACTGCCACCGCCAACAAAGCGCTGTGTGGAGACAGCAAGCGGGAACACAAAGGGTGGCTTTGTTTGCAAACTGACGAAGGGTGGGTTTGTAAAAATAAAAAACCCCACGACAACTAAACAACAACAACAATAACAACAACAGCACAGAAATTGTGATTTATTTTCATCAATTAACCTGTCGCAATCAAAATGGCGTCCGTGTTGTCGGTGCGAAGAGGCCTACGGTGGACCTGATGAAAGGCAGCCTTTATTTCTTTCTCGTCAGGATTTTCTTATTTGTTCACCCTCCACACACACGCAAGCACACACACACACACACACACACACACACACACACACGCTGAGCAGTGAACCTCCTGACACATGTTATTGTGTTTGTGTGCAGGCAGACTAGTCAAGTGGATGATGACATCGCGTGAGGTTGAAGCGTTCTGACGATGGGCGCACTGTTCGCTGGCACGCGTTGTGCCGCATTGATCCTAAGGTGGCCATTAAAGCAGGTACCATTGCGATCAATAATATAGTAATTATTTAAATGAATCAATATTCATGGACTGTAATAATTTCCATTTGGAAATTGAAAATTTCACGGTGGATCATCTTAATTGAATTTTGTTCTGCCCGTGCAAACTAATCGAGTCAATAGTTTGATTCGGTCATTTTTGTCTCTCCAATGCGTAGACAGATCCCTCCGTCGTGCCCACGTCCCTGAATCGTATGCCAAACTATAATAAAAAACACACTTAAATAACCCCCATCTGTTATGAGGGGTCAGGGCTATGCACCCACTTTTAAATACTGATACTAAAGGAGTAAGTGTGTGGTGGTGTGTGGTGTGGGGGGGGGGGGGGGGGGGGTGGGTGGGTGCAGAGGTTTTCTTTGTCTGGAGGATATCACTCAGGAGGCGTGGGATGAGGTCCCCGCCGGAAGTAATGGAACAACATTACTGTGTGACCTCGGGCAGGGAATGGACAGCGTATCCCGGGGGGGGGGAGAAGGACTGCTGCCGTTTTTCTGATCTGCTCCTCTGTGCTCTTCACAGTGCAAAGCCTTCATGGTTCCTCTCTCTCTCTCTCTCTCTCTGTGTTCGCCCCTCTCAGAGAATGTCTGGCCCATCGTGCCTGTTCCCGCATATACAGCACACGCTCCCGCAAACTCTTCACGATCTTATAATGAAACGCTCCTCTGCAGTCGTGCATGGTGTGATGCTTTTCGTTTTTGCCAGGTGATTCCTTGCATTTGGAACATTTAAATTCAATTGAATAGCTGCTGAATAATACGAAAATGGAAAAAACCGGAATAATCAGGTTGGAAAAGGCATTGTTTAGTAACAGTATGCGCTGTTGTTGCCGTCTTACCACATGTTACGGCCCCACTGAAATGCATTCGTTCCCTTTTCTACCGCTTGGCCCTGTCCTTCAATTACCATCTCCGCCAGTTGAATGGAGATTATTTAATCCTGGCATGGGACGCTAGGATCTCAATGCGGCGGTGGGGGGGAGGGGGGGCGCGCGGGGCGGATGGATGCCGGTGTGCCCATTCAATTTTGCCGAGAAAGAGTTTCATGCGGGGTTTAAAAAAAAAAAAAAGTCAGTCTCCAGTTGCTGCCATGGCTGTTACCTTTTTCATTGATTTGATGTTAAGAAGATATTGGAGGGTGAAGAGAGAGCACATACGACTCCCCTGCCTCCCGATGGACGTCCCCCTGGTGAATGTGCATGCTACTGCCCTGAGCAGCGCCACATGAGCCATGAAGCGTCCATTACACAGAGCGATGCTGATAGAGGGATGTCACGGCAAATTGGATTAAATTGGTCCATACCTCTCAAAATAAGAAGAGACTGGCGTGTGACGAATGCGCGCGTTAATTTGATTTTGGAAATATTACACTCGGCGCTGTCGCAAGATATAAATGGATCCGAGACCCCTCAATCACATTTTGCTGAAAAAGCCCAATACTTTTTAGGGTGGATGTGCACAAGTGAAGACGGTAAACTTGTGGCTGACTGTCTGTCAGTCGGCAGCAAATAGAGTCATAGTATGAGCTTCACTTCTTCGTGTGGTTCGTCAGAGGGTCTTTATACATTCTACCCGTGAAGGAACACAATAAGCGTTTGTTTTTTGCTTTCATATTCAAGTTTTAATGTTTAAACACAACCCATGCCTTGGTTGGTAGTTTAAGTAAAATAATATACTGATTGTTGCCCTTTGAATGTCTGTGAAATTATTTTAATAATTTTTGTGATTGCCGTGCTGACACATGAAGAAAGGCATGTGACATTGTCTCCATGCCCTTTCCTCGTGTTGTATTTTTATATCAGGTCATATTTTAGTACGCTTTTTTTCTTTGGCACCTTGGTCTGTGAGAAATAGCATTTCGTTCTTGTATACGGTGTGCATGAATGAATAACAATAAACAAACTTGAACTAGAACTAGCTCTACTGAAGCTTCTAGAGGCGTTGTTCTCCCTTCACAGAGCTGCTGTGACGTCTGCGTGTCACTCTTATGATGACATTTCAGTGGCAGATCTATCCCGTTTCCCAATTATTTTGTTATTTATTTGTGGATCCACAGGCAACACGTTGCCTACTTTGTGCCATATGTGGGTTTTCTGTCAAACTCCGCCACTGAAGTGCGTATTATTCCCTGCTCTCACGTGGTGCCGTCAGTTCAGCTTCTTTGTATAAGATATAATACTTTGTAGATGTGCGGTGAGTGAACATTAAACCCCGAGCATGGCATATGGGCGGATTTCGTGCCGTTAATATGCCACTCTGTCTTTGTCTGCTTGATGACATTTTGGTAATACGCCATGAATGCGTTTATGAATTTATGCACATTTTGGACCCAGCCATCCATGCACATTTTTTTTTTTTTAGAGGTGTAATTGCAATTCATGAACACATCGTCACAGATTGCAGAGCAAGGTTGATGAGTGGTGTTTAATTTAAAATGTTTTTTTTTAAGACCAGTGTTATAGGCTTAATTGCTAAGTCAAAGCATAGTATTACATGTGTATAACATAGAAATATATTTCTCTATATCTTTCACACAATAGGTGTTTGTAGACAACAAACAACAAAAATATACATTGACAACAAAAACTAAAAGTAAACTTGCGTACATAGAAAATAAAAACAATTAATCTAGATTAAAAAAATACAACGATAATAGAATACAGTGGAAGTCCTTTATTGGGTAATCGCACACATAATCCATCTGCATGCTGCCTCAAGTGATGCCTTCCACGGAGCGCTTCATGGGGACAAGATTGGGACACTGTTTGCTGGAGCACCCTATAACCCCCAACCCCACATTTGCTGCAATTTTGTCAGTAAGAGCGGGGCGGAATTCTGACAGCAATCGGTTAATGAATCTCTCCACCGCCTCCCTTTCCCATTCTCGAACAAGGGATCCTGATAGGTATTTCCCTGTAGGCTGCAGGCAGCCATCGCCCCCATATGTCCTTTGCATCTCATCCCCCATGCCCGGCTGCTGGGAGTCTTTGGTGAAGTCAGAAACAGAAAACCGGCAACGCTCAAAACACGTCACACTCATCTTTGAAACTAGGCCTAGGCCTTCTATCTTCATTGTGGCATCGCGTCGCGAGCATGGAAGGACTGTGTTTTAATAATGCAAAGACAGTCAATTGAAAGAACCTAATAATATCTTAAAGTGAAACAGATGTTGAAAAAATATTAATGGCTCACTAACAGTTTAGCATATAACAAGAATCTTACAAACCGATGACAAATTTACATGAGCAATAGGCAATTGATTTTAACATTCTTGGGCTGAATTTTGCTTTGCCACCCGCAAGCAAATTGCAATCAAATTGGAAGACGTGGTATCAATTACCTCCTTGGTGGCATCGGTTTGCACAGGATACCACCATTTACTTCCACCTCAGAAGGGATTGGATGAAAAGCTGCTCACTTTAAAGTCAGATTGTGTCTTACTTCATTAATATGCCATGTTCCCAAGTAAAACAGGTGATTAGTGCGGCACAGAAGTGTGATTAGATTAGGGACAAATCAGGCCAGCCCCGCTGCGTGTTAGTCACAGACGTGAGAAGAAGTTTCTGGTTTTCTTTCGAATGGCACCATTTCATGGTGTGCGGTCCAAAGGGACCGCACACCAGTTAGTCACCACCCCCAAACTGAGTTTTCATCGTAAATTGAAGAAATAAATGCATTAAATACATACAAGAAAGAACATTAAAAGAAAAAGTTGTGAGCAAACCAATACAACCACTTTCAAGAATGCAGCCAAGGCAACATGTTCATAAAACAAGTTTATTGAATTATGTTAAATTCTTTTCAAAGATGGGGAAAGGCTCTGGAGAAAAAGAAAGATTTACAAGGTGGCAGGGGAAAAAGAGCGACACTTGCTGATTGACAGCTCAGTCTTGTTTACCGCAGGTGTGGCGGGGTACAGGCGGGCGACCGGAGGCTTCTCCCGGTCAGGTAAGCACGTTCCATTTCCTCACCTGCCAACACGGACAAGCTAAACACAGGGCTTTTTGACATCAGCCTTTTTAGCGCCGCTCGTTCTCACTGACAACTTCGATCAAAAGTTGGAGGCTTGACACGGTGTCATTCCCCGGCGGCCCCCGCGGCCAGAGACGGACCGCCGTTTAGAGTTGGGGGAGCCGCCGTCGTCTAGCGTCTACCGCCTCTTTGTTTACCCCCTGGTGCCGGCGGAGAAAATGTCATGTTTGGCATCTGCATTCTTCCTCCGGCAATCTGATAATTTGTCTGTTGCATGAGGTGGATGGAGACGGGAGTGGGCCTGTGAAGCAGGTTATTTAATAGCGTAGCTTTTGTTGTGTCAGTACTGTATTGCAGGGTCTACCATGACAATCACGTATCACAGGGGTTGCTGCGTCTTCATCAATGCAGAGGAAACACGAATACCATGAATGATATTGACTTGGTGCTAACTGAATACAACTTTTTCGATGTCATCTTTGAAAACATGGTCATATAATTGTTGAATTCATGACTTAATTACTACTAATCTACCTATCTGGAACATCCAAATCTACGACATCATATACCAAACCGTGCACGCCCAGACACACACTCACACACACACATTGTGATGTGATGTCTCCGAGAGATTAAGTCGCTGTCCGGTGACTTCAGAGCCTCATCACTGCCATTCTTTGCCTCTCGTCGACAGCGCTTGACATTGACGGCGCAATTTGAGCTGCAAGACACCTTCGGAAAACAATTACTCGCGACCCACTTCTCACGTTCGTTCGTCCGAAAATTGAAGGATAGCAGATCTGTGCGGCGGCATCCCGGGAATGAATCGCACTGAGCTGAGATTCTGAAGCCATTAGTGCAACGCTCCTTTTTTGAGGGGACACTTCTGAGAAGCTCTTCCGTCGAGCAGTGACGTAGTGCAACACACAGTTGGGTTATAGGAAGCGTTTGAATCGGCCGCCGCTCCATTCTGACCTTATTTCAGCGCTTTATTACTGTTGTTGTACTTAATTACCTAATCTAATATGCATATCACATTAGGCTATGCTCCAGGGCTGTTTGAATCGAGGAAAATAATGTCCTGTAATGATACTTAATCAAAAAGCCAAGACTCTAATACAGACCATACTCTCTCTAGTCCTCTCCCTGTTCTGGAGGAATTATTGAGCTGCTCATTAGTAGGTTCACCGTGGTTCTGATTGTAGAAGGAATACAAAGAGCGTGAGGATCTCTATATTCAATGACACCATTCCAGATGGAAATCTCCCTCTCTCTAATAATGTCAGATTTACATTTTGTTCTGTCTTTGATGGAGGAGATGAGAGGTAGTGTTATAGATAATATTTATAGATAACATGATAATAATAATAATATAGCACATGATAGAGTATTGCACGTGATGTTGGACAGCAATATTAATATTGCACGTAATACTGAGGAAAGTGCACATGATGTTGAGAGGTAATACTGCACATTATATTGCTGTGTTCATTGGTTCATTGGTTCAACTGTCCCTCCCACAGAGGGGGGAGGAGTTATAGAGATTTGAGCTGACAATTTGAGCTGCAAGACACCTTCGGAAAATTAATTGAAATCAGGAAACAATGGGCAATCACAAGTAGACGTTATGCGTTATTAATATGGGATTGACACAATACCAATCTATGTAAACATCTTACAATCACCAGGACATATACAGGTGTTGCAGGATACGACCACCATGGCATATTGAATAGAGATCTTTACAGTCTGCAAAACTATAGTGGACTGCAGTGAGATGCTACACCACAAGCTAACACCACATACACTACTGCAAGCATCGGCCATTGCTTGCTTAAAAGCTGGTAGCGACATGCCTTGTTTCCCTGTCCTTGGCACAGTGCTTTCAGAAGGTCCTTTGTCTTGCGGGAGAGACCTTGATGAGTTCAGAGCGCTTATGACGGTTCATTACATGTGATGCAACCCCCTAGTGAGAACATGAACATCACATGCTAGTATGGTGGCTAATATGGATGAGCAATAGTGCTCACAAGCTCCAGACATTCAGAAAACATGGACCAATAATACCGTTTTTTTTCATCCAAGTTTTAAGATTTAATCTAGAGCTTGGCGTTTCCCTCTATTTTTGTCTAAATTAAGTGGGTAAATTAACTGTTTGAATTTGTACGTCCACTGAATTCTCTATAAGGGTAAAGGTTGAACAGCACTTTCTAAAGACAAAAGCTTTACTCCAGTTTAACACCAAGTCAATAGTCGTATACACCTCAGTAGTTTCACAGGTGCATCACAGAGAACCCTTTCTGGACATTGCTTGCATGGTGGCTTCATTGTCTACACTTTAACAAACTAACCAGAAGACACACTTCTTTTGGCCACACATTTATAAGCCTATTTAGACTTTCCATGGCTGGTATATTTGCACCATACAACAGCTAGGCCCATTTTTACTGTGAATTCAAAAAGCTTGGGGAAGGAGCCTTCCTCACAACTCTCATATCTCCATTCCAAATGCGCCTGATTCTAACAGCCCCTGACAGAGATGCCTGTCTGTTCCTCTAAATGTCCGTGTGACATTTATACCACAATCCTTCAAATCAATCCGAGATTGGTGGTGGCAAAGAGGCCCTCATTATGGACTATAACGGCAATTGCAGAGACTTAATGTCTCCATAATACAGGCTATAGTAGCCTGGTTCATTTCCAATGGCGTTCAAGGAGACGATTCTCCCATGGAGAAAGTACCTCAGTGGCAGAGGAATGAGCATCTGCCTGCAAAGATGTAAGAGATGCATGTCAGAAGCATTGCCATTCATTGTTTTTTTCTTTTTTTGTACATCCCAACCCCTCTTGCGGCCTTTTTATATTGAAAAGGCAATGGATCATTAAACATGGTGTGGGAAAGCGTTGTTAGATTGGATTTTCCCAAGGCCTTGATTAGATTTATGTCTAAGAGACTAATGCCATTTTGAATAATAGAGAGATCACGGCAGGAAATTAGGTGGTGTTAATGTGATCACAATACGATACATGGAAATGACAACGCAGATCCATTTAGAATAGAATAGCAGTAGCTTTAGGCGTGCAGCAAGCGTTGATGGAAGTTGATGAGGCCACAGAAGAGGTTGTGGATTTGCGATCGGCTTTTGCTGGATTGGTGATAAACTGTAGGTGACCGACTCCTCGGCGCACACCGGCCACATAGCTACACCAGTGTACGCTTAGAATGGCCTGGTATTTAGAATACAGTTCGGTGCAGGGAGAATCTAAATAAGTTGTTGCAAATTATTCATTGTCTGTTGAAATGAGGTATTCAAAACCCAGGTTTCCAAATATATTATGCATATAATGCGGAATATTCTCTCATCCATGACCAGAGGCCCAAATGTTGGTGCGCATGGCATTGGTTCTGATACACACACACACACACTCTGTCCTCTCTCTCTCTCTCTCACCTCCTATCTCTCTCTCTCTCTCTCTCTCTCTCTCTCTCTTGCCTGCTCTCTCTCTCTCCCTTGCCTGTTCTCGCTGTCTTTTTCCCCCCTGTCCCTCTCTCGCTCTATCTGTATCTGCATGTCACAAACACATACTGTCAACAGACACGCGCACACACACACACACACACACACACACACACACACACACACACACACACACACACACACACACACACACACACACACACACACACACACACACACACACACACACATGCACACGCATACAGTTGGGGGGGGGAGGGGGCTTGACGAGGAGGGAGTATTCTTCCGGCCATGGGCAAAAAATATGTAGTTTCATGGACAATAAAGCAGCTTTTTATTACAGCGAAGCCGAGATAGGGGTAAGGAACGCGATTGGGTCCCGATGAGCCGACCGCTGCACTCGGGGGCTGCGAGGTCCACATGGAATGAACTGCTCCTCGGGGAAGCCTGCACCCGGCGCCGAGAGATTGACTGTTGGGGTGACGGTGAGGGGAGGATATAGATTTCACCTACAGAGGAGCAGATTAGAATTCCCCGCAGAATGTCTTGCCCCGTGAATCCTCTCTGGAGGAGAGCAGCACGGCTACGAGACGGCACGGCGGGGAGAAAGAGGTTGCCCCCAGATGGATCAAATGTGGCGTTGCTCATTGACAAGAGTGCAAGCGATGAAAACCCACAGACAAGCCCACAGGTTTCCACATCAAGTGGTCCGGGCAGGGGATACCAGAGTGGTTTTTCCTCTCGACGAACACAGAATTAATAAATGAAAGCCTGTCTTATCCTCACATGGGAAAAGCAGATCGCTAGCAAATCTGTCCCGGGCCATCCCCAGCTTGTATGCACTCTGCAAGCCAAAGCATCACAGTGTGAGTGCAGCGCAGCGATCAGTAAAGCCAATTGAAATAATAGGCCCCTGTTTTAAAGTACATGATTAGCATATCCCATATGATTGGCTGCCATCGAGTAAAAGTTGTAATTGGTAAAAGTGGTCTGAAGTGAAATATTGGGTGGATGTGGGATCTGCCCATTGCCCCTGTCGTACCGTAATAGAGGCTGCAATGACAGCTTGTGCTCTGTTTAATCCATTTGCAACGATGTGAATGTTTGTGAGTGTGCGAGCTGAGTTTGTTGTCCACATTTGCATTTCTATTTGTCAAGGACGTTTTACCAATTGAAATATTTATACCCGGTAATCGAGTAAACCCCAGATAGAGCCTTGAGTGTTTCGGGGATATCTATCCTCCCGCCTGAGAGTGTATCACTGATGGAGCAAATGCTGCTGTAGGCCTGCTTATCTCCTCCATGTTTGGTTCAGGTCAAAATAACAGAATGTGGCAAAACATGATACAGGGATAGCAGGAGGCAAACATTTGTTCAGTCAGAGGGAAAATATAAATTCCTCCTCCTCCTCGGTATTGGCAAACATTGACCGCAAATTTGTAAAACAATAAAAAAAAAGGATCTAAATTGTCCTGCGTCGAAAATTGCAATCATGCAGGTTGCATCTGTTATTGCAATATTGATCAGACACAACGTCCACACGTGGTGAGTGTGATTGACTCCAAGCCGAAATGTTCTGGGTTGGAACCCCGATGGTTTCCAACCTCTAACCTGCTCCTTTAACGAGCGGCCCATGCGCTTCAAGGTCAAGTCTATTAGGCCTATTGTTTACATGTGCATTTACATTCCGGGCGTTTGGCAGACGCCTTTATCCAAAGCGACTTACAATAAGTTGATTTGTGGAAAGAGAGACTGCAATATATCGCTGAACCGCATTCCAGGCCATGCATGCATGTTTATAATACATTAAATACATGGGTGTCATAGAAAGTGTTACCAAAATATAGACTACTACAAAGCAGCAAGTATATTACAGTGTAATAATACAACTGACACAAATAAACTATGTCTGATTATACACCAAATCCAATCATGTGCAGTCCAGTTACAGTATGTCCACTTCTCGTCCAGTCCTCCAAAGTTAGAGTCATGGGGGAATGGGGGAAGTGGGGCAGGTATACAAATGTATTCTACGCTGAAATCTTGACCCGGTGGAGAGTGTTTGGGGCGCCTACCATTGTGATACGGCTGTGACATACGCACAGGCTGTTGCTGTGGTTTTATAATGCGTGTGTGTGTGTACACGACCAATAACGCAGAACCTGCAAACCTATTGCCTACATCTAACGTAGCATTTATCTTTTAAAGCATATGCATTGCCCTGGCATTTAGCAGAGCCATGAATCATGGAACGTGAGTGCATGTGACGCTTTATGGTGGTGATTTATTTTTGCATGGTGCTCTAGTTCTGCACGAGAGTTTCTGAAATTTTATATTCTGTACATAGCCTTTTTAATCTTGTGGGCGTGTGTAATTATAAGCAGAAGGTATGTCTCTCTCCCTCCCTCTCTCTCTCTCTCTCTCGCTCTCTGTCTCTGTCTGTCTCTCTCTCTCTCTCTCTCTCTCTCTCTCTCTCTCTCTCTCTCTGGATCAGCCAATGACTGACTATATAATGCACCCGCGGAAGAGACTGTGTTCATTTCACACTCTAATACACAACCTTCTCCCATAATAAAGGATTAGTTGTCACCTTGAGAAAGCAGTCTTTGATTTGAAAGATAAGACCATTTACATCTTAGCCTGGTAAAAAATAATTAAATGTGCGTGGTTGAGTAGAAAACGTAAATTATCAAAAATAATCAAGAATCAAATGTCGTCTTATTAAAGTTATGAATGTATTTTATTATTGATAATGATGCTACTACTACTATTACTACTACTACTACTACTACTACTACTACTACTACTACTCTACTACTGATAATAATATCCATAATATAAAAATACATATATCATACAAATCATAACCAGAACTAGTATATTCAAGATAACTCCGCCAATATTATCAGTGACAATGGTGTGATCACAATCTGAAAGAGGATGATGAGCATACATTTTTCAAGACACTGCTTGGTCTAATTCAATTTCCCTCTCAGCTAATCTCCATGTTGGGCGATTTGGTCGAATACTGATCCCCTATTTCAAGATATTGAGTGAATAAGGCAGATGATCCTCATTTACCTTTTAACGGAAATGATTTGGTTCTGACATGAACACAACCACGACCTGCGCTGACTATTGTGTGCAGGTAACCGGGGCTGCTATGAATGCAACCTATTGTAAAGCCGGCAGACACTTAATTAACTTTACTTAGAATACACGGAACAAACACAAGGTCTAACACGAGGAATAGGTAATGAGATTTTTTTTTTTAAATGGTTTTTGCCTTTTTTTTACATTACATTACATTACATTCAAATAAAGGATCTGGAAAACCCACCTTTACATTTACGGTCCAAATGTCAACTGAGATGCTGCCCGCTGAACCTGAAGAGTTTGCTGTGGTCACCAACACACACACGTATGTACTCCTTCACAGCTCGCTGTTGGTGGCAAAGTGTCGAGAATAAGTTTCATTTGATGCTTTTTCTGGATGACTGCCGATCACCCACAGCCCCTTTTTGTTCAGCCTTTTCCGTTTCACAGCCCGAGGAATTATTGCGGACTGGCTGGTGTTTGGTAGCACAGTACTGTACCGTCATTATGGTCATCAGTCACTCAGTGGCTTGATGGCGTTTTAAGCACATTTCGTGAGTTCACAGTAATTATTATCGTTACGGAGGGAGGGAGGGGTGTTATCCTTTGACTGTATTTTGTTTTGCGCTGATTAATTCTGTTTCCGTGATAATCCCTTGACCTTGCGTGCAGCAGCAGCGCTTTTTCTACGGTTGCTCCTTAAAATGGCTGACTCAGGTGTTCTATTTAAGATGTCTTCCACACCATGTGCGATGAAAGTGGGAAAGTATCAGGAGGAGGCGGCAGAGGGCTTCATCCTGAGGGAGGGCATGTGTGCTTTGTTTAATAGGAGGAAACTTCAGACCAACACTCAGAACCCCGGGGGCCCATTGCACGGTGCTGTTAATAGACATAATAGACCATTTTGATGCTCAGCACGACAACTACCTTGAAGAAAATCGACTGACTTAAAGTCAAAGTCAGGTGATGCACTAAAGTACATTATGTATGTTGCATCCTCAAAAAAATGTGAATTGGTCACGAACACTTAAATTGTCTCGTCTTCAGCCTAATAACATATCCATGTTATTCTTGTTCTATTAACGTACCAATTATGAATCCAATCTCCTCTTTATGTACCACGGCGCTATATTGCTGTCTCTATTTCAACATATGTACTTGGTAAATGGTAAATGGATTGCATTTATATAGTGCTTTTATATAGCGTCTTGCTCAGGGACACCTCGACCCTTAGCTAGGTGGAGCTCGGGGATCCAACCAGCAACCTTCCAGTTGGCAGACAACCACTCTACCTCCTGAGCTACTGCCGCCCCCACAAGAAGTACTGCCGTACTTCTTGTTATATGTATGATATATATGTCGAGGAATAGTGATGAGTGCGTAGAATTGAGAGGAGCAGCTCTGGGGTCTCGTTTATAACAAAACAGGGGCCGAAAAAGGCTTACGCCACTTCCCACGCAAAATTTGTCCTCTATGAAAACACACTTTAGGGGAGAGTGTGTGCACCTCGTGTGTGGTATGTAAATTCTGACCGAATGCGCACAAACATTTTGGCATCAGGGGAAATTGGCCACGCAGATGGCGAGGTGTTGAATCAAAGCCAGATTGTATAACGATACCTGTCACACATTTAATTTCAATTCATATCAAACGTTAATTATGTATTGACGTCGTCATAAACATTGAAACGGCAGTGTTATTTGTACTTGTGCGCGTACTGAGCCGTAACTATTCCATAAACACCTTTCCTTTTGAAGAGACGGCACAGAGACGGCACAGTGGAGACGGCCGGATTGCATGGCAGCTAACCGATGAAAATCAGTCGATGTAATCCAAGATTACATAAAACATCTCTGGAGAATTGCAGAAAAGAGCGCTAATAGATTTGGAATAATAATAATCGTTTAATAATTGATTAAACGCTAACGAGGGCCCGAGTGACAATGTGACTGCTCTGCATAGATGCTTTGTTCAGCCCTAAAGTCAACTGTCAGTCATTGTGTGTTGTTTTGTATGCCGTGTCCTGTCGCATGTAATGTGGGTCCAAAGTGGGTGTACAGTGGCTGTGGAAAGATAATTTCCCCGTTGGGGAGCAGTAAAAAACTATCTTATCTGATCTAATATCTACATTCACGCATTATATCATCATGTAGTTGTGGTTCACTGCAGGTCAAAAATGTTTGTTGCAACCAAAGAAAACGAACTTGGCTTGTGTTTTTGTGTTGCTGGCAGTGAAACACTTTCTGAGTACTTGTGGCTGTCAGACAACAGCATCGCCCACGTGAAGACCCCAGCGGTTCTCCCGCTGCCAAGACACACTGCCTGCTCTCCCAGTCACCTCACCCAGCCAATCTCCCACCACCCCCGCCGGCTGGTAAAAGGGAAAGCAATGACGGCTCATTATTGACGAGAGGTCGTGTTTTTTCACGGCGGTTGATTTTTCACACATCGAGGTTGAGTGCTGTGATCACATCGCGGATTAGGCCTCCATGTTCTCATATGGTCTGATATTACGTGGATTGCACCGATGGTGTCTCTTTGTTCTCCCCTCAGAAGTTGCCATGATTCACTGTTATGTACCATTGATCCACAGGCTCATTCATATGCATCAACATTTACGTGGTGCGCTGCAGTGACCATTTATGGTTGATCTAGGGCATGTACAGGGCGGGGATATTTCCAGGTGGACTGTGATTTATTAAATGAGAATTAACAGGTGCAGGTGTGCATACGTACAGATTACTAAGTCAGATTTTTATGTGAACATGTCCAACCATTTTATAAATGAGACCCCCTGTTGTGGTGCACTCCTCCCTGGAGTGCACCACGTCATCACCAGCGGTTCGGGATCCCAGCCCGAACATTCCGGAGACGTCCGAGCGAGCGAGACACGCCCTGTGGAGGCGAGTGTGGGGGGGGGGGGTGGCACCAGGTGTGGTGCATGTCATCAAGCCCCAACAGCTACTTAAGCTCTCCCTGGTGATCCCCTCGTTGCTAGAACGTACTACCCCCACGTGACTAGCTCCTCGATGATTCCTTCCTCGCTCCAACGTCTTCCTCGTTCCCAGTGTCTCCGTGATCCCCTCGTCGATCCAGTGTCTTCCTTGCTCCTCGCCCCAGTGTCTCCCTCGTCTCTCTCTGGATACCTACTCTCCTCGGCACCTCTCCACGCTCCTCTCCCTGGATACCCTCTCCCTCGGACGGACCCCCACAGAACCCCCTGAATACTGGACTGCCCCCGACTCTCCCTAAGCCAAGTGCTGAGTACCCCGCACGCACATACACACCTTAGGTTTTCTCCGTATTTAGTTTGTTTGATTATAGAATATATTTTATTATTAGGATAATTATTTTCTTAAATATATATTCTCTATATCTATCTATATATTGTCACGTCCTGGCTCAGAGGAGATGACAAATATGGAGACACACACACAGTCTTAGTTTAAAAGTAAACTTATTTATTGAATAAACTTAATAAGGAATGTAATCAGTAACTCAGTAATCAATCATCAGTAGTGTATCAACCTACTGTAACCAAAATCATACAACCAACATAGCAAACCAGCCCATGGCCCAAAGACCAGACAACAAGGACCTGATGTCACTGGTCTGGCTGGAGTGGAGAGCAGAGAGCAGAGAGGGAATGGCTGTCAAACCACAGTATTTAAGTGGAGCCACACCCAGCCAGGTGCAAGCCATTCCCCGTAACGAGCAGCTCCCCCTCCAGGCAAACAGGAACCTGCAGATGGCCGGAACAGGAGCCTGCCATAAGCAGGATGGCCTCTAGAGGCCATCACAATATATATATATATTTATACGTATATATACTAAGTATTTTCTGGTTATATAATAAAGAATCCTTGGGGCTTGGTATAAGTCATTCTGAGTCTGTTTCCTCTTTTGGGTTTTACTACACTGGCCTCTGATTTGTGTACGGGTGTAACACCCCCAGTGTTGAACCCTGCTCCCTGACCTGACACCCACTGAGAACGTGCTTGACTTTGTGCCAAGAATACAGACGCAGCTCGCACTTTGTTCGTACAAGGACCGAATGGCACGTACCAATGGCCCCGGTACCGCATACTCCCGTAGTACCCCCCACAGGATTCCCCGGGGGACACGGTCATAAACCTTCTCCAAGTCCACAAAGCACATGTAGACTGGATGGGCAAACTCCCATTGCCCCCCCCAACAACCCTGCGAGGGTAAAGAACTGGTCCACTGTTCCACGGCCAGGACGGAATCCGCATTGTTCCTCCTGGAGCTGAGGTTCGACAATCGGCCGGAGCCTCCTTTCCAGCACCCTGGAATACACTTTCCCGGGGAGGCTGAGCAGTGTGATACCTCGATAGTTGGAGCACACCCTCCGGTCCCCTTTCTTGAAAATGGGGACGACCACCCCGATCTGCCACTCCACAGGTACTGTCCCCGACCTCCACGCGACATTGACAGGGCGTGTCAGCCACGACATCCCGACAATGTCCAGAGCCTTCAGCATCTCAGGGCGAATCTCATCCACACCTGGCGCCTTGCCACTGAAGACGCCACGGTCATAGTTTGTAAAACTTGACATCTTGACCGCGATTGGTTGAAATTGTGGCTGCTGCGAATGATTGTTTTTCCATTGATTAATCTTATTGATTATTTTATTGGTTAGTCTAAACCAACAAATTGTCATCCAAAAACACATTGCCTTTGATTGAGAGCATGAGAGATAAAGAAAGGATAAAAACAAATACATCATCATTATTGACGATGTTATACTTAGTGTAAAATAAAGTATGTGGAGTGTGTGTGGTGTGTTGGTGGCTGGCGGCTGGTGGATTAGACTCTGGGTGGACTGGGTGAGACACCACAAATGTGGTGCATTGGCCAATCAAGGCACACATGATAAACCAGCTACCATGACACACATGATAAACCAGCTATCATGGCACACACTCAAGAGATCGCTAACATGACAGCAGTGCAACCGCCTGCTCTGCCTGCTGTCCTGGTTCTCAGAGGAGCCCAGCCATAACCCACGTGGCGATGTAGCAGGAGCCTCTGCTACATTGTAATATTCCCAGTTTAATATTCCCAGTTTAACATTTAACTATATTGATCATGATTATTCAAAGGTTTTATGATTCATTATCATTCCCTCCACAAAGACATATACTCAACATAATGGTAGAATTGTATTTATTTATTTAATTAATACATTTAATAATCTGAATATATTCGGACTTCCACTCTTCAAAAGGTCTTAAATATGATTTTGATGGGTCTTCAAAATGTTTTGCATGGAAATAAATCAATATTGAACCATTAATCTTAATTGTGCAGCTCCCGGTGAGAACTTATCGGAGAACACTCAGCTAGCAACGGCTAATGACAGTCAGGGCCTGAGGTATAAGATAAATTCTGCGAGCGCATTGCGCTCATATGTCTTCAAAACGTTACTTTTGTCACTTTATGATGATCTATAGGGAAGTGTAACATGGTTGGAGAAAAGTATGTCTCGTGCCCGGTTGAAACCAGCGGAGGGGAACATTTGTGTGAGAAAACATTATGAGTGAAGGTTTTGCATGATCAGTCAAAGAAGTCAACCCAAGTTAAAAACCAACAACAACACCGGACATCTCTTCTGTGATCGCCCCTGCTTTCAGGTGTGTCTCATGCAGTGTTAGCCAGTGGGCCTCAGAGTGCCTCAGCAGCTCAACCTCAACAACACATCTCATCGTGACACTCTCATGACCTACCCTGGAAATCCAGAGTTCTCGCGAGAGCACAATTAGAATTTGCTCAGCGAGTACTCTGGTAACGAGTAACATGCTCATTAGCTATGCCCGTTGTTTCGAACATCAACCAATCACATCGGTGTATCTGATATAGGCGGGCCAGAGGCGGGCTAAACAGATGACGTCAGCGCTGCGACGGAATCAGTCCGGAATCAGTCAGTAAACATTGCAAGATGGCTATCGAAAATGTTGACTGAGTATCTGTACAAACTAGGGATGCACCGATACCACTTTTTTTTCAGACCGAGTACTTGCCGATAGCGAATACCGATACGAGTACTTAATAAAACCATTACAGTTCTAATGACTTTGAAAACATGTTATTTTTTGTCTGGGGGGGTGTGCTCTGTTAATTCGCGGTTCTGATGGGGGGGGGGTGCTCTGTTAATTCGCGGTTCTGATGGGGGGGGGGGGTGCTCCGTTAATTCGCGGTTCTGATGGGGGGGGTGCTCTGTTAATTGCGGTTCTGATGGGGGGGGTGCTCTGTTAATTCGCGGTTCTGATGGGGGGGGGGGGGGGGTGCTCCGTTAATTGGTGGGGACATGTCCCCAGCGTCCCCACTAAATTCTACGCCCATGCTCGGTACCATGCGCAGTTGCTATTAAACATCCATAAACGCCAACTCGGTTGCATCTCTTTATTTCAATATTCCTTGGCTAAGAATATTACAAGGTTAACGTTGCGTTGCCAAAGTGGTATCTCCGTGGTATTTCCATTAGGCTACATTTACATCTCTCTGTCAAACTATTCTCCAAAACAAACTCGTTTCCGTCCTCTGGATACGTCACCCCGTGTATTCTTCTGATTGGTCGTAGTGTTATCCAATTGCGTGCAGTGATATTTTCAAACGCATTCTTGGTGCCGCCCCTCGAGTTGGGCCATTTTCATTGCTCATTACCAGACCTACAGCTTTCTAGATGTAGGTCTGGATTTCCAGGCTACTCATGACCTTCAATCCCTTCAATCCCTACCAAACAGATGAGCCAGTGATCAAGGTAATGACCAAATTGATTTGTACGCTGTGTTGATGACATGGGGTTTATGATGAGTAATGTGTACAAAGAATATATACTGTAGCTGCATAAGTTAGGCATTACTCATATTATTTATATTCGTATAGTTTCCGCTGTCCATTATGTTTTCATATGCTGATCATTATGTTTATACGCAGGTTTTCGTATTGTAGTTTTTTCCTCATGTTGTATTTTTATATCCTGTTGTGCTTTTGTATGTTTTTTCTTACATGTTAGCGCCTTGGTCTGTGAGAAATGCCATTTTCTTCTTGTATACTGTGTATGTAGATGAATGACAAATAAACAAACTTGAACTTGATAGCTACATTCTTCAACCTTTGTACATGCATTAGGATTTGAATGATAAATGTGTAGGATGCGGGGGACTTGCCTTTACCGAGGCCTTCCTGTTGCTTGCGAGCCGAAGTGAGGAGTTCCTCTTCTTCCTGCCCATGTACAAGAGGACGGACATATTCTGGCGTGATTGCTTCAACAAGCATATCCTAAGCTCTGGGCGTTTTGCCAGAAGCTGCTCATCTTGTCCCATGGTCAAGCCTCTGTGGAGAGAGGCTTTTCTGTGAACAAGGAAGTGGAGACTTGCAATATGCAGGAGGACACTGCTGTTGCGCAGGGGCTTTTGTGCGATTAGGTCAACTCTACACGGAGGTGTTGCCAAGGTCACGCTCACTGAGGAGCTCTTGTATTCTGTGGCATTGACCATGTCCACCTTGGTTAAGAGGAGGTGGAAGAAGGAGTCGGAAGCACGGTGTCACAACTAGAAGAGAGAGGCTGCAGAGACGGGGACAACCTGGAGGAACTAAAAGAGGAGAAATAATACCAGTCTAGAGGTGTCTGAAGGTCCGGGCAGAGAAGCAGACAGTTTGGCTGAGATGCAAGGCTGGCAAGCACAATGGTCAAGCTCATCTCCAAGTCAGATTTTCTGAGGAGTGGCCGCAAGGAGAAGTTGGCTGAACTCGAGGTCTTTGAAAAGGAGATTGTGGCCAAGGGAGCCGAGTTCAGAAGATAGATCTTGTTACGCACGTGCACACACACAGTTCAGTCCAGTCCTTAGATCCGCACGCATGTGCACGCGCACGCACGCACGCACACACACACACACACACACACACACACACACACACACACACACACACACACACACACACACACACACACACACACACACACAGTTCTGTGTACTGTTATGTTCAATCATTGCTTTTATGTTGAACGTAAATACATTTACTTTGTAAGCAATTCTGGGACTTATTTCTTCTTTCATACTTTTTGTACTTTTTGCTGGTATGGCTGTGAAATTGGTCTTAAATGTAACTTTGTTACGAGCCCAACTTCAAAAGAGTGGACAAGGTAACAAAGAGTCCACAGGGATCTGGCAAAAATGTATTGGATTTATTCATACATTGTAACCAAGGATACAAAGGAACAAAACACAACAAAGGAAAGCCTTCAGTCAATCTAACAAACGTAAAGGTTTACAAATATCAAGCGCATAACAATCACCACAAGGGAATGGTTAACAGTGTTAATTAAAGCACAGAAAACAATAAACAATACAAGATCAAAGTTTATGGAGTGTGTCCAGTCAGTGTGTCTGCCCAAGGGAAGAAAGGGAGAGCCATCTTTGAATGTTGGCGACTTAAATCGAGAATGCTCCACAAGACACCACCTCCACCTTCAGGGCACAGACAGGAGAGGACAGAGCAGCAAGCACAGAGCAAAGGACTCCCCGATATCTTCACACACTTGAAACCTGTGGGAACCCTGGTTACTCAAAATGTGGCTACCTATAGAACATACTGTACATGTAGGCTGCAGCTTTACAAATGCTGTGGGTGAATGTGAGGCAATACTGTAAAGTGCTTTGGATAAAATCGCTATATAAATGCAATCCATTTACATCGCATTAGGTTATAAACATGGACTCAAGGCAGACAAGTTTGCAGTCATCAAAATGGTACCATTCCAGTAGAGACTTGCATTTCTGAATGAGGAAAATATGAATATTCACAGGCTCTAATGTTGCACAAATGTATTGTCTTATTCATGAATTCATTTGTTACACATAATTTTACTCAAATCATTCTCAAATCATTATTACTTGTGTAACTTTGTGAGACGTTTTACTTGTGCAGATAACACATTGTCTTTTACATGAATACATTCATTAATGTTCTGTTCTACTCGTGTAACTGTATAACTACCCTGTGAGAATGAATTATAACTGGCAGATAGATATTTATGAATGACACTGTGTGTCATGAAAAGCATTATCTACCTAATGGGAACAATCGAGATGGTCACCTCTCTTTGCGAGACAACATCGAGACTCTACATTCTACGACTCTACTCTAGTCTCTACCTACTACCTACAAATATACAGTATTTCCCCATTCATCAAACATCGAGTGGAAAGTATCGAGAAAAACGTAACCTCTCACAAAATGTGAGAAGTTAGGAAAAGCTCATTCTGATTCTGATTCTTCTGGTGCAACAGATTTTTTCAACAACAAACACAACGTTTTTGCTGAACGTTTTTTTCTTCCAGCTGTTTGATGAATGGGTCTACGTGTCTACGTGTCCATCTATTTATAGTACAGAGGACAGATGTCTATCCGTCAAAAGTTTCTTCCCAAACATACGGAGAGCCAAACAAAACTATTCACCTTGAGATTCAGTAACATAATACTGCATTTTATTTATCTTTTTTTATTTTTTGGTGGGGGGGCTCCTGGATATAGATGCTGTCAGAGAAATCCTTGGAATCCCCATTGGATCCTCTTGAGAGGAGGAGTCAAAAATGCAACTGTTCAGTGTTTCTGTTCCGGAGGCAACCGACTCACCCGAAACCGGTCAGCATCAGGGGGACCGAGGTGGACATTGTCGAGGAATATAAGTACCTGGGTGTTCACATAGACAATAAAATGGACTGGACTAAAAACACAGAGGCCCTGTATAAGAAAGGCCAGAGTCGCCTGTATTTCCTACAGAGACTCAGATCTTTCAACGTCTGCAGGACCATGCTGCAGATGTTCTATCACTCTGTGGTGGCCAGCGTCATCTTCTACGCTGTTGTGTGCTGGGGCAGCAGGGGTGAAGGCAGCCGACGCCAACAGACTCAATAAGCTCATCAGGAAAGCGGGTTCTGTCCTGGGAGTGGAATTGGAGTCTTTGGTGGAGGTCTCTGAGAGGAGGATGCTGAGTAAACTACTCAGCATTATGGACAACGCCTCCCATCCCCTTCACGCCACACTGGTGTCATACCAGAGCACCTTCAGCCGTAGACTGGGATTACCGAGAGTGCACCACAGAACGCCACCGGAGGTCCTTTCTGCCTGTGGCCATCAAACTCTATAACTCCTCCCTATAAACTCCCCCTACAAGACAATGAACACAGAAATATAATGTGCAATATTACCTCTCAACATCATGGGCACTTTGCCCAGCTCTACATTTTACGTGCAATATTATTATTATTACTTTCAACATCATGTGCAATACTCTATCGTGTGCCATATTATAATTATTATTATTATTATCATGTTATCTATAAATACTATATAAACACTACCTCTCATCATCATGTGCAATATCTTAATGTTATGCCAAATTGTTTTCGCCGTTGAATATTCGTATCTTACCACGCCCTTCATACTTGTATATTTTAACTGTACATTTGTAAATCTGTTAGTTTATTTTAAATTTTCTTATTTTTTTATCATTCTGTTTTTTATCATTCTGTTGCTACTGTATCGCTATGTAACCTGGCACAAGAATTTCCTCGGATAAATAAAGTTCTATTCTATTCTATTCTATTAACCAAACGTCTCCTGTGTTGTGCAATTAGGTCCTAAACATGCCCGTTTACAGTTGTAGGGTTCACAATTGACTTCATGATTTCCAGGGGTGTAAAAAGTACCCAGAAATTATACTTAAGTGAAAGTATGGGTACCGTCTCAAAATCTTACTCAAGTAAAAAGTCAGAGTATCTGGCTAAAAACACACTTCCTAAGTTCAAGTTTCAAGTATTTTTATTGTAACTTCAACAATATTACACCGTGGAGTTATAAACAGTGAGTTTAAAAAACTTTTTGTGCCAAAACGGCCCCGACAGCCGACAGTAATTATAAGAATACAAAATAGGGTAAAACTACAAAATAGAACTATAAATAAAATTCCTATATAAAATACGGAATGAAATCTAAAATGAAATAATTACAGGTTAAAATATCCATACACATATAAATCGATGTACTAAAATATACATTGTTATATGCTGTATGTTGACATTTCACAGAATGTCACGGGATACCTTCCCAGACAGTCGACACAACACTAGCACCAGCAGTTGGCACCAGGACTAGCACTAACACCAGCACCAGCACTAGCAGTAACACTAGCACCAGGACCAGCACTAGCAGTAACACCAGCACAGCACTAGCACCTAACAACTTAGCACTAGCATTTATGACATTTGATGCCGAACTTGTTCAGCAGCCTGATGGCCTGACTGTGGAAAGCTGTCTCTGAATCTGCTCGTGTGGCATTTGATACTGCGGTATCGCCTGCCTGACGGTAGGAGTGTGTACAGTTTCGTGGCTGGGGTGGTTATTGTCTTTAATAATCCGTTTGGCCTTGGCCACGCACCGTCTGGTGTATATATCCAGGAGGGAGGGAAGCTCACCTCCAACGATTGTACTGGGCCGTCCGCACCACCCTCTGTAGTGTTTTTACGCTCCAGTGGCGGTGCAGTTCCCGTACCAGACGGTGGATGCATCCTGTAAGAACACTCTCGATTGTACAGGAGTAGAATGTTTCTGAGGATGCGGGGGCACACTGTTTGAATTGTCCCTCAGTCCGCCTGAGGGAGAATACAGGCGTTGTTGGGCCTTTTTTCACCACGTGTGTGCGTGGTGGCGTGGGTCCCATGTGAGGTCCTCCGGAGATGTGGCACACCGAGGGAACCTTGAAGCTGCTGACCCCCCCCTCTCTACTGCCAGCACCGTCGATTGGAGATGGGGGCCGTGCCTCTCCTCTTCCCCCGCTTCCCTGTAGTCCCGATCAAGCTCCTTGGTCCTTTTGAGCAGTTAGAGGGCGAGGTTGTTTTTCTTGGCACCACTGTGGGCAAAGTGATCCAACCCTTCCTCCCTGTAGGCTGTCTCGTCGCTCGTCCGGCGATCAGACCCAACACTGTCCCGTGTCGTCAGGCAAACTTGGATGAAGACGTTGGAGCTGGGTGCATAGCCATGCAAGTCGTGGGTGTACAGGAGTAAGGAGAGGGCTCAACACGCATCCCTGAGGGGCTCCAGTGTTGAGGGTCAGCGGCTCTGAGGTGGTGCTGCCCATCCTCACCAACCTGGCGGCGGCCCGACAGGAAGTCCAGTATCCAGCTGCACATGGTCGGGTGCAGGCCTAGACTCCTGAGCTTGGTGTCGAGCTTGGCAGGAACTATGGTGTTGAACGCTGAGTTGAAAGTCCACAAAACAGCATTCTCACACAACAGTTCTTCCCCTCCAGGTGAGAGAGGGCAGTGTGAAGTGCCATGGCAATGCCGTCGTCGGTGGATCTGTTTTGACGGTAAGCAAATTGCCATGGGTCCAGCGTGGCAGGCAACATGGAACAAATGAAGTCCTTGACCAGCCTCTCGAAGCATTTGCTGGCAATCGAGGTGAGGGCTACAAGGTCTCCCAGTCATTCAGGCAGGTTTACCTTGGGGTGTTTAGGGACAGGCACGATGATGGACAATCTTGAAGACCTCGGGAACAACAGCCTGGGACAGGGACAGGTTGAAGATCTCTGCGAAGACTCCTGCCAGCTGGTCTGCGCATGCTCTGAGGACGCGCCCCCGGGAATGTGGTCCTGGGCCCGCCGCCTTCCGGATGTCCACCCGGCTTGAAGGCTCCTGCGCACGGTCAGCCCTCTGAGATGTTCAGCAGGCTGGCCTCCCTCAGGCAGCGCTGACTTCGGCGGCTGCCGTTCACGTCGAACCGGGCGAAGAAGGTGTTTAGCTCGCCAGGGAGGGAGGTAGAGGAGTTCCTCTACACCGCTGGTTCTCCCTCTGAAGTCCGTGATTGTCTGTAGCCCCTTCCACACACCCCTCACGTCGTGGCTCTTGAATTTGTCCTCCACCCTGTTCTTATACTCCCGCTTGGCAGAGCCGATGGTCTTGCGGAGGTCGTAGCGGGCTCTCGTAGTATTCCCACCATATTCCCAGAGTCAAGGCGGCGTTTACGCGTGCGGAGTGCGGCGCGAACATCGCCATTAATCCATGGTTTCTGGTTGGGATAAATCCGAACCGACTTAGTAGGAACAACATCATCTATGCATTTCTTGATGAACCCGGTGACTGAGGACGCGTACTCAACTGATGTTATTGTCCGACGCGACCCGGAACATATCCCAGTCCGCATCACCGAAGCAATCCTGCAGCATAGACTCCGATTGGTCCGACCAGCATTGGACCTCCTTCACAGCTTGAGTAAAAGTCAAAAAGTTCTACTTTTAAATGTACTTAAGTACTAAAAGTAAAAGTAAAGTTTTTTTATTGCAAGGCCATGGGTGCTCGTCTTGTCCGTCCACGCCGACCGTTTCGTCCTCTTCATCACTCGTACTATCGTTTGTAGTCATCTTCTGTAGCTTGTCACTCTGACTGTCTATTCTTCTGATAGCAGGTGTTTCCATCAAAGATCCCCGCTGTCTAGTCTTGCACAAGGACCAATTCAGCATGGGGATGGGCGGTTCGTTTTCCATTGGAATGGGGATTTGATTGGCTGTTTTTAAATAAAGTGCGGCCGCAGGATTAATAACGTTAACGTTAGTTCGGCCAGAGAAACAAATATACTAATTAAAATTGTTGGACCTGCGAGATTTGTACTTTGTACTTTGTAGGTCTGCATTTTAAATGTCAGGAGTAAAAAGTATGTTTTTTTTCTCTGAAATGTAATTGTAAGTACAAGTATACAAACCTAATAATACTCGAGTAAAGTACAAATCCCCAAAAACAGTACTTAAGTATTGTAACGAAGTACTATTACTCAAGTACTTTACACCCCTGATGATTTCATTGTACGCAATTGTGCTGAGAGGTACGTGGAGATAGGTGCTTTACGTTATAAATATTACACATTTGAAAATGTACCCCACCACTGCTACCACCAAACAGGTCACATTGAGTGGACATGGTCGCAGAAGGTCAAACACATGTGTTTGACCTGGAGTGGACAAAAACTGCAATTATGTGGTCAAAGGGACATCCCGAGGTTAAGAATGAGCATTGCCTTTTCCTTTGACACTGGAAAACACAGCCACACAGTCACCCAAACAAATACCTCACATAGATACTCATACACGTTGTTTGGGGTTGCCAACAATAGTTAGCGCAATCATTTGTTTTTAAATGTTGTTAAAATGTAATCGTGATTTAGCGTTAAATAGTAAGTAAACAAAGCTAATGAGCCTTGATGATAAACACATTCTGTTGATGACACATGCCTATAGTATTACTCCACCCTGTCAAAAAGAAAGGGATGATTCATGATGGCCATTAGCGACAACGTTGCTACAACAGATGCTGCTTACTTCTTTAGCCAGCCGTCGTCATATCAAGCCCATTGAACGGCTGGATCAACAAGCTTGTGTCGGCTACAGCGAAGGGAAACCCCACGGTTATTTTTCTCTTGGAGGAAGAAAACCTTGACTGCTATCTATACCTGCAAAGGGGGTGTACAACACTGCATAGGGGCAGTGCTGTACGCATGCATGAATGTATGCATACAACACTGTATGGATATACAGTCTTGGGGCGTCCCAAATAATGGGTGGTTGGATAATTTTTGGCAAATATTAATAAACAATGTTACATGTGAAATGCCTCACTGGTGTGGCCCACCTGAGCTACATTTGTTCCACTTGGTTACATAACCAATACATTTCTCAACTAGGTTGAGAAATGAACACAAACTGCCTCAACGAGGGTTGTTTTTAAACTAATGGCCAAGTATTACTTTTTTTTCTTACCCCAGAGGAAACTCCTATAACTCTTGTGGCATCCTCTGGCGCCACTGTGATGAAAGTGAGATGAGTGCTCAACTCTTACTCATGTGCTCCCCATGATCACCTCCAGCTCCAGTTTTGCAGCCGCGGTGTCAGCCTTTAAAATCAAACCATAAATCTTGCGCTAAAAACTTTGGCCATAAATTAACAGCTGCTTTTTGTCACAAAATCATTTTGGAATACGAGATCCACGCCGTTGTTACAAGCCTGTATGATTAAGCGGAATAATGCGGCAGCTATCAACGTCGACCCCACTGTTTACATGCAGTCCTAAGCGCTGCATCTTGTTGCATAGATACTAGTCCTGCATCTCTAATGCAACACTCTGGTTTCAGGAATCTGTTTGAAAATTGGTTCTGACTGTAATCAGTGGTTGCATATCGTGTTCCTTATTTTCATTTTTAATGTTCGTCATGCATGTTCATAATAGCTATTGGCTATACAATGCCATCTAATAATAATAACAATAACAATAATAATAATAATAATAATAATAACACACACACACACACATTACACACAATCAGCACAGGGATGCCTTCAGACAGACCATATATTGGCAAATGTTTGAGTACTCTCTCGTACCTGCAGCAAAAAATCTACTGCAGGTACGTCTCATTTATTTACAGGTGCGCCAATGAGAGCATCCTTGTCAGGGCCCTCGGCAGGTGATGAAAACCACAGACAACCGCACGTGATACCTCAGGGAAGCACCTATAGCCCCTGTTTAACCTCTCGCTTTGTTACCAGAGTCATGGACTACGACACAAGAATTCTGCCTCCAGGACATCAGGATACTACACGGACACAGAGCATGTTTTAGGCTGCTTCTTCTGCATTGCAATTGTGTCCTACTTTGCTCAATAGCTGAGCATTTCCTCGTCGCAAGATTTACTATCCTAATGACCACGCATTAAACTCTCCATTTGATCATAAAACTCTTGGACTTTTTAAGTGTTCTATTTAAATTGTATTACCCTTGAAATGCAATAGATGATCCCACTTTATAGTGTATTTATTCATGCAGCAAGAAACATTCCGTTGGTTCGTCTTTAATTGATGCGCAGTTCACCTATGTTCCGCTTGACTGAGGACAATCTTTATTCCTGATCAAAAATGGAATTAATAGCACACAGGGGTTAATGCACGACGCTGTGACTCAGCAGAAAGAAAACACACAAAGCCTGCATTTGAAATTATTCACCATATAACAGATGTGACAGAAGAGCACTGAGTTTGGAAAAACAACCTGTGTTCCAGTTCCAGGGGAAAAAGTCATTCTGAATCCTTTGCTAAATGAACCATCTCTAAATTGCATTCAGTTATTGGGTCTGATCATTTATAATGGACAAGCTAGCAAAAAAATACCTCAAAAGGTTCAGTCCATGTACTTCAGCCCACACATGTAGGAATTGTCCTTCATTCATTCATGATTTAGCTGTTTCCAAAATAAACTAAATTAATTACGTTGCATTTTAGATGTCGTGGTGTTCCACAACATCACTGCCACATTGTTGGATATTTTCACGTGCATCCGTACAGGAGGCGTATATCGGCTGTTCATAGCACATTGCCTATACGATACTCTGCATTGTATAACACATCGGTTACATGTTTGATGTTTCAAATATAGCGGTAACACCACTAAAACAAATGAATATAAACACATTGAAACAACTCAAGAATCCCCATTGGTCTTGAACCACAGCCTAACCAGTGTGGTGCTCGCTATAGTGGGTTCTGTGCTGTAGACACAATAACCAATAAAGCAACCTCACAGTACATTTCATTACACTTATAACGTACTGTATTACGTTCCAATGGCAATAGTGCGCCCCAGCTCTTAGAGGCGAACTTGCCGTGGGCAGGCTGCACTCACTCATTTCTATTAAGGCTTTTGAAACTCAGTCAGTGTTTAAAAGGCACGATTTGTTCGGCCTTTCCGCGACTCATCACCCGCAAATGCTCAATAATCCAAGTTGTTCATCCAGAGAGCACTGTTGGCATAGCCTCCCCCTGTGATGCTAAAGGGAATGCTAAGCCATTAAGTGCTGATATGTTTAGCCATTTTTTTTCCCCACTAGTGTGAGTTACTTAACAATTTTAATTTGCCATGGCAGACATCAGCAGGAGAGGCGGTACTAAGAACAACCGAACGATAGTCAGAGAATATGCTGACTTGCATTCTAAGCAGGACATTATTTGCATGTTAGCCTTTTTTGTATTCCCCTCGTAGTCTGTCAGCTTGAAGCCAACAAGCAAACAGATTCACAACAACAATGTTGTATTTATTTATTTCCATCTTTCACTCTGCATACTGTAAGTTACTGAGGGGTAGAGTAATTAAAAACCACTGTGTTCCTTTCCATTTGGCTAAACCCAATGGAGACTGAGGTTGCATGCAGACCTGCACACTGCACCCTAAAGTGTGTACTGTTTTCTGGCGTACTATTAGTATGCAAGCCAAAAGTAGGTATTTTTGGACAAGGAAAAATTGAGGAGTTACAAAAAGCCAAAGAAGGTTCCCCTTGAGCAGCAGGCTAGGCACCAGGAGCAGAAAACTATGCGTCAGGATATGCTAACGGAGCAGTGCCGGCAGGATGCTCTCTTGCATGCAGAACTACAAAGACTGTGAGCAGCCGACACTTCAGCAACCAGTTAAACCCCAACAACTTTATTCCCAAGATGATGAAGTGATGACGAGGAGGCCTATTTTTTTTTGGGGGGGGGGGGGCCTTTGATTCAAGATTGACGAAGTTTAATTGTCACATACACATCCAGGGTATGCAGTGAAATGAAAAAGTGCCGATGCCCAGCAGAATGTGCAACAGAACAATATAATATCACAATTGAAGGGAAAGAATCAAAATATCCACACTATTTCCACGACTTTACAGCAAAGGCAGCTTTTTTTAAAATAAGAAATATGAGCAAATAGGCAAATAAACAGCAAGCAAATAGACAAATAAACAGCAAGCAAATAGGCAAATAAACAGAAAAAGGCAGATAAACAAGTCATATGAACAAGACGATATAACATTTTTTTGTGTCAAGTTATGTGCATGGGAGTGAGCAGTGGGGGGAGAGGGGGGGGCGGGGGGGGGGGGGGGGGGGGTAGTGAGGTCACAGTCCATAGTCCTGAGTGCATCACAAAGGGGGAATATTTGCCTGGAGAACACCCGGGCTGATCTGATTGCACTATTTCTATGGGTTTCGAGGCCTGAACTCGAATCAGGCGAAAGTGTAATTAACAACTACTATGTGCCTTCCATTTTTGGCTACACCCAGTAGAAACTGGGAGAACTGCAGCCTAATTCCCTAACCAGTGGTGGACAAAAAGCCTGACAGTAATTTTGGAGTAGAAGCCATATAGAAGAGCAATCTGGTCTAGTTACTAACCGGTAAGCCGCTCCAAAGAGGGAGTGCTGAGTCAGTCAGATGGAGTTTTGTGTTTCGATTGAAAGTGTTTTTTTTTTCAAAAAAAGCCCCCTTGCCTTTGTTCCGAGGGAACATGTTCCCTACATGACTTGTTGGATTGCTTTCCCGCCACACCCCAAGCGCCGAGCTCTTACAGTCCATTGTTGTGTTTTTCCTGAATTTTTGCTTAAAGTTCAATTTGTTTCATTAAGATAACAACAAATGTATTCACACTTTAAAATGTAAACTAAAGTGTTTCCCCCAGCATGCAGACAAATTACACTCCATTTACAACACACTTTATTTGCCAAGAGAATACATAACAATATCTTCGTGGAGACTGGAGGATGTTGGGGGGGGGGGGGGGGAGGGGGGGGGGGGGGGGGGGGGGGGGGGATAAAGAAAGCTTTTTTCCCCTCCACAATAAAACATGCGGAGTTCTAGGCCATGTTTGGGTGAACACCATGTTGGCCAGACAGGGGTTTACTCAGCTCAGTTCCCTCTTGCGCACCTCCGTTGGTTCGTGGCTCCCCTCATTACTCTTGAAGAGTTGACCATAGTCTTAGGGGTTCTGTGGAGGCCCCCCGAGCACCCGCACTCCTCCCTCGAAACCAAGCCGCTAGGACACGGCAGCATTATAGTGGCAAAGGTTCAGCTTGTTAAGCAACATAATTGGATTTCTTTTAGCTCCCTCAGTTGTAGCCGATCTTACCGCTGGCTTACGCAGCATTGGCTGGAGACACGCCTTTTTCCCCTGGTCTCTAATTTTGCTATTGATTCATCTGTCATTTGGAATGCCGAGCGGAGACAACCCCCGGACACGCAGTCATGCCCACAAGCTTTTTGTGAAACGTTCTCACATCTTGATCCGCCAGCGTCTAGACACAATCTTGGGTCACGCTGCCTCTCTCAGCTGTGCACTCTGCAATACAATTCACAACCATTTCCCAGGGTTGTGCTTATTCAATGTTTTTTTTCAATGTGGCATACGTTTCTCATACACACAAAATTGAGGATATTGATTTAAATGAAAAGTAATACATGTGCAGATTCACGTTCAAATGGTATTGATTAGTTTAGCCAAGACAATGTTCGTTTAGTATATGTTAATTGTTGCTTGATTTGCGAACTGAAGGTCTGATATTTTTGATCAGCGATATTTGCCATCTGCCGGCCAGGATAGATTAATGCACAGCACAACGGAGCCATCACAGCTGCAAACGTTTGTCTGTATAACTCTGAAGTGTCTCATGGTGCAAGTGCGTTGCAGGGTTATCTTGGAAGGGGAATATTGCAGGGCAAAAATAATGGGAACATGTACAATGTTTACAGAATGTCAAATAACATGTGGGGAGATATTATGAGACGAGAACAACTCGAGTGCAAATAAAAAACAAACACACAGAGGTGCAAATTCATCGTGCGCTATGGGTAATACTTCTGATGTCTCCTTTTTGAACACACAACACAACAAAACTCTTACCTCAATTTGGAGAGTTTTTCTAGAACATTCATTCTCTAAATGTTCACTATCTAAACACAAATTCACCTTTCATAGCTTGAGAAACTACTGCATATTATAGTGTGTGAGGAATCCAACATTTTAAGTTGTGATGTTATAAACATATCACATGACAGAACGGTGTGTTCTCTTACATAGCATGCCACCATTCTGGGACCCACGTGTAACACGTCAGCATCAGTGTCCAGTGTGATGTATAACACACGTATGGCGCAGCAAAATCGCTTTATAAATGGTGCTGTTGCTGCTCGCCGTGCACATTCACGTTACATTTATCACGTACAACAATGTTGACGCGTGGCATTACAATGGCGGACTTGTGCAAGCAATGTGTAATACCTCGGCGGACAAATTGAAGGGCTTGAATAAATCTGCAGACATAACAAGTCATCAAAACGTCATGGCCCCGCTCTTGGCATGCCGGCTACCTTTTTTACACCGACGTCGATCTGGCATTGTTACTACCTCCGCTGGCGCCGACTTAAAGGCAGAACAAAAATGACCTTGTACCTTTTACACAGGAGGCACGGGAGAATAAAGAAGCTGCAGCATTCCGGCATTGAAAAGGCTGTGTAGAAGGGGCTGCGGTATAGGCAAACAAAGGTATGCTCTGGTGGAAAAGCTGTTCAGTCATTCGGGTAATGAGGATTGTCTGGCTCAGGAGAGAGCAATATCACAACAACTAGGGCTCTCCCTTGTAGCAATACAAAGTGATGTAGAAAAAAGGCTTGAAGACTGAATGGAAAGGAAATGTCACAAAAAAAATCCTATTGGCTCATCCAAAGCTGATAAAACCATTAAAAATGAAAGTCTCCGAGCCAGTGAATTATTTAGGAGGGCGCTTATATGAACACTTTAACATTTCTCCCGGGGAGGTAGAGAGAAAACAAATTGTCAGTGAAACACTTTCCTGTGTCTTCACCCGCTTGTGTGTCAGCCCTAAAAATATTTTGTTTCACGCAACAGTGCCTCTGAAGTCGTCCAACGGCAAACCCCAATACCACAGTCGAGATCAGAGAGAAAATGTGTGTTTTAAGCTGTAAGGCACAAAATCACTAGCGCTTTTATCAAGATAAAAGCTCAATGAGAGATAGGCCTTTATATTTGGGTGCTGGTCACAGAGAAGCCGACCTACTGTATAATTACTGTGCCATTCTTCAGATACATTTCAACATTATGAAACAGGCCTGCAAATTATTTAATTAAACTGGCACTGCAAGTCAAATACATCTCCAAATAGAGATGTCACAAGTTTGTTTAACTCTCACGTATAAATGGATAAAATCTGTAAAATTGGGTGCCTTCTGGTGTTTTTTTGTGTTTGCAGGAAGTCAGACCCAATGACATCTCCCTCACGGGGCTGCCACAGCACACAAGCACAGGTAAATGTCTTCTTATCTCCAAAAGTCCAAAGCTCGTTCAACCCGTATGCTTTTGTGACCATGTTCCCCCCGTACCTAATGAGTTCTATACCTAATTAGCATTCCCATAGCTTTAGAGATAAGCATTTTTAAATTAGCAGGCTGCACAGTAATGACGGTATTTACAGCTACTGGGAAGTTTGATGCAGTCGTCTCATTTTCCTCCGCTTCATTTTTTGACAGAATTCTTCTTCGAGCTAAATGCTCGGCAAATATCATTCACAAGCACGCTACACAGATTCTTTTTTGCTGCTGTCCTTACGGACCCTGAGTGCAGAACAAAACAGGTTTTCGGACTTTGTAGTGGACCTACCAACACTACAAGATAGGATTAATAGTATTAGTGTATGTATTAGTCAATAAGGCTATTTACTAGGGCCGGGACTTTAATGTGTTAATTCCGATTAATTAATTACAGAAAAAATAACGCGTTAAAATAAAATTACGAATTGTGGGCTCGAATTGTGGGCTCAAATATGGGCGGACCGGAAGAGATCGCGTTTGACGGGGTTTTTTTTTTTGTTGTTTGTTACCATTTTAGATGGTAGAAATGGTAGAGATGGCACTTTATGTTAAACTGTTGGTCTGTGTAGCTAAAATAAACAGGATTTAGCTGCTTAAACTGCTTTAGCTGTAAGTATATGTCTATTCATTGATTCACTCGTATACCAAAATCCATTTGAATTGGAAAATGTTGCTTCTCGTGTCAAATATTGATATGTGATTAAAATGCGATTAATTGCGATTAATTAATTACAAAGCCTCTAATGAATTAGATAAAAAAATTGAATCGAGTCCAACCACTACTATTTACATTTAGGGCATTTGGCAGATGCTTTTATTCAAAGTGATTCACAATACGTACATTTGTTGACAGAGACAGCAATATATTACTGTGGTACATAAAGATAAGAATAAAATAGTTTTCAAGCATTCATAATTGCACGGTTAATAGAACAAGTTTCATAATTGCTAGGTTGCCTGTATAATAGCTGGGATAAGAGCAGACTTGCCATTCTGAGTGCGTTACCAACATCTAAGAACAAACAATGTGCTAAACAATGCTAAGTACTATTATTCAGTGCCAAGACGTACAAACACACAGGTTAGTGCTCGGGTGATGGTTTGCAGAGTCCAGGTGAACTCTGAAAAGGTGGGTCTTGAGTCTCTTGTGGAAGCTGGCGAATGACTCTGCCGTCCTGACGTCAGCCGGGAGCTCATTCCACCACTGTGGTGCCAGAACAGAGAAGAGGTGGGGCTTGGCAGAGCGATGTTTGCCTGTTCTTAGTGATGGTGCTATCAGTCGTCCAGCACCATTTTAATTCAAAATGAATGTTGATGAATGATCTACTGTGTTCACGTACATCAAGACATCAAGACACAAGACGTCCACCTTCACGCGTTCATGAAATGTGTCAATGGAGTCAGATGCAGAGCGGGTTAGGAAATTGTATATTATGCATATTGAAAGACACCTCGAGGAATGCTAAGCCCAAGTGAACATAAATTAAATAGTTCCATTTATTCATGCAGTTTTTATGAGGCATAATACTACAAGTTAAAGACCGTAAGGGTAAGGGTACTGAACCGACTGGGCATGTCATTTATATTACAGTCTGCCAGCGTGGTTCTGTCAGGAGAGAGGAAGTGTCAGCTCATAGGTTTTAGCGAGCCTACTTCTTACAGAGTGAAGTTTAGCCCATAGCCAAAGAATTGCAGCCAATTTAGTTAAGTTGGTCCACACATCAATAGATTGACAGGTAGCTAATAATTTATTGCACGACGAGCATGCATACTGTATGCCAAAAGGAAGCTAATCTCAACAGAAGCAAGCCACTCATTCGAGTGTCCTGGGGCTTTTGCAGTCATTTGGGGGGGGGAGAACGGGACTCATTTCCAGCCGATACGTAAGATATACACAGACACGCATAAAAGGCCATCCCATTAGCCTCAACACGGTGTCCAGGCATTAGCGGCTGGTGTTTTGTAAGCTAGCGCTCTGCTCATATCACAGAGCCGTTTCCGGCACTGTGTAGACAGAGTGACAGACACAACCGGTGCTGGGCTTCTCTGTGTCTACTGGAGGATTTAATTGGCTTATCTCTCTCTCTCTCTCTCTCTCTCTGTCTCTCTCTCTCTCTCTCTCTCTCTCTCTCTCTCTCTCTCTCTCTCTCTCTCTCTATCTCTCTCTCTGTTGTGTGTATATATATGACCTGTAGTGTTTGACCCTTGGAGGAGAGGGAAGGGAGAAAAAAGGGTTAAATGTGATATCTTGCATGCAATATGCAATGTGAAAACCCACATTATATGAGAGCACATGTCCAGACGTTCTGACTGATCCGCTGTGTTCTTGCCACCGTATGTGAGCGCCGACACCTTGCAAGCTGTTTGCGCTTCCTCACCCAGACATCTGATGCAAATCACATGTTTATGAAATGTTTAAATGGGGTCATAAACAGAGCTGGTTAGGAAATGGGTTTAGTGATGATTTCATCACATCTTTGATCCACCTGCTGTGAATCAGGCTCATTGTCAGGCACAACCACGTAAGCCATGTGTCCCTAAATTAGAGCGTAAACACGCTTGGAAGAAGACGCAAATGTGATGTAAACATTAATAAATAAATGAAGTCTTACAGCATCTGGTATTTGTGATGCCTGTGGAAATATCTTCAAAACATCATACAGCTTAGCCAAAATGAAGTACTGACCTATAAAGAAAGACATGGGACTTAACGTGTCTGCTTCCAATACCATTCAAGCAGGATCTTGTAAAAAAAAATGTATCATGCCCTGTTGCCCTATCGTGTGTGTGTGTGTGTGTGTGTTAGGTATTTTAAATATATGTCTAGATGTGAAGCTTGATGTGATGATACATTCTGATCCATACAATACATTTCGGACACGGTAAAGAGAGAAAAGATCCTGTCCAGAAGATAAGAAAAGAAAATAGGAATACGGGTTACTTGCTTTTGCATGGCTTGAAATTCAAAGCACTTTCTTCTCTCCATCCATTCTGTGGTATAATGTGCTGGTTTTCTCCCAAGGCACTCCATCTGTGGCTGTGAAAAGACCTCAATCTGTTCGATTCGGCCCATTGTGCACATGTTTCGTGGTCACATCTGCCAAACGGGCCTTGTCAGCTGCCACTCGGACATGTGCAATTACTTACCAATCCGGGGGTCGGTTACATGAAAGGATGGATGGATGGATGGATGAAGTGGCATGGGATTAGCAAGTATGAGAGCGGAGTAGAGTGAATACCAATTAGTGCTAATGAATGGGGCATGACAATCAAATGAACTGACCAAAATTGAAACTTGCAACGGCATTAGAATAGACGTTGACAGCTTTCACCCACCACATGCAACGGATGAGTCAAGCATCCCTTATGACAAAAAATAAGGAAGATAAAACCACTATTACCATGGGCAGGGGTGCCCTGAATTGCCAGCCAAATGGGCTTTTGTGATCGATTGTGGCAAGCTTGCTCTCCAAACTTTTGCTAAACATTATTCTTCCCCCCCTCAATGCATTCACCCAAACCTTCCAAGATGTATACAGGCCCAGCCTCTTATATTTACGGACTCATCCATCACAATGTAAGGGCAAGGACATCCTGCATTCACAGAAAAGTGGTACCCTACAGACAAACTTACTTATTTATTGACTGGGGTGTCTGGGGGCGGTTGTGGTTGTAATAAATTTAATCATCTTGTATTATGTGTTGTTTTCTGTACACTCGAAGAAAACCAATTTGAGATTTGTTATGATTAAATATTAAAATAGGGCAAATGTTTGTGAAGTAATTTCCCACGTATGATCGGCTCAGATATGACAGCTGTAGACATGAGACTTCCAAGACCTGGGAGAAAATTATAGATAAACACATGGAAATCACATGACTCAATGTGAATTGCAACGTTATCTTTCAGAAATGTCTTACATCTTGCTCTCTTGTCATATAATGAAAAATGTAAAGAATATATATATAGTTATTATTATTATTAATATGGCATGGCATGGCAGTCGTTAAATTATGAGATTAGGTGCCCTAGGTGGCCCTAGGTGGCATTCAGCATAACATAGAAGAGGAAATACAACATAAGCCTTGCATGCAAATATCCCTTCCCTTTTGTCCTATTATCTAAAGACCTTTGTAGTCGTTAGGTTTGGTGAACTTGAAATAAATAAATGGATGAATATTTGACGTCCTCAGGTTTGACGAAGCCATCCACAGAATATAATGAAAGCACATTGGTCGGAAGCATTTGGAATAATGAGTGGTTAAGGCAATGCACTGTTAAAGTCAGCCGTAAATTGACATACCGCTTTATTCCTGACATCCCTTCTCACTCAGATAATGAGCTCTTAGATTAGCAGGGGAAGATTCCATTGTTATCCAAAATCGCATTAAACACGTCTCAAAGACGTCAGCCCTGTTGCCTTGGTGGGCAGAAGCCATCCTAATGTGTAATGTGCATATCCTATCAACACCTGTGTTGCTATGACACAGACACGTCAGCATGACAAAGAAAGTAGTCAAACGACTTTTAAATGGATGGAAAGGTTGGGTTCACATCTGCCTCTGTCAGGAGGAGGTCGCAAGACTTGTACTTACATACTGGTTGGATTAGAATGTAATGTGTGTGCGTGTGTGTGCGTGTGTGTGTGTGTGTGTGCATGTGTGTGTGTGTGTGTGTGTGTGTGTGTGTGTGTGTGTGTGTGTGTGTGTGTGTGTGTGTGCATCTGTGTGTGTGCAGTACCCTTGTGACTCAGTGAACTTGGCTAGCATGTCAACATGCTCTCCAGTGAGGTTTGTGTGTTTACAGCATAGACTGTACATGATAAGTGGACATAGGCGCTGTGTCACCCATTGCTTTGTGGACTACTGTTTTGAAGCCTCGAGTTTGGCAGTTGGCCATCTTGGACCTTTGCAACCAGCATATGGACGTCACAAGAGGGTGGCATAACTTTTTAGTACAACCAAAGACTGAATAAGACTTTTTTAGGTGACAAACATAGAACAATTAGCTTTCATGAACTGAGAACACACTGAACGGGTCAAAGTTCAAAGACGAAAGCACGGATAACATCCAAAAACTAATTCCTGGCTATTTTAATGTATGCAGTGCGATAGATACTCATTCTATCTCGGTTTATAGAACGCTAGCCATGCCCTTAAACATGCCCTGCTTTATCATGTATTAGTATTGAATAAAACATAAAACTAATGATTGAGATCCTAAACTCATTAGGAACATGTTTACTGAGTGATGAGAAGTTGGGCCATTTTCTCATTTGCTACCATACAATCAGACTTCTTTTTTCCCCTGCTGGCCATTAGAAAGAATGCAGGAAAAAAATGCACGTTTAAGGCACTTTCGCTGGCTGGCTTCATTTTCCAGACACAGGGTTTGCCCTTGCTTTACAGGTTTATTAGTACACTGCAAGCACATCTGTGTTCATCCTCTGTCAGTGTTCGATTTAGCAGAGTTAAAGCCAAGACTTCAGAACAGGAAGGACGACAGGGTTGGTCAATTGCAATTGGCCTCATAAAAAATGTACTTCTTTCATGGATTGAGGGGTGAAAGTATTCTCCCCTTTGTTAGCACCAATTCATGTAGGAAGATGTCCCCCATTCACTCTGAATGGGGAAATAAAACAAAGTCCTGTGTTTATTTTGTGCTTAACAAAGTGGCCCAAGACATCAATACTTTATTAGATGCATCTTATTTAACAGAGGAATATGCTTTTTTATGTCATACAAACCTTACTCTGATCATGCTACATATGCCACCATCCAAAATTGATCAAGATCCATTATTGATTAAGGAAAAAAGTGCCCCAGAACTCCTTATAAGGATGAATACAACTATTTGACATCTAAAAGGTTTGAGGACTTTGGGCTTTGCACTTAACGTGCAAAGCACTCTCTTGGTATTCTGCAGTCCATTAAATATTCACTTCCTCTCTCTATCTCTTTGTAGATGCAGACCTATCAAAGTGCATCGTTTCATCTTCGTTTTCTGGCCCTGTGTATATTATGAGCAACTCAAGTTGGTTATGAGACATAGAGTACACCTTTCCCCTCAAGAAGAACCATGACTGATACAGAATCAGAAATCGAGAAATCGATAGCCTATGCTGGCCCTTTTTTTGTTTCGTTTTGGGACAATGGTTGAAGACTACTACAACTAGCTAGCTACCTGCAAGAGCTACCTGCAGGCTGACTGGCACCTTCATCATGGACACTACTTTATGTATGGGCTCACTGCGTCTGGTTTGTCCTTGTCCTTGGTCCTTCTATTTCCATCGACCAGGGCTACATCTGTGTGTTCCATAAGCACCGGCTCCCGACTAAATAGGCGACTACTCGCTCCTCTTTGGCCAGCGCTTTCCCGATCGGGGGAACTGCTACATTGCTGTGCACGATTTCCGAAAGAAATAAACTACGGCTCATACAACATGACTGCAATTACCATCAGCCATCTGCGTTGTGTAAAATGAACGGAGAAACGGGCCATTGGCGAGCTTATATTTCAGCGTCCTAACAAACAAAGATGTGCCTGTGAGTCCGTCCATTAAAATGTTCTGCATCAGCCGCATTTGCTATTCCCATCGCAAGGTTGGGTGAAGGACAGAGTTAATCCTATGTGGATAGGTGCCTTGCCAGCCATACTAAGAGACTATAATATTGGTCAGCCTGGATGTATGGCTGTGTGTATGGCGGCAGTGTGAGGATATAGGCTCCAACCCTCAGAATTCTCAAATACTCTATCACAACCAAGGACACCACTCGGGACGCATGACTTTGATCGGCTGCTTGGCTGGTCAAGAATCTTGATGTGAATGGTTTAACTTTCAGTTTGGGCCCTTGCATCTCATTTTGTTGTCGAAATGGGAGGTCATTATTTTCATCACATATGGGGCAACACTATATTTTCAACGTAAGGTAAACGTAATACAGAAAAATACTGGCTCAGGAAAAAAAACAAAATTGCGAAGCTTTTATTATTTGTCAATTTTAAAGAGCAGCAAGCATGTGTATACATTTCAATACACGGTATTGAATGGTGCCCATTTTTCTATGCTGCACTGAAGTCATTACAGGCTTACTGCATGGATAATGGCTTCACACAGACTTGAAATTACACAAGCGCAATCTCCACACGGCATTACATGCTTTTAAGTGTCGGTACCACATACCTCATGGTTTAAGGTGGAAACCAGAGATTCCTGTGGGTTTCTCATGAGATATCGTTCGCCATTACATTACAGTGCTAAGACGCAGTGTATTTGGTTGCTGGGATGAAAATTGCATGTTCCCTCATTCATTCTCATACGAGAAAATGTCACTCTCCGCTCCTGGTGTTGGTAGTTCAACTTCTGTTCACACTGGCCTCTCGCTGACCCCAAAGAAATTAATAAAAGATTAAATTGTTTTTACGTCAGGAGGGAATAGGGGATGAGGGGGTGTGGGTATATTGCTATACAAGTGTATTGCATCTATATTCTCCTGTCTCTATAGGAGGTCTGAAAACGGTTTGGCTGACACGTCTCCTATGGGGGAAAATATTGTTTTTCAAGCTCTATTTATAAAGTTCCATATGAAGTATGGGTGGAATTCTGTTGTCCCTAAAAATGCAGTGGTTGGCACATTTGGATGTCAATCAATTAACTTAGTAGTTTGTTTTAATTGTTTGGCGTGTGTGTGCACCTGTGTGTTTATTCTTTGTAGCAGCGCAGTGGTTTCGGTCTTCGCCAGGCAGATTATTCCAAAACATCATCGATCTGACAGAGAGAGAGAGAGAGCTCATTAGTTTTTGTTTTTAATGTCTTTAAATGGACCATGGGGACAGTTACTGAGCATTATATGCTGCAGAAGAGACCAATTATGGGGGATTTGTGGGGCTGTGGTTAGGAACAATGGCTTTCAGCCTGCTCAGTGACTAAAAACTCACATTTAATCAAATGAAATTGATTAAAACGGAAAATAAGTCCTTTGCAACGCTTTGCTACAGACAGCAACACTAATGCAGAGCAGAAAAAGAAAAGTACTCACATTTAAAATTCTCTGAGATAAAAAATAATAATAATAGAAAGTGCGCCCTGCGCCCCTCCATTGGACTTAGTATTCTCTTCCCTCGGTGAGCATGTGTGCTGAAGGCCGTGTTAGCATGATCCAAGTGGCTGTGATGGTCCAAGATACAGCCGGAGACATAAAGTGAGGTTGGTTGCGACGTGCCCTCTCTTTCTCTCTCTTTAATCTCCAGAGGCTGATGGTTTCTCTTTTGTAGTGCAGAAAAGGTCTCGAACATGCTTTCACTTCGTCTTGCTTTGATCAATAATGTTATATATTCGTCGGAGCAATCCATTAGCCATTGTGACTTTGACAGAAGCCAGTGGAAAATGGGCAGAGATGCAGAGACGGTTTGGATTCAGCTCGGCTCAGATGAGAAGCCGCTGGCCATCAGCCAAACTGACATTATAATCAGCACGTCAATAAAGAGAAAGAGGTACCCCAAAGAGCCCAATCCTATTTTGATATGCCCCTTTTAATATCCTACTCTGTCATACATATAGATACATCTTATAATCTACCACTTTTCATTTTCTTAAAATATGATTGAATGTGCCTAATACTTTGATTCTGTTCCACTATGTCTTTGACTTGTCTTATATCCACTCCCCGCAGGCACGTAGCGACAGTGACTCATTCAATATATGTCCATACTTGTGTCATAATACACAGGAAGTTTTCCTATGTCACGGGAAGTTGAGCTTCTCTGTACTTGACTGACTTATACTTACTGTAAATTTGTAAATATGTTATTTTATTTTTATTATTGTACTGTTTATTTCTCAATTGTTTTATTCTATTGCTATGCAACCTGGCACAATAATTTCCTTCAGGATGAATAAAGTTCTATCTTATCTTATCTTATCTTATCTTATCTTATTAGTGCAGGATACTAATATAATAATAATTACATAATACAATTTTAAACATCATCATGGAATAGTGATCCACAATGGTCATAGTAGAGTAAAACAAAGGGGTCTATTGATCCTTTCTACTCCCTAATCCCTTGGTCCAAACTAGTATAACCTGCTTGGACCCTCTAAAGCAGTGTTTCTCAAATGGAGTATGTGTGCCCCTAGGGGTACCTTAAAGTATTGCAGGAGGTATTCACAACATGAATCAAAAGATGCTGTTGTTTTAATGTCGGTTTATGAACAATTGTAAAATAATTATACCTTAAGAAAATTTGTGAATACCCTCTTAATACAATTTAGTAAATCAGAATATTAGCTTTGTAACAAGTTTCGTAAGTCTTTTCGATAAGACCTTATCACTTTAACTTTAAAGGCGTACTTGGCTTAAAATTATGTTTCGAGGGGGTAAAAAAAATGTGTTTGAGAACCACTGCTCTAAAGCATCACAATTGCTGACCTGAACCCAACCACGAAAGGAGGGGGTGGTAGGATACAACGTGACACACCAGTACGGGTTCATGCCCGACATCAAAACAACCAGCACCACTCCCCGGAGGGGCCCGGTTCTGATGCCACGGTCAATGCTCTTCACATTGAAGAAAGCCTTTTATCAGTCACAGACTGCCTCATCACGGGAGGGCATTTTGTGGTGGCTCTCCAAAAAAAGTGTTTTCACAACAACAACAACAACAGCAACAACAACTACCATGGCTGCAGTTGCTGCTGCTCCATGTGGTCCCTGCCTCTCTGAAAGCCATGGCCCCCGCCGACGCACACACTACACAGACTCGACGATCAGACATGTCCTTCCCCTTCTTCTCTGTTGTTCCTCTTCTGTGTGTTCTTTCCCCTAGTGGTCTTTGGTATGTTGTGTGGTGTATTTACTCCCTCAACTGTTGCGATAATGGTGGGTGGATTACTCAGCTACACTGCCCAAAGGCAAAAGACCTTAAAGGGGACTTTAAAACACTGGCTTTTGTATGCACCCCAGAGGTTACTTGCTTCAATATTTAGATATTTGATAACCGAGTCAGAAAACCCCCCCCACATCCAATAGAAGCCCATTCAACATCTCCAAACTCCAAACGTTAGACTCCGTGTTAATACATGTCCCTGCTTCCCATGACTGATTTTGTCCTTTTAATGAAAGTACGTGAACGTACATTTTTTGGCTAGTTTTTTCATTATGTTAATATTTTACGCTGTTTGTTTGTTTTCGTTGAGCAAATGGCATGAAAGTAGAACCAGGCGGTTTCATGTCGATCTCAACAGTGCATATCATTGCGAGACTTATTTTAATTGGACTGCAGTACCCATTTTAAACGCTTGGTGTCATTGTTACATATTGCACCTTTAATGTACACATTAATAACCTTTGACCCTTGCTTGGAAGTCAAGGTGTTTTGTCATTGTATAGTCTACAGAATAATGCATGCTCATGCCAAGACTGTAGCTCACATTTGATCTCACTTTGTTTCTCACATTAGAATAATCATGTCTAAAATAAATGTAGTGCTATGCAATGAGTCTGTCCACTAATATAATAGGAATGAGGATAAATAAATACATTTGTAGTATCTTTTGGAATACCATTGATTGTACATTTCCAAGTTGCCTTGTCGGCAAAGTTTATATTGAAGAAATAACAGACTCTTTCCTGCCTCTTTCAATTTTGCATCCAACAGTGGTGCTTGTCACAGTCCGATAGGCTTCGTATTCAGCCCCTCGGCTCGTACGCCGCTGAACGGTCAATTAGGCATTGACTTGCAGCAGAGCACACTACAACGAGAGTAGGCTGCCTTTTGCAATCCTTACGCTATCTATGCCCGGTGGTGGTGGTGGTGGTGGTGGTGGAGGAGCTGGGAGATGGTATGTTCAGTGACCATATTAAGAGACCGGCTTGTGTGTAGACAGGCGGTATTTTCTCTGTGCCTGGCTTGTCTAGTAAAAAACACACAGAGAGGGAGGGCTACTCATGAAATAAAGTATTTCCCCACTGTAATTTAAATATTTCTTGCATCCGAATAATCTGAAATCAATGACAATAATTGTTTCCTATGGCAACAAAGGGCAACGAAACCTGAGTGAAGTTTACAACTTTTTGCTTTGGCGTTGAGCTTTTTCAAAATTACAGCAAATTACCACCCACAATGTGTTCAAGAGTTTGGCCAAAACTGAAGTTACAACCTTTTGCCTTTGGCTCATTACCATGAGCCTACAGATTGCAACAGGCTGATAGTGTGTCTGAAACTGAGAAAATGTGTAAAATCTCTTTGATCACATTGTAATGGTGTTTGAACTTATTTAACAAACATATATAAGGAAATACACAACAACGTGAGATTCCTCAGTAAACTGGGTGCATAACTACTTAATAGTACATAACTGACATAATTATAGGTTGTTTGGTCTGGATCATAAATGGACGTACGCTGCCTTGGAATGTAACAGTGCCGTTTTAGATGGACCTGTAAATCGGACATTAGGTTGTTTTGCTGGTTCATCAGGTTACACTTGTTGCACTACAGTCTGCTTGTGTGGATGTATTATGCATTGTTGTGGTATGGTTTTGTATATAAGCTAGGTCAACTGGTCTTGTATTGGTCTTGTATGTATTGGCGTGCACATGGAGCGAAGAAAGCTGCAACCATTGGGGCTAAACTCAATGAAATAGTGAGCCATTGAAACATGAGTTGGTTCATGGGCTTTTTCACAGTGGGTGTTGCACCCCATGTGGCGCGTGTTGCACCCCATTCAAAATGCCCTCACGACCCACTTATGGGCCACAACCCACCAGTTGAGTACCACTGTGTTAGACCAGGGGTTTTCAACTGCTTTTGTCCCAGGGACCACCATTCTGACTAGAAAGTAATCCGCGGCCCACTGATGTGCCTGCGCGCGCGCGTGCCTGCGTGTGGTGTGTGTGCGTGTATGTGGATTAGAAGGAAGCTTTAACATTTGGTTTTCCATGTTGGTTCCATATTTAAAAACCTCAAACAAATCTAGATAAACATATTCCCACCATGTAAAAAAACACAAAAACGGTTGTTTTTCAGTGCTAAAGAATTGAAAACAAAATGAAATTACAGTTTGTAGTTTGTACTGCATCTCAGCAGGGGTGTAAAGTACTTGAGTAATTGTACTTCGTTACAATACTTAAGTACTGTTTTTGGGGATTTTGTACCTTTACTCGAGTATTATTAGGTTTGTATACTTTGTATACTTGTATACTTTTACTCAATTACATTTCAGAGAAAAAAAACATACTTTTTACTCCTTACATTTAAAATGCAGACCTACAAAGTACAAAGTACAAAATCTCGCAGGTCCAACAATTTTTAATTAGTATATTTGTTTCTCTGGCCGAACTAACGTTAACGTTATTAATCCTGCGGCCACACTTTATTTAAAAACAGCCAATCAAATCCCCATCAATGGAAAATGAACCCGCCCACACCCATGCTGATTGGTCCTTGTGCAAGACTAGACAGCGGGGATCTTTTGATTCAACACCTGCTATCAGAAGAACAGACAGTAGACAACCTTAGGATGTGCAATGTCGAACCCACGTATACAAATAAAAAAAAGAACTAAACCCTTAATTTTTCCAAGGCTGTAGTTTTGGCCAACATTGACAACTGGATGCTGTGATGTGAATGACGTCCATGTTAGTTTACCTTGACATGTTTTTTCAAATTCGATGGAGAAGTGCACTTAATCATTTTAATGCAAAAAGTGTCCTCTGTTCTTTAATTTCAGCATTGTCTATCGCACAAACACATTCCATTGTGGGCCGAGTGTATTGCTTGGTTTCATTCCAGCCTTGCCTAAACACCAGCTGATGATTTCACTCATTGGCTCACCTCTTCAACTAACTCACCTGGTGCAATGTGTAGTTAAAATGAAAACTTGGCCCACGATGGAATGAGTTTGAGACCCCTGGTCTATCCCTTGCAATAAAAAAAAGTTTGGACTTTTACTTTTTAGTACTTAAGTACATTTAAAAGTAGAAACTTTTTTACTTTTACTCAAGTATGTTTTTAGCCAGATACTCTGACTTTTACTTGAGTAAGATTTTGAGACGGTACCCATACTTTCACTTAAGTATAATTTCTGGGTACTTTTTACACCCCTGCATCTCAGACAGATCAATATATAACGTTCATGACTTGCCCACAAGTGTACAGACATGTAGCTGACATGTTGAGAAAACGTTAAAATATAACTGATGGAGTAACGGTGATCAATAACAATCAACATAAACTGGGGCTACGACTGAAGAGGGAAGATGACAAAGTAATGCAGAATATGTCACAAATGATTATCATACAATATCACACAAACAATTGAGGCCGACTCAAGTTTAACCTCATGATCACCAGCAGCAAATCCCACCTACTGCTAGTGTTGGGGGGGTGTAGTACTTCTACTTGACAGCCACATGTGTGTGTGTGTGTGTGTGTGTGTGTGTGTGTGTGTGTGTGTGTGTGTGTGTGTGTGTGTGTGTGTGGAGAGAGGGGAGACCTGTCAGTGTGATGGTGGGCATGGTGAAGTCCACACAGCCTGTCTATTCGTGGTTAAATGGTAGACAGCGACAGTCTCGTATCATTCTCTGGTTCAAGCCTTGCCCTGTACTTATTCTTCAAGTACGCCCGTGTAGAAACACCGCTCTCACACAGGTAGGTAGTGTAGGTAGTGTAGGAAAGGGTAAAAGACACCTCATTGCTTTGGCAGCAAGCTCTGGAAATTGTGTCTGGCAACTTATCCAGAACTTAACAAGGGGCTGTGTGTCATTAACATTAGCAAATCACAGGCTACCATGGACTGGATAGGTGCAAGGCTACATTCTGTCAGCGTGAATCTCCTTTATATTATTATGTTTTTCTTATTTTAGATATTTTTCATGATATTCAAGAGATCTGGAAATGTGTTGAAATATCAAAGCGAATTTATAAAATTAAAAAAAATCAATGGTGAACTGATCAACATGGGCTCGTGTCGCGGACCCCCTGCAATGGCGTCGCGGACCACCAGGGGGCCGCGGACCCCCCGGTTGAAAACCCCTGTGCCAGACTATGGAATATGCAGAGAGAGCGAGAGTGGAAACTAGTCACGTCGAATGATTTCCCGGGGCAGAGCGGTGCCCTGACTCATTATTGGAGAACTATAAAAAGCTCTCTTCCAGAAAGTTGTCAAAGGTGAGAATCAATGGCGCTCCAACTGAAAAAGTTATATGTGGTATAAAAAAAAAAATCCCTAGCGCTGTAAAACTAAAGAAAATATGGTTACCCTTGAAGCAAGTCATCTGCAGCAGAGACCTGCACCCGGCAGTCTCTCTCTCTCTTGTTCTTTCTTGCTCAGCTCCCCTCTCTCCCTCCCTCCTCCCCTCCCTGGCCCCCACTGGCGGGGATTTAGGAGTTTGACAAATCAATCGAAGGAGTGAGAAAGATATGAGTTTTGTATCTGGGCCTTTCTTCTTCTGTCAAGTGGTTGACGACTGTTCTACTGTTTTTCGATATCAGTTTACCCTGGATTAGCAGAGGCTTGTCATCTTTCAGAGACTGAAACTCCCTGGACTGAGATTTATTCCAAACCGAATCACAGACTTTATGTGGCATCATGCAAGGTGTTTGGTTCATAAGACTGGAACCACTGCGATGAAAACAAAAACAGTTTTCCTCTTTACTCCTGTGATGGGCAGCTTGAAGGCTTGAAGCCTGCTTTATACGCTATATCGATATATCATGTGGTGCTGATTTCAACAAAGATGCAATTTATTTGGACTGAGTAGGAACAAATCAGTTGAAACTTGATGGGTTTCATTTCATGATGAGCGATCTACTTAAGGCAAGCTTAAGAACAACCCATCTTTATCAAACATCTGTCATCAGTGGAATGTGAAGAATTAACATATTATCAGTAAAAATATAACATCTTCAGTTTAAAATGAATGATTGACCTGACAATGTAATACATTCAAAATTCTGGAATAATTTAATACATTGCACAGTGGAAATGTTATTCCAATATTGGTCAGGACATTTTATTACAATATTGTGAAATATATTACATCATCCGGTTGCTTTCCAACCCAATTCAATGGGCCATACAATGTTATTTACCAGTGTCTTCACTTGTATGAGGTTTCGCATGGTTGTCTTGAAAACTGATACTCAACAATAAGTGGGACGTATTGGCATATTGTGTAAACCCAACATGTTTTCAATGGATACAAGAAAAGTTTGTGTTACAGCATATCCATCACTGTCATACATCTCACCTGGAGAGTGTCAACTCGCCGTTATCATAAGCCAAGTGATGTTTCAGTGTTGTGACTTTGGCTGAAGGTTGCAATAACTGAAGAGTTGGACGCTTTGTTACGCGTGGAGCCATCGAGATGCATGCTAATGTCATCTGTCTTGTACCTTGCATACAGACACTGGGCCTGGACACCTAGGAACACAAGTCAGTGGCGGATATCTTTAACATTCTCAGTCGGCCCTAACATGTTCTTTGTGATCAAAGAAGCTTCGTGGTGCACAACAGAACCACTGCATCATAAAATGGTGCAGCTGATCATTCCATCCCAACATTTTAAACCTAGAGTTAAAAAAAGAAAATAAATCAGATTTAATTTCAATTTAATTTCTAACTATTGCTATTTTTTAAATTGTTATTTTGAAAGTTGCTCTCGAGATACAAGTAAATTCAATATTTTAGCTCCTTGTACCTATCGTTCTGAACAAATACTGGTCCCACAGGCAAAGAGCTGTCCTCCTTATGAGGCAATCCAGCAACAGTCTTAACGGGTGTCTTAGGGGAGTCAGGGAGAAAATGGCTTTACTTTATGGCCTGGCGTTTGTCATCGATTACCCCAGCGGATAGATCAACACAGTCTGTGTGCTCTGAAAAATCCTCAAATATGGAGACCATTCAGCGTAGCTAATGGAGGTGTTGATCATTGTCAGCTTAATGATGTTCTCCAGGTGGACTCACAAATGCCTGACCCGACAGAGATATTTTTTAAAAGGAGAGGATGGTTCTTTTTTAAGTCACATAACAACGTTGAAAATTGGCAGGTTGTTTGTCGAGTACAAACAAAACTAGTTTTTAAGTTTTGGTACGTGATGGTACTGATCACGCTCATCAATCGGGTCCTCGTTAGGGAGATGGATTTTTGCACCACACTGTGTTGAATAAATGGAACCGCCCAAACCACTGCCCTTCCTCATCATTTGAGTTTAAACTGCAAAAAAGTAAAAAAGCCAGAGTAGCCTTTGGAGGACACCTGCAGACATCCAAATTACAACATCAGTCTATTTGTTTATTAATCAATCTGCACACCGCAAGCGGTAAAACACCTCCGAGGCTTTGAGCTGGGCTTCTAAGTAAAATCATTGATTTCTCTTAGCCCACTTATTCTGGACAGGTAGTTGATGGGCAGGGCAGCAGGAGTTGGACGGATCCCAGAATACTCCAGGCCCAAGATGGAGGGGCAGGGGCGGTGGGGGGGGGGGGGGGGGGGGTGGTGGGTGATTGCCGGGGGCAATATGTTTTGGGATGGCGGTCCACCACAGGGTTACAACATATACACACTCAGTCAGCCACGTGTAGGCTCTCCAATTCCCCATGGTTTTGCAGCGGGTGCCTCATCAGACCAGCAGAGCAGCACACATTTGGCAGACCTACAGGAGACTCGTCCAGGGGCAGGAAATCGAACCCTGGCTTCTGGAATTGTAAAATTAACAAACCCCTGCGCCAGCATGCATATACACGGACAATTGGCTGTCACAATTAGCAAGCCAAATCAGCACAAAATAAAGCTGTAGCCTTAAAATATGGCCAATCAGCATTTACTAAATAACGACAAAGCTATAAGACTGGGAACAACATGAGAATCCCTGTCAATGATGGCTCATATTTGTTCCGTTGCTGAATCTGTGATTATTCAAACAGAAAATCAGAAATGAGCAGCTCGAGAACACACAGCAAAACACACAAACACACACGCATAAGTAATTGATCTAACAGCTGTGTGGTCAGGATGACATCAGATTTTGAAGGCGGTAGGGAGCAGAACCAATGAGATGGCGGCATGACGTCACTGATCACGGGAGAAGAGTATGTATTGGGGGAGCACGTTGCTGAGAAAAATAACAGAAACTAAGCCATGGTTGCTATCCAATAGTCATGCTGTTATTGTGACTCAGAAAAATGTACCCCATAGCAAAAAAAAAAAAAGAAGCTCCCAGCGATGATGGACAGGCTGATTAAATGACTGAGTGATTCACAGCCAAAAATGTCTCGTAGGCCATATGTTGATACGTCTTGCAGAGTAAAAAAAACAACAATATTAGGAATTCAAATTCCAGTCCCAGCGGCTCCAGAAAAGAAAATACCTCTATTCAGTCTAATTTACAGTCTCCTCTGGTGTGTCAGCCGAGCTTGAGGGAGTCAGACTAATTCTGTCTGAAATGTATTAGATGGAAGCTGTATGTACTGTTGCTCCCGAACAGAGAGTAGCAGGTGGGTACTGGGGAGAAAACAGCAGTATGTCCAGCTGTCCGCACACAAATCGCAGCAGCAAATATCGTTTCAATGCAAATGGAGGAGGGTTGGGGGTGGCTGTGACAGTGAGACATCGTGTGGATTAAGAGAGACAGGACAGCAAGGACAATCACCAGGAGAATTGGGCATTCTTTCTTTTGCTGAGAGGGGAAATGAATGCAGAGTCATTAAGTCTCACTACAGTGTTCGAGCAAAAACAAAGTATTGATTTAAAGTGCGGTTTTGGCATTGAATCTTGAGCGTGCTGTACCTTAAAATGTCTGCAATGTGATTCATCCCTCCAGATCTCTCTTTCATCGTTGTTTAATTTTGTCTCCCTTGCCTTAAAGGGGAACATTGCCGGCACCCAGAGCTCCCCCGCTATTCCACCAAGATCTTACCCGCCATGTTACCCCAACTCAGTCAATAACTTCGCCAAATGACGGAGTTGGGGTTAGATTTAGCATCTGCATCTTTCACACTGTATCCCCAATGCATATAGATAGTGATGAGGTTGACATTCAGGCGAAGTTCCCCTTAGCATTAGCTGCAAGCAGGAAGGAAGACTTTTCGTAGATTTCGGTGCAGATATATCTGGTGACCTGCCATCAAGAATTCTTTTTTGTAATCAACACCCTATTTTATCTTAGTTTAGTTAAGCCAGGCATACACTGTACGATTTCAACAATTTCAACTGTACAATTTCAAACCCCGTCATCAGGCTCTCGCACAGTTGATGCAGAGCCACTTCCCCCGTGATCAAAGTGGCAAACAGAGCGTCTGAAAGCCCCATGGCGACAGGGCGTGTCGTGTGGACAGAAAATATGGAGGCCAGGGTTGGTCAAGCTGTGGTAACGGCATACGTGCCTCTTTGATCTTTCCTCCTCCTATCACCACCGCCGTGAACGAGATAAACATTGGCAGGAAATAGCCGCGCATAAAGTGTGATCGCTCAGGTCGAGGCGTGACGACCGGACCGTACAGTGTGAGCACATCAATCGTGAATTTTGCCTTCACATCGCAGGCGATTTCCTCATACAGTAGGAGTTGGAATGAAACAACACGACTTCAAAAATGATACAGTGCCCAGCTTTAGATGCAGGTTTGCAAAAACACATTAAAGTTGCCGAAAAAAAAAAACCCCACAACGACTGAGGTCATTTCTCAAATGGTAAATCCAAAGCACGAATCCAGGACCAATGTCATCAATGATCTGACTTTTCCGCACAGGAATGGAATTTAAAAACGTATGCGAAGCAGTACTTGAACATAGCTGAACTGAAAACACGACGTCCTATAGTATGGAGACACAGTGTACAGAGTGTTCCCTTGTGTACAGAGGTATGGTGCATACTGGAAATGGAAGCGACACATGTTGTGTCACGCCGTCGCATATTAATTGGTCGAAGTGAATAATGCCCGTGCAGAGCAGAGCAGTGTACAACACAATGACTTCCACAGCAATCAACGGGGAAACGGTGCCTGTTAACAGGTATCGCGGTCCCCCTGCTGCGACTCAACTCACTTTCCCTCACAAAGCCATTTGATACGACCTCCATTACAATCTCCTCCCTCCAACCACACCTGTCTCCTTGAAGAATCTTCAAGAAGCCCCATCTAAAGCACCTCCTTAACGTGCAAAGCACTCTCTTGGTATTCTGCAGTCCATTAAATATTCACTTCCTCTCTCTATCTCTTTGTAGATGCAGACCTATCAAAGTGCATCGTTTCATCTTCGTTTTCTGGCCCTGTGTATATTATGAGCAACTCAAGTTGGTTATGAGACATAGAGTACACCTTTCCCCTCAAGAAGAACCATGACTGATACAGAATCAGAAATCGAGAAATCGATAGCCTATGCTGGCCCTTTTTTTGTTTCGTTTTGGGACAATGGTTGAAGACTACTACAACTAGCTAGCTACCTGCAAGAGCTACCTGCAGGCTGACTGGCACCTTCATCATGGACACTACTTTATGTATGGGCTCACTGCGTCTGGTTTGTCCTTGTCCTTGGTCCTTCTATTTCCATCGACCAGGGCTACATCTGTGTGTTCCATAAGCACCGGCTCCCGACTAAATAGGCGACTACTCGCTCCTCTTTGGCCAGCGCTTTCCCGATCGGGGGAACTGCTACATTGCTGTGCACGATTTCCGAAAGAAATAAACTACGGCTCATACAACATGACTGCAATTACCATCAGCCATCTGCGTTGTGTAAAATGAACGGAGAAACGGGCCATTGGCGAGCTTATATTTCAGCGTCCTAACAAACAAAGATGTGCCTGTGAGTCCGTCCATTAAAATGTTCTGCATCAGCCGCATTTGCTATTCCCATCGCAAGGTTGGGTGAAGGACAGAGTTAATCCTATGTGGATAGGTGCCTTGCCAGCCATACTAAGAGACTATAATATTGGTCAGCCTGGATGTATGGCTGTGTGTATGGCGGCAGTGTGAGGATATAGGCTCCAACCCTCAGAATTCTCAAATACTCTATCACAACCAAGGACACCACTCGGGACGCATGACTTTGATCGGCTGCTTGGCTGGTCAAGAATCTTGATGTGAATGGTTTAACTTTCAGTTTGGGCCCTTGCATCTCATTTTGTTGTCGAAATGGGAGGTCATTATTTTCATCACATATGGGGCAACACTATATTTTCAACGTAAGGTAAACGTAATACAGAAAAATACTGGCTCAGGAAAAAAAACAAAATTGCGAAGCTTTTATTATTTGTCAATTTTAAAGAGCAGCAAGCATGTGTATACATTTCAATACACGGTATTGAATGGTGCCCATTTTTCTATGCTGCACTGAAGTCATTACAGGCTTACTGCATGGATAATGGCTTCACACAGACTTGAAATTACACAAGCGCAATCTCCACACGGCATTACATGCTTTTAAGTGTCGGTACCACATACCTCATGGTTTAAGGTGGAAACCAGAGATTCCTGTGGGTTTCTCATGAGATATCGTTCGCCATTACATTACAGTGCTAAGACGCAGTGTATTTGGTTGCTGGGATGAAAATTGCATGTTCCCTCATTCATTCTCATACGAGAAAATGTCACTCTCCGCTCCTGGTGTTGGTAGTTCAACTTCTGTTCACACTGGCCTCTCGCTGACCCCAAAGAAATTAATAAAAGATTAAATTGTTTTTACGTCAGGAGGGAATAGGGGATGAGGGGGTGTGGGTATATTGCTATACAAGTGTATTGCATCTATATTCTCCTGTCTCTATAGGAGGTCTGAAAACGGTTTGGCTGACACGTCTCCTATGGGGGAAAATATTGTTTTTCAAGCTCTATTTATAAAGTTCCATATGAAGTATGGGTGGAATTCTGTTGTCCCTAAAAATGCAGTGGTTGGCACATTTGGATGTCAATCAATTAACTTAGTAGTTTGTTTTAATTGTTTGGCGTGTGTGTGCACCTGTGTGTTTATTCTTTGTAGCAGCGCAGTGGTTTCGGTCTTCGCCAGGCAGATTATTCCAAAACATCATCGATCTGACAGAGAGAGAGAGAGAGCTCATTAGTTTTTGTTTTTAATGTCTTTAAATGGACCATGGGGACAGTTACTGAGCATTATATGCTGCAGAAGAGACCAATTATGGGGGATTTGTGGGGCTGTGGTTAGGAACAATGGCTTTCAGCCTGCTCAGTGACTAAAAACTCACATTTAATCAAATGAAATTGATTAAAACGGAAAATAAGTCCTTTGCAACGCTTTGCTACAGACAGCAACACTAATGCAGAGCAGAAAAAGAAAAGTACTCACATTTAAAATTCTCTGAGATAAAAAATAATAATAATAGAAAGTGCGCCCTGCGCCCCTCCATTGGACTTAGTATTCTCTTCCCTCGGTGAGCATGTGTGCTGAAGGCCGTGTTAGCATGATCCAAGTGGCTGTGATGGTCCAAGATACAGCCGGAGACATAAAGTGAGGTTGGTTGCGACGTGCCCTCTCTTTCTCTCTCTTTAATCTCCAGAGGCTGATGGTTTCTCTTTTGTAGTGCAGAAAAGGTCTCGAACATGCTTTCACTTCGTCTTGCTTTGATCAATAATGTTATATATTCGTCGGAGCAATCCATTAGCCATTGTGACTTTGACAGAAGCCAGTGGAAAATGGGCAGAGATGCAGAGACGGTTTGGATTCAGCTCGGCTCAGATGAGAAGCCGCTGGCCATCAGCCAAACTGACATTATAATCAGCACGTCAATAAAGAGAAAGAGGTACCCCAAAGAGCCCAATCCTATTTTGATATGCCCCTTTTAATATCCTACTCTGTCATACATATAGATACATCTTATAATCTACCACTTTTCATTTTCTTAAAATATGATTGAATGTGCCTAATACTTTGATTCTGTTCCACTATGTCTTTGACTTGTCTTATATCCACTCCCCGCAGGCACGTAGCGACAGTGACTCATTCAATATATGTCCATACTTGTGTCATAATACACAGGAAGTTTTCCTATGTCACGGGAAGTTGAGCTTCTCTGTACTTGACTGACTTATACTTACTGTAAATTTGTAAATATGTTATTTTATTTTTATTATTCTACTGTTTATTTCTCAATTGTTTTATTCTATTGCTATGCAACCTGGCACAATAATTTCCTTCAGGATGAATAAAGTTCTATCTTATCTTATCTTATCTTATCTTATCTTATTAGTGCAGGATACTAATATAATAATAATTACATAATACAATTTTAAACATCATCATGGAATAGTGATCCACAATGGTCATAGTAGAGTAAAACAAAGGGGTCTATTGATCCTTTCTACTCCCTAATCCCTTGGTCCAAACTAGTATAACCTGCTTGGACCCTCTAAAGCAGTGTTTCTCAAATGGAGTATGTGTGCCCCTAGGGGTACCTTAAAGTATTGCAGGAGGTATTCACAACATGAATCAAAAGATGCTGTTGTTTAATGTCGGTTTATGAACAATTGTAAAATAATTATACCTTAAGGAAAATTTGTGAATACCCTCTTAATACAATTTAGTAAATCAGAATAGTAGCTTTGTAACAAGTTTCGTAAGTCTTTTCGATAAGACCTTATCACTTTAGCTTTAAAGGCGTACTTGGCTTAAAATTATGTTTCGAGGGGGTAAAAAAAAATGTGTTGAGAACCACTGCTCTAAAGCATCACAATTGCTGACCTGAACCCAACCACGAAAGGAGGGGGTGGTAGGATACAACGTGACACACCAGTACGGGTTCATGCCCGACATCAAAACAACCAGCACCACTCCCCGGAGGGGCCCGGTTCTGATGCCACGGTCAATGCTCTTCACATTGAAGAAAGCCTTTTATCAGTCACAGACTGCCTCATCACGGGAGGGCATTTTGTGGTGGCTCTCCAAAAAAAGTGTTTTCACAACAACAACAACAACAGCAACAACAACTACCATGGCTGCAGTTGCTGCTGCTCCATGTGGTCCCTGCCTCTCTGAAAGCCATGGGCCCCCGCCGACGGCACAACTACACAGACTCGACGATCAGACATGTCCTTCCCCTTCTTTCTCTGTTTGTTCCTCTTCTGTGTGTTCTTTCCCCTAGTGGTCTTTGGTATGTTGTGTTGGTGTATTTACTCCCTCAACTGTTGCGATAATGGGTGGGTGGATTACTCAGCTACACTGCCCAAAGGCAAAAGACCTTAAAGGGGACTTTAAAACACTGGCTTTTGTATGCACCCCAGAGGTTACTTGCTTCAATATTTAGATATTTGATAACCGAGTCAGAAAACCCCCCCCACATCCAATAGAAGCCCATTCAACATCTCCAAACTCCAAACGTTAGACTCCGTGTTAATACATGTCCCTGCTTCCCATGACTGATTTTGTCCTTTTAATGAAAGTACGTGAACGTACATTTTTTGGCTAGTTTTTTCATTATGTTAATATTTTACGCTGTTTTGTTGTTTTCGTTGACAAATGCATGAAGTAGAACCAGGCGGTTTCATGTCGATCTCAACAGTGCATATCATTGCGAGACTTATTTTAATTGGACTGCAGTACCCATTTTAAACGCTTGGTGTCATTGTTATATATTGCACCTTTAATGTACACATTAATAACCTTTGACCCTTGCTTGGAAGTCAAGGTGTTTTGTCATTGTATAGTCTACAGAATAATGCATGCTCATGCCAAGACTGTAGCTCACATTTGATCTCACTTTGTTTCTCACATTAGAATAATCATGTCTAAAATAAATGTAGTGCTATGCAATGAGTCTGTCCACTAATATAATAGGAATGAGGATAAATAAATAAATACATTTGTAGTATCTTTTGGAATACCATTGATTGTACATTTCCAAGTTGCCTTGTCGGCAAAGTTTATATTGAAGAAATAACAGACTCTTTCCTGCCTCTTTCAATTTTGCATCCAACAGTGGTGCTTGTCACAGTCCGATAGGCTTCGTATTCAGCCCCTCGGCTCGTACGCCGCTGAACGGTCAATTAGGCATTGACTTGCAGCAGAGCACACTACAACGAGAGTAGGCTGCCTTTTGCAATCCTTACGCTATCTATGCCCGGTGGTGGTGGTGGTGGTGGTGGTGGAGGAGCTGGGAGATGGTATGTTCAGTGACCATATTAAGAGACCGGCTTGTGTGTAGACAGGCGGTATTTTCTCTGTGCCTGGCTTGTCTAGTAAAAAACACACAGAGAGGGAGGCTACTCATGAAATAAAGTATTTCCCCACTGTAATTTAAATATTTCTTGCATCCGAATGATCTGAAATCATGACAATAATTGTTTCCTATGCTCTCCAAAGGGCAACGAAACCCTGAGTGAAGTTACAACTTTTTGCTTTGGCGTTGAGCTTTTTCAAATTACAGCAAATACCACCCACAATGTGTTCAAGAGTTTGGCCAAAACTGAAGTTACAACCTTTTGCCTTTGGCTCATTACCATGAGCCTACAGATTGCAACAGGCTGAATAGGAATGTGTCTGAAACTGAGAAAATGTGTAAAATTCTCTTGATCACATTGTAATGGTGTTTGAACTTATTTTAACAAACATATATAAGGAAATACACAACAGCGTGAGATTCCTCAGTAACTGGGTGCATAACTACTTAATAGTACATAACTGACATAATTATAGGTTGTTTGGTCTGGATCATAAATGGACGTACGCTGCCTTGGAATGTAACAGGTGCCGTTTTTAGATGGACCTGTAAATCGGACATTAGGTTGTTTTGCTGGTTCATCAGGTTACACTTGTTGCACTACAGTCTGCTTGTGTGGATTTATTATGCATTGTTGTGGTATGGTTTTGTATATAAGCTAGGTCAACTGGTCTTGTATTGGTCTTGTATGTATTGGTGTGCACATGGAGCGAAGAAAGCTGCAACCATTGGGGCTAAACTCAATGAAATAGTGAGCCATTGAAACATGAGTTGGTTCATGGGCTTTTTCACAGCGGGTGTTGCACCCCATGTGGCGTGTGTTGCACCCCATTCAAAATGCCCTCACGACCCACTTATGGGCCACAACCCACCAGTTGAGTACCACTGTGCTAGACCAGGGGTTTTCAACTGGTTTTGTCCCAGGGACCACCATTCTGACTAGAAAGTAATCCGCGGCCCACTGATGTGCCTGCGCGCGTGCGTGCCTGTGTGTGTGTGTGTGTGTGTGTGTCAAACAAATCTAGATAAACATATTCCCACCATGTAAAAAAACACAAAAACGGTTGTTTTTCAGTGCTAAAGAATTCAAAACAAAATGAAATTACAGTTTGTAGTTGTACTGCATCTCAGCAGGGGTGTAAAGTAATTGTACTTCGTTACAATACTTAAGTACTGTTTTTGGGGATTTGTACTTTACTCGAGTATTATTAGGTTTGTATACTTGTACTTTTACTCAATTACATTTCAGGGAAAAAAAACATACTTTTTACTCCTTACATTTAAAATGCAGACCTACAAAGTACAAAGTACAAATCTCGCAAACAACAATTTTAATTAGTATATTTGTTTCTCTGGCCGAACTAACGTTAACATTATTAATCCTGCGGCCGCACTTTATTTAAAAACAGCCAATCAAATCCCCATCAATGGAAAATGAACCCGCCCATCCCCATGCTGATTGGTCCTTGTGCAAGACTAGAAAGCGGAGATCTTTGATTAAACACCTGCTATCAGAAAACAGACAGTAGACAACCTTAGGATGTGCAATGTCGAACCCACGTATAAAAAAAAAAAAAGAACTAAACCCTTAATTTTTTCCAAGGCTGTAGTTTGGCCAACTTTACAACTGGATGCTGTGATGTGAATGCCGTCCATGTTAGTTTACCTTGACATGTTTTTTCAAATTTGATGGAGAAGTGCACTAAATCATTTTAATGCAAAAAAGTGTCCTCTGTTCTTTAATTTCAGCATTGTCTATCGCACAACACATTCCATTGTGGGCGAGTGTATTGCTTGTTTCATTCCAGCCTTGCCTAAACACCAGCTGATGATTTCACTAATTGGCTCACTTCTTCAACTAACTCACCTGGTGCAATGTGTAGTTAAAATTGAAAACTTGGCCCACGATGGAATGAGTTTGAGAACCCCTGGTCTATCCCCTTGCAATAAAAAAAAGTTTGTTACTTTTACTTTTTTAGTACTTAAGTACATTTAAAAGTAGAAAGTTTTTTACTTTACTCAAGTATGTTTTAGCCAGATATCTGACTTTTACTTGCAGTAAGATTTTGAGACGGTACCCATACTTTCACTTAAGTATAATTTCTGGGTACTTTTTACACCCCTGCATCTCAGACAGATCAATATATAACGTTCATGACTTAAATGTACAGACATGTAGCTGACATGTTGAGAAAACGTTAAAATATAACTGATGGAGTAACGGTGATCAATAACAATCAACATAAACTGGGGCTACGACTGAAGAGGGAAGATGACAAAGTAATGCAGAATATGTCACAAATGATTATCATACAATATCACACAAACAATTGAGGCCGACTCAAGTTTAACCTCATGATCACCAGCAGCAAATCCCACCTACTGCTAGTGTTGGGGGGGTGTAGTACTTAACTGCCTGTGTGTGTGTGTGTGTGTGTGTGTGTGTGTGTGTGGAGAGAGGGGTCTGTGGATATCTGGGCATGAAGTCCACACGGCCACGTCATATTGATCGAATTACTGCTTTCCACGGCTTGTGTGTGTGTGTGTGTGTGTGTGTGTGCGTGTCGTGTGTGTGGTGTGGTGTGTGTGTGTGTGTGTGTGTGTGTGTGTGTGTGTGTGGGTGGTTGTGTGTGTGTGTGTGTGTGTGTGGTGGTGGGCGTGTGGTGTAAAGGTGTGTGTGTGTGGTGTATGTAGTAACGCAGTACGACGCTTTGATCAGTGGTGTACGGTGGCAGATTGCTGCTCTGTCAGGGCTCGTCAACCATCAGCAGAAACCGACCCCTTACTCTCTTACCCTGACTCTCTCTCTCTCGGTGACGCAAACTGCTGATGCAGCCGCAGCACTGGAGCACGTAGAACGTAGAGAGTAGAGAGTAGAGAGTAGAGAGTAGAGAGTAGAGAGTAGAGAGTAGAGAGTATAGTAGAGAGTAGAGAGTAGAGAGTAGAGAGTAGAGAGTATAGTAGAGAGTAGAGAGTAGAGAGTAGAGAGTAGAGAGTAGAGAGTAGAGAGTAGAGAGTAGAGAGTAGAGAGTAGAGAGTAGAGAGTAGAGAGTAGAGGTAGAGAGTATGAGAGGTGAGCATTAACATTAGCAAATCACAGGCTACCATAGACTGGATAGGTGCAAGGCTACATTCTGTCAGCGTGAATCTCCTTTATATTATTTTAAACATGTTTTGTTATTTTAGATATTTTTCACGATATTCAAGAGTAATCTGGAAATGTGTTGAAATATCAAAGCGAATTTATAAAATGTAAAAAAATCAATGGTGAACTGATCAACATAGGCTCGTGTCGCGGACCCCCTGCAATGCCGTCGCGGACCACCAGGGGGCCGCGGACCCCCGGTTGAAAACCCCTGCCTTAGATGATGACACAACATGAAGGAACGTGAAAGCCACATGGAAATGATGAGGCAGAGGTAAGAGAAAGCGAGAGGTTGGATACAACTTAGAGGTTCAACGGAGCGCGCGCGTGAATGTATTATTCGCACGAGGTACAGACGGGAGTGTAGTGCTACCGTAGGAACTCGATTATTGGCAGAACTATAAAAAGCTCTCATCGCTAGAAGTTGTAGTGACAGAATACGAGTGGAGGATCGAAATGGCGCTTCCAACTGGAATAAGTATTAAGAATATTGAGGTATAAAAAAGTAGATCAGAGTAGAGACGCTATGAGAGCGCGCTGCTAAAATAATAAGAAAATATATGTATACTAGCGCTGTAAAACTAAAGAAAATATGGTTACCCTTGAAGCAAGTCATCTGCAGCAGAGACCTGCACCCGGCAGTCTCTCTCTCTCTTGTTCTTTCTTGCTCAGCTCCCCTCTCTCCCTCCCTCCTCCCCTCCCTGGCCCCCACTGGCGGGGATTTAGGAGTTTGACAAATCAATCGAAGGAGTGAGAAAGATATGAGTTTTGTATCTGGGCCTTTCTTCTTCTGTCAAGTGGTTGACGACTGTTCTACTGTTTTTCGATATCAGTTTACCCTGGATTAGCAGAGGCTTGTCATCTTTCAGAGACTGAAACTCCCTGGACTGAGATTTATTCCAAACCGAATCACAGACTTTATGTGGCATCATGCAAGGTGTTTGGTTCATAAGACTGGAACCACTGCGATGAAAACAAAAACAGTTTTCCTCTTTACTCCTGTGATGGGCAGCTGAAGAGTATGGAACGCGCGCTTTATACCGGTCAGCAGAGTTAGAGTAAGAAAATTCGGAGATTGTAGAGAGTAGAGCGTATACGCTATATCGATATATCATGTGGTGCTGATTTCAACAAAGATGCAATTTATTTGGACTGAGTAGGAACAAATCAGTTGAAACTTGATGGGTTTCATTTCATGATGAGCGATCTACTTAAGGCAAGCTTAAGAACAACCCATCTTTATCAAACATCTGTCATCAGTGGAATGTGAAGAATTAACATATTATCAGTAAAAATATAACATCTTCAGTTTAAAATGAATGATTGACCTGACAATGTAATACATTCAAAATTCTGGAATAATTTAATACATTGCACAGTGGAAATGTTATTCCAATATTGGTCAGGACATTTTATTACAATATTGTGAAATATATTACATCATCCGGTTGCTTTCCAACCCAATTCAATGGGCCATACAATGTTATTTACCAGTGTCTTCACTTGTATGAGGTTTCGCATGGTTGTCTTGAAAACTGATACTCAACAATAAGTGGGACGTATTGGCATATTGTGTAAACCCAACATGTTTTCAATGGATACAAGAAAAGTTTGTGTTACAGCATATCCATCACTGTCATACATCTCACCTGGAGAGTGTCAACTCGCCGTTATCATAAGCCAAGTGATGTTTCAGTGTTGTGACTTTGGCTGAAGGTTGCAATAACTGAAGAGTTGGACGCTTTGTTACGCGTGGAGCCATCGAGATGCATGCTAATGTCATCTGTCTTGTACCTTGCATACAGACACTGGGCCTGGACACCTAGGAACACAAGTCAGTGGCGGATATCTTTAACATTCTCAGTCGGCCCTAACATGTTCTTTGTGATCAAAGAAGCTTCGTGGTGCACAACAGAACCACTGCATCATAAAATGGTGCAGCTGATCATTCCATCCCAACATTTTAAACCTAGAGTTAAAAAAAGAAAATAAATCAGATTTAATTTCAATTTAGTTTCTAACTATTGCTATTTTTTAAATTGTTATTTTGAAAGTTGCTCTCGAGATACAAGTAAATTCAATATTTTAGCTCCTTGTACCTATCGTTCTGAACAAATACTGGTCCCACAGGCAAAGAGCTGTCCTCCTTATGAGGCAATCCAGCAACAGTCTTAACGGGTGTCTTAGGGGAGTCAGGGAGAAAATGGCTTTACTTTATGGCCTGGCGTTTGTCATCGATTACCCAGCGGATAGATCAACACAGTCTGTGTGCTCTGAAAAATCCTCAAATATGGAGACCATTCAGCGTAGCTAATGGAGGTGTTGATCATTGTCAGCTTAATGATGTTCTCCAGGTGGACTCACAAATGCCTGACCCGACAGAGATATTTTTTAAAAGGAGAGGATGGTTCTTTTTTAAGTCACATAACAACGTTGAAAATTGGCAGGTTGTTTGTCGAGTACAAACAAAAACTAGTTTTTAAGTTTTGGTACGTGATGGTACTGATCACGCTCATCAATCGGGTCCTCGTTAGGGAGATGGATTTTTGCACCACACTGTGTTGAATAAATGGAACCGCCCAAACCACTGCCCTTCCTCATCATTTGAGTTTAAACTGCAAAAAAGTAAAAAAGCCAGAGTAGCCTTTGGAGGACACCTGCAGACATCCAAATTACAACATCAGTCTATTTGTTTATTAATCAATCTGCACACCGCAAGCGGTAAAACACCTCCGAGGCTTTGAGCTGGGCTTCTTAAGTGAAAGAATTCTCTGATTTTCTTCTTAGGCCACGTGTAATGTCTAGACAGGAGTAGTGTGATGGGCATAGAGGCAAGCAGGAGAGGTTACGCTGAATCCAGAATACTTCCCCAGCCAAGATGGAAGGGGCCGAGAGGGGCTAGGGTGGGGGGCGTTAGGGAGGGTGAGTGTAGAATGGCGGAGGAGCTGCGGGAGCTGGCAATTATGGTTTGGGCTAGAGAGTAGATGGCGGGGCTCCACCACGAGCGAGTATAAGAGACAACATAGTACACACCTCAGCAGCCACGATCATGGTAGGAGCTCTCACGAAGTACGCCTCCAATGGGTTTGCTTTGCTACGGAGTTAGCCAGCTCATCAGACCAGCAGAGCAGCACACATTTGGCAGACCTACAGGAGACTCGTCCAGGGGCAGGAAATCGAACCCTGGCTTCTGGAATTGTAAAATTAACAAACCCCTGCGCCAGCATGCATATACACGGACAATTGGCTGTCACAATTAGCAAGCCAAATCAGCACAAAATAAAGCTGTAGCCTTAAAATATGGCCAATCAGCATTTACTAAATAACGACAAAGCTATAAGACTGGGAACAACATGAGAATCCCTGTCAATGATGGCTCATATTTGTTCCGTTGCTGAATCTGTGATTATTCAAACAGAAAATCAGAAATGAGCAGCTCGAGAACACACAGCAAAACACACAAACACACACGCATAAGTAAATTGATCTAACAGCTGTGTGGTCAGGATGACATCAGATTTTGAAGGCGGTAGGGAGCAGAACCAATGAGATGGCGGCATGACGTCACTAATCACGGGAGAAGAGTATGTATTGGGGGAGCACGTTGCTGAGAAAATAACAGAAACTAAGCCATGGTTGCTATCCAATAGTCATGCTGTTATTGTGACTCAGAAAAATGTACCCCATAGCAAAAAAAAAAAAAGAAGCTCCCAGCGATGATGGACAGGCTGATTAAATGACTGAGTGATTCACAGCCAAAAATGTCTCGTAGGCCATATGTTGATACGTCTTGCAGAGTAAAAAAAACAACAATATTAGGAATTCAAATTCCAGTCCCAGCGGCTCCAGAAAAGAAAATACCTCTATTCATACCTCTAATTTACAGTCTCCTCTGGTGTGTCAGCCTAGCTTGAGGGAGTCAGACTAATTCTGTCTGAAATGTATTAGATGGAAGCTGTATGTACTGTTGCTCCCGAACAGAGAGTAGCAGGTGGGTACTGGGGAGAAAACAGCAGTATGTCCAGCTGTCCGCACACAAATCGCAGCAGCAAATATCGTTTCAATGCAAATGGAGGAGGGTTGGGGGTGGCTGTGACAGTGAGACATCGTGTGGATTAAGAGAGACAGGACAGCAAGGACAATCACCAGGAGAATTGGGCATTCTTTCTTTTGCTGAGAGGGGAAATGAATGCAGAGTCATTAAGTCTCACTACAGTGTTCGAGCAAAAACAAAGTATTGATTTAAAGTGCGGTTTTGGCATTGAAAAGTCTTGAGGGCGTTGACAGAGTACTTAAAATGTCTTGGCAATGTCATACATCCTCAGCCGAGAATCTACCGCTGGTATGCATCACGGTAGAAATGTTTCGAGTCTACCCGAGTGGCCATGAGAAGTAGAGAGTGAGAAGCAGTCGCCGAGGCGAACCGGGCAGTCCCAGACCGCGATATCCGCGCTCACAAGAATGAGCAGCACGCGCGCAGAGTACCCCAGAATACTGCAGCAGCTGAAATTAAGATGAGTCTTTCAGCGACGAGAATATGGATCACGAGGATGGTTGAGGGTAGAGAGTAGAGAGATGTCAGAAGCGTTATTGGGCATGAGTCTTCACAGCCACTTTATGAATCACACGCTCCACAGATGAGCTAATCTAAGGAAGTAGATGATTGAGAGGGAGGTTTGACAAATCAGGGCAGAAAGGTAGAGTCCCGAGTAGTTAGCAGTTAAGCTGGCAATGCTGAAGAAGAGAATAAACTTTGTAGCGAGTTATGAGTCTGCGTGTGCAGCTAAAGTTATCCAGAGTAGAGCATAGGAGAGTACCTTACGCACGCGCGCCTATCAAAAGAGAGGAAATATGCACATCTGTTAAAGAATCAAGATAACGCAGCCGTGTTAAGAGCTATGCTCAGAGCTAATTAGTAGTATAAGACGCAAGGGCTAGGAGCACGTGGTATACGATTTTACGAAAAGCTCAGATAGTAGAGTAGAGAGTAGAGAGTAAGAAGTAGAGTAGAGAGGAGTAGAGAGTAGAGTAGAGAGTAGAGAGTAGAGAGTAGAGCATAGAGAGTAGAGAGTAGAGAGTAGAGCGTAGGAGCAGAGAGTAGAGAGTAGAGAGTAGAGAGTAGAGAGTAGAGAGTAGAGAGTAGAGAGTAGAGAGTATAGTAGAGAGTAGAGAGTAGAGAGTAGAGAGTAGAGAGTATAGTAGAGAGTAGAGAGTAGAGAGTAGAGAGTAGAGAGTAGAGAGTATAGTAGAGAGTAGAGAGTAGAGAGTAGAGAGTAGAGAGTAGAGAGTAGAGTAGAGAGTAGAGAGTAGAGAGTAGAGAGTAGAGAGTAGAGAGTAGAGAGTAGAGAGTAGAGAGTAGAGAGTAGAGAGTAGAGCGTAGAGAGTAGAGAGTAGAGCGTAGAGCTTAGAGCGTAGAGAGTAGAGAGTAGAGAGTAGAGAGTAGAGAGTAGAGCGTAGAGAGTAGAGAGTAGATCGCAGAGAGTAGAGAGTAGAGAGTAGAGAGTAGAGCGTAGAGAGTAGAGCGTAGAGAGTAGAGAGTAGAGAGTAGAGCGTAGAGCGTAGAGAGTAGAGAGTAGAGAGTAGAGAGTAGAGAGCGTAGAGCGTAGAGAGTAGAGAGAGTAGAGAGAGAGATAGAGCGTAGAGAGTAACACTGGACTGCGAATGATTACTCAGTTGCAGCGCAGCTTTTAGTAGAGAGATAGAATGGGCGCAATGAGAGCGTTTTGGCAAAAAAACAGACATTAAAGTTTAGACGCGTGGCATAAGAAGAAAGATAAGAAGAACCCAGTCACGAGACGCTCACAGATGAGTACGGAGAGAAGCTTAGAGGAGCGTCAACGACTGAGGTCATTTCTCAAATGGTAAATCAAAGCACGAAATCCAGGACCAATGTCATCAAATGATCTGACTTTTCCGCACGGGAATGGAATTTAAAAACGTATTGCGAAGCAGTACTTGAACATAGCTGAACTGAAAACACGACGTCCTAGATAGTATGGAGACACAGTGTACAGAGTGTTCCCTTGTGTACAGAGGTATGGTGCATTACTGGAAATGGAAGCGACACATGTTGTGTCACGCCGTCGCATATTAATTGGTCGAAGTGAATAATGCCCGTGCAGAGCAGAGCAGTGTACAACACAATGACTTCCACAGCAATCAACGGGGAAACGGTGCCTGTTAACAGGTATCGCGGTCCCCCTGCTGCGACTCAACTCACTTTCCCTCACAAAGCCATTTGATACGACCTCCATTACAATCTCCTCCCTCCAACCACACCTGTCTCCTTGAAGAATCTTCAAGAAGCCCCATCTAAAGCACCCCTCCTCTCCCCTCCCTGCCGCTCCCCTCCCCCCCCCCCCCCACTCCCCCTCTTTTCTGCTCTCTGGAATCCATCTCAAAGATTCTCTCTCTCTCTCTCTCTCTCTCTCTCTCTCTCTCTCTCTCTCTCTCTCTCTCTCTCTCTCTCCCTCTCTCTCCTTCTTCCAGACGAGGGGTCTTCACCCCGGCTGTCATGTCATATCACTCTTTTACTTAGCCTATGATTGGCTTCCTACTTGGGTTGACCAAGGCTGTGCAGATGTTCTCTGCTCAGCATCAGCGCTGTTCAATATGGATTTATCAAATGACAAATTTGTTTCAATTTGATTTTAAATAAATATGAAAAGACATCAATATTTTTGTTATTCAAGAGAGATTAATGTTGATGAAATGTGGGAATTGAACAATGTTTTTCTCCCCTGTTGAAGATGGCCTTATTTTCTGTCCTGCTCTCACTTCCGCTTGAACAGCGAATTCAGAATTTGCAGGGCTCGGCAGAGCTGCTCAATCATGATACGCTTTCAGTAGGGCCCTCTGAATTATTAAAGATGGAAAGGGTTTTATTCAGCCACAACAGAGGCACATCTTTGTACCTTTTATTGTTTCATAAAATCCACAGTGCATGGTAAATGCACATCCTTTTAGCTTACCTTCCATGGTTCTGCATTGCAGTTGAGATGTATTAGTCTTCCATTATGTTAGATAGAGGCTTGTAAATGCTGGAAGGTACAAAGCCAACCTGTCTAGCAAACATAGTTGCGTTCATTTGGGACATGGGAAACAGATCAATTGTATTATCCTAGCTCTGTGCTTAAACAGACTGCCATGTTATTATCACATTTTGTATACATGCTTGTCTCAAGGTTTTGGTTGTTTTAGAGGTCCACATAATACTGCTTCTACTACGACGAATATGACTAGTACACTACTAAGAATAACATCATTTATATTGCACCATACCTGCTGTTCTTATTCATATTGTTCTAGGTATTTTGCTGACAACCTAGCAATTATGAATGCTTGAAATGTGTTATATTCTACTATTACTGTACGATCCAGCCACCATATAGTGTTGTCTTCACTCTTTCGACAAATGTACTTCAGTCTAAGTCACTTTGGATAAAAGCATCAAATGCCCCTCAATGTAAAATTAATACAACACCTTTTGATATTGCCTGTATTAAAAACAGAATTCTTTGGAATTAGTATATATTATTTTTTTTAATTCATGGCTATATAGATGTATGCACTTTTACAGCACACACACACACACACACACACCACACACACACGCGTGCGCACACACACACACACACGCACACATGACAAGAAACAAAGAACACCCACTGACATGTAGTCATTCCCAGTAGATTGCCCCCTCCTCGGTGCAGCCCCAATTCTGCTCCAGCAAACACAGCCTTAATGAGATTGACAAACGTACACAGACGTGATGTCGAGTGCTGCCTGATAAAGAGCCAGCGGTGGGCTGGCTATAAAGCACGGCTGCCCTCATGGACGGCCATAGCTGAGCCGAAGAGAGAGAGAGAGAGAGAGAGAGAGAGAGAGAGAGAGAGAGAGAGAGAGAGAGAGAGAGAGAGAGAAGAGAATGAGAGAGAGAGGAGAGAGAGAGAGAGAGAGGAGAGAGAGAGAGAGAGAGAGAGAGAGAGAGAGAGAGAGAGAGAGAGAGATGCTAGCCAAGGACGCAAAGCTACCTCCTCCATAGCTGCACCAACCCATTCATTACTGTGTTTCTGCAATCACTCTTATTGTCTTACATTTGAATCATTCCTTTAGCTATGATACAGATATATTATACTATTTTATATTCTATTCTATTATTTATGTTTTGTCTATGGATATTTATTGTCTTAATTTACAACGTAAGTATTGAATAGTGACAGAATATGTTAACAAGAGCATTTAACACACTTAACAAGAGCATTCTATAATACATTTAGTTGTTTTATGAGTAGGTCAAACTAATTTATTCTTCCCTAAATGACTGCCGTAGATGGATAACATTTAGTTATCCATCTATATCTCTCCATAGATGGCCGTTTGTCTGATGATAATGAAGAAGTAAGTTAGTAAATGTACACCTGCTGCTCCTTGCACAGATGGTGAAATAATAATAATGAATGAAAACGTAGTGCACTCTCCTTTGGAGGAGGCACAAAATACACTATTATAAGTTAGGAGCAGGAGGAAGTACTTGTGTTGGCGTCCGGTCTGCCTCTCCCGTGCTCCATGCAATCTTGTTGAAAGGCGAGAGTGCCAAAACCCTCACAACAGCATAGCATGCAAGCCTCATCTTCTTCACTGGCCTCAACTTTGAACTGGTGGAAAAAAATAAGACTCAAAAAGCCATTTGAGTCTCCACCTGAAAATAACTTTTGGGTCTGCCCTGGAGAGAAAGCTGCATATCTCTCCATGAAAGAGATTATCAAATGGAAATTATCTTGCAGTTTTTCAAGGATGCACACATTTCTAGTTCACTTTTCCATGCAATCCTGCTGAGCCATGTGTCCATGTGTGCACCTCATTACAGGAGTTATTATTCTAGTCGTTGTCTGGTTGCACGTCAGGGCACCCGTGCTTCATGCACAAGCAAGAAACAGCCTGGGGGTCCAAAATGTTAACTGCATACACTATTGCCAACTACTTCACACGGCTCTCCTGAAGGAAAAACAACACTGGGAAAGACAAGCAGTCACAGGCCTCTATGTTCCAAAAGATCTGTATTTGTTTCAAGAGGAATAATTCAAGAATGAAGTTCTCGCTTCAAAAGTCTCCCACCTTTGTCACGGTGCGACAGAAATTGATAATGACTGGAGCTGCTTGGCATGGCCCACGAGAACACAACAACCACAATTATCAACGCCTGGTTGCCGTACACAGGGCTTCTTAAGGTGATATTCGCCGCATTCACAAAAAAACGGCGGACAAGGTTGCAGATCAGTTCTGACTACAGGCAGGCTTTTTTTGTTTTGCATTCTGCGATGATGATAAGCTCCGGAGATCTCTGCCGCCTATTTGTCGACCTCACTCACTGGGAACAAAACTGCGTTCCCAATCTCTGCAGAAACTTGACAACTGACTGCATGCCTGGAAACATTCATCCATTCATTCATTTTCTTTTTCAATTCCTGCACTTTGGGTTGATAAAAGCCTTGGGTAGAAGCCAGAGCTCGGTAAAGTTAACACTGAAGGCAGGCAGAGAGCGGATACGGTGGTTGAGGGGAAGTTGAGTGGTTCGGATGGATGAGGTAACAAGTGCTTCCGTCAGCCCGGGTTCCAAAGGAGGAGATGTGGAGCTGGAGCTGGTGCTGGTGCTGCCGGTGCTGGTGTTGGCAAGGATGCAGTGTTGGTGGAGAAGTGAAGGGAGGATGATGAAGGGTCCTCCCTCTCTCTCTCCTCTCCCCTCTCTCTCTCCCTCTCTCTCTCTCCCTCCCCTCTCTTTCGCTCTCTCTCTCCTCTCTTCTCTCTCTCTCTCTCTCTCTCTCTCTCTCTCTCTCTCTCTCTCTCTCTCTCTCTCTCTCTCTCCCTCTCTCTCTTCTCTCTCTCTCCCCCTGTCATGTCATATCACTCTTTTACTTAGCCTATGATTGGCTTCCTACTTGGGTTGACCAAGGCTGTGCAGATGTTCTCTGCTCAGCATCAGCGCTGTTCAATATGGATTTATCAAATGACAAATTTGTTTCAATTTGATTTTAAATAAATATGAAAAGACATCAATATTTTTGTTATTCAAGAGAGATTAATGTTGATGAAATGTGGGAATTGAACAATGTTTTTCTCCCCTGTTGAAGATGGCCTTATTTTCTGTCCTGCTCTCACTTCCGCTTGAACAGCGATTCAGAATTTGCAGGGCTCGGCAGAGCTGCTCAATCATGATACGCTTTCAGTAGGGCCCTCTGAATTATTAAAGATGGAAAGGGTTTTATTCAGCCACAACAGAGGCACATCTTTGTACCTTTTATTGTTTCATAAAATCCACAGTGCAGGTAAATGCACATCCTTTTAGCTACCTTCCATGGTTCTGCATGCAGTTGAGATGTATTAGTCTTCCATTATGTTAGATAGAGGCTTGTAAATGCTGGAAGGTACAAAGCCAACCTGTCTAGCAAACATAGTTGCGTTCATTTGGGACATGGGAACAGATCAATTGTATTATCCTAGCTCTGTGCTTAAACAGACTGCCATGTTATTATCACATTTTGTATACATGCTTGTCTCAAGGTTTTGGTTGTTTTAGAGGTCCACATAATACTGCTTCTACTACGACGAATATGACTAGTACTACTACTAAGAGAGAGAGAGAGAGAGAGAGAGAGAGAGAGAGAGAGAGAGAGAGATGCTAGCCAAGGACGCAAAGCTACCTCCTCCATAGCTGCACCAACCCATTCATTACTGTGTTTCTGCAATCACTCTTATTGTCTTACATTTGAATCATTCCTTTAGCTATGATACAGATATATTATACTATTTTATATTCTATTCTATTATTTATGTTTTGTCTATGGATATTTATTGTCTTAATTTACAACGTAAGTATTGAATAGTGACAGAATATGTTAACAAGAGCATTTAACACACTTAACAAGAGCATTCTATAATACATTTAGTTGTTTTATGAGTAGGTCAAACTAATTTATTCTTCCCTAAATGACTGCCGTAGATGGATAACATTTAGTTATCCATCTATATCTCTCCATAGATGGCCGTTTGTCTGATGATAATGAAGAAGTAAGTTAGTAAATGTACACCTGCTGCTCCTTGCACAGATGGTGAAATAATAATAATGAATGAAAACGTAGTGCACTCTCCTTTGGAGGAGGCACAAAATACACTATTATAAGTTAGGAGCAGGAGGAAGTACTTGTGTTGGCGTCCGGTCTGCCTCTCCCGTGCTCCATGCAATCTTGTTGAAAGGCGAGAGGTGCCAAAAACCCTCACAAACAGCATAAGCATGCAAGCCTCATCTTCTTCACTGGCCTCAACTTTGAACTGGTTGGAAAAAATAAGACTCAAAAAGCCATTTGGAGTCTCCACCTGAAAATAACTTTTGGGTCTGCCCTGGAGAGAAAGCTGCATATCTCTCCATGAAAGAGATTATCAAATGGAAATTATCTTGCAGTTTTTCAAGGATGCACACATTTCTAGTTCACTTTTCCATGCAATCCTGCTGAGCCATGTGTCCATGTGTGCACCTCATTACAGGAGTTATTATTCTAGTCGTTGTTCTGGTTGCACGTCAGGGCACCCGTGCTTCATGCCACAAGCAAGAAACAGCCTGGGGGTCCAAAATGTTAACTGCATACACTATTGCCAACTACTTCACACGGCTCTCCTGAAGAGAAAAACAACACTGGGAAAGACAAGCAGTCACAGGCCTCTATGTTCCAAAAGATCTGTATTTGTTTTCAAGAGGAATAATTCAAGAATGAAGTTCTCGCTTCAAAAGTCTCCCACCTTTGTCACGGTGCGACAGAATTGATAATGACTGGAGCTGCTTGGCATGGCCCACGAGAACACACAACCACAATTATCAACGCCTGGTTGCCGTACACAGGGCCTTCTTAAGGTGATATTCGCCGCATTCACAAAAAAAACGGCGGACAAGGTTGCAGATCAGTTCTGACTACAGGCAGGCTTTTTTTTGTTTTGCATTCTGCGATGTGATGATAAGCTCCGGAGATCTCTGCCGCTATTTGTCGCCTCACTCACTGGGAACAAAACTGCGTTCCCAATCTCTGCAGAAACTTGACAACTGACTGCATGCCTGGAAACATTCATCCATTCATTCATTTTCTTTTTCAATTCCTGCACTTTGGGTTGATAAAAGCCTTGGGTAGAAGCCAGAGCTCGGTAAAGTTAACACTGAAGGCAGGCAGAGAGCGGATACGGTGGTTGAGGGGAAGTTGAGTGGTTCGGATGGATGAGGTAACAAGTGCTTCCGTCAGCCCGGGTTCCAAAGGAGGAGATGTGGAGCTGGAGCTGGTGCTGGTGCTGCCGGTGCTGGTGTTGGCAAGGATGCAGTGTTGGTGGAGAAGTGAGGGGAGGATGATGAAGGGAAGGATGCTAGAAGCAAGGGGTTGAGGAGGTGGGAGGAAAATCCCCCGCCGCCTCCCATACACACACCCCCTGCATTTCCCCAACCAATTATCATATATCAGTCCAACAAGGAATGAACCAGATGTTCAACATCCACCATACATCATTAGCCTAATATCGCACATTAGCATGTGGAATCATGGCCTCTTGTTTTTGTCTGGGGAAAGAAAGGGCGGAATAAATTAACAGAAGGAAGACCGCCATTTACTGTATACTCGGTTCTGGCAGAATTCCCCTCATGTTGGCTACAAAGACGCTTCTGGATGGGATTTCACACAAAAGGAACTGGTGGTGGAAACGGTTCTGAAAGATCATTTAACAGTCACGGCCTGTATTATCGCCAGCATCTTCCAGAGCCCCTTCTACACTGGCAGGTGCAGAACATGATTGGAATGTCCTTTGTAAAACACATAAAGCATGGGCAATTCAATTTTTCCTTGGCATGACGTTTTAAAGGTGATTCTTCTTGACACCTTGTGACGCTGGCTCGGTTAAATACCGGTGTCTGGCATGTTCAAAATTCTGATAATCAACATGTCATTATTTATTCCAGCTAGAGTGTGGGCCCGGTGGACTGAGTCAGTGAAAAAAGTTATTGTTAAATCTATGATTGAGTCCATGGTGTCATGCAGGAGCCACGGTGCGTCCATGTTCCTTTGACAGCATGCTATGCAGGAGGCTTATAAAAAGGACACATTTACTTCTGAAAGATTGTCTTCAAACACGGCACGCTGTGCTATAAGGACTGAGGACATCCCTCCCTCTTTGATATGTGCAAAAATGAAATGCTATTGTTGTAAGCAGTGGTACGAGGTCGCAGACCGTTGAAGTGTGTGAAGAAAGGCGGTTATCACTGTCATTCACACTGACATCAGTGTTTAAGGCTCTTTGCTAATAAAGGCCCATTTGTGATAACGGAGTTGGAGGTGAAGCAGAGATCGTCCTCGCCGTCTTTGGCAAGAAAGAGGAGGCGGGGCAGAATGCTGATCATTCTAAATGATCTGACAGCTTTGTTCTGTTGTTGTAACTCTCGTCATGCCTCGCTCTTTCATCGCTGCTCAGGCAACAGAGAAAACATCAGCATTTTTGCATTTTCAACAAGAAGGGAACAATTGTCTATCTACTATCTTACTTAGCTTGGGACTTTACCTCTGAGCCATGGATTGCACTTGTTGTTTCTGTTTTACACAGTTTCTGGATGCAAAACATAGGATAATCAATCTTGACTCGACACATGTATTGCTGTTTGTAGACATTGTATTAGCAATTTTGACCTTTTATTTTAGTTGGAGCCATTGTAGAAAAAACGTAATAAATGTTACACTACCACTACCACTGATATTACTATGACTTCTACCGTAATGACTATAATGCTCATAATTATATTCATGTGCTTGATTTATATAGCATTACTCCAAAACAGGGTTTCCAAGGTGCTTCTGAGTGCACACGTAAAACCACCATAAATAATGTATAACTTCAGCCAGTAGCTTTGTTTGACATTGCAAATCTGTTCCTGAAATCGAATCTTAATCATTTATTCTTCACCTGCTTGAACTCTCCTGTTGGTATTTGATGGTTATTTTTTTTACATCCTGTATTGATATTAGATTTATTAAGAGTCAAGATGCAGTTTCACACACATATCTAAGCAGGACCACTACAGAGCAAGGACAGCACAGGGAGCATCATGAGACGCAACACTGCGTATGTAAACCAGGTAGCTTTTGTTCCACCTTTTTCTTTGTGTGTCTGACACAAAGAACACCAGCTGGCCCCAAAAAGAGGCCCATTATATATATATATATATATATATATATGTATGTATATATATATATACGGCTGTTTCTTTGACTCCTCATTGCCTTTATTTGTTCTATTTCTAACCCTCATTAAAAGTCCATGGCAAGAACACCCCCCCCCCCCCCCGCCCACAAACACACATGTACACACACACACACACACACACACACTGGTTTACCTAGTGTCTGTGTATGTTCTTCTCGACGTACTCCGCGTTTTAGAAGACTTACAGAAGAGTGAATAAGCCCTGATAATATTTTTCACAAGGAGTCGTTTTATTGTTGGGTGAGGCTCAAATTTGCTGCCGATGACTGGAAACATGCAGTAATCTAATTGCTTTGCAAAAAAATTCCTATTCTGCATTTGGACACAATTCAGTTGTACTGAATCACACACACACATGCACACACACACACACACACACACACACACACACACACACACACACACACACACACACACATTAATATAGAGTATATACATTATATAGGGGTATGGTATCGCTTTATACTATGGATGCTCTGTCTACGACATACCATCCTTTGGCAAATAGCTTCAATACAACAGTAGATTCACCCTGTGGCGTCACATCATTTCTCTTATGAAAGATCTGTTGGAAACCTTCATTATTGAGCTCCACTGTTACCCGAGTGTGAGGGTGGAAGAGGACCCTCACCCACCACAGTCCTACACTCTGAGCTGGGAGTTCAGCGGCGATGAGTTGCTGGACCAATCTTGCCCCCCAGTGGCAGACAAATGTACAAATACTCTCCCCCCTCAACTTAACAGATCTTCACGCTGCATCCAGACAGATAGACGGCTCACACACACACACACACACACACACACACACACACACACACGCACGCACACATGCACGCACGTGCACAACAGAATGACTTTGAAGTGAAGGTGAGAAGAAAATAAGAACAGATTGTCTCCGGGCCCCCTAGACATACATCACCACAGCTGGACCAAAGGAAGAAAAAGAATACGTTCTAACAGCTGGAAGCTAGACCCAGTCACACAGCCTTCATCAGACCACAGCAGAGCTGAAGCACAGATCCTGCCAGTCTGCCGATGGAGACAGACACTCAGATGTGGATATGATGTGGTTTGGGTGTGAGATGAGTGACTGCAATAAGGCATATCCATCCCTCCCACCTCCTTAAGTAGAGGCGGTAAAATCAAAACGACTTGATTCCTCTGGTGTTCAAAGGTGACAGTTCTCTATTTGAAGCGTGATGAAGGCGTACCTTCGGTTCATCGTCGTTGTTGGAATCGTTTGGCAGACCAGCAACCAGATTTATCCTAGAGACTCCATCCCAGCTCACCGAATGGGCTGGTTTGTGTTTGTGAAACTACCTCCAGTACTACAAGAGATTGAAACTACATGAGTGTGGATTGTTGGATTCCTCACATTCATCCCTCTGTTGAGCTGCACCACATTGGTCAAACTGTGTGACGTTGTGTGAAAGATGTATCAGTAATAATTCCCTCAGCAGAATGTCTCCGCCTTTGGATCACTTCTGTCCTTCTTTGTGACAGTAGCCCCAGCCTACTCCTTGCCGGGCTCCTCCAAAGACGCAGGACACAGGTTGTAACAAACCACTTTTTGGCAAGTTGGTCAGCTGTTAGACAGGCAGAGCAGTTATTACCTACTGACAGGTCAGGGCTCTTCCCTGAATGTGTCTGGTTGATAGCTGGCAGTGTGCGGAATGGATCCAACTACGACAACATTTGTAGTATTGAACGTGTATTTAAATGTATACCATCAGGCTCCGAAAATGCTTTTTAGAGAATGGCCTTCTCAGCTGCCAGAGTTGCAACGCTTGCATAACACATCAGGTTATATCACCCACAGTAAGTGGGTGATATGGTGGAAATTCACCAAAAGTGGATTTGTAAACTCATCTTGAAAGCGGTGTGTGCAAACAAGATTACAATGTGTTGTGCTCAAGAGAATATCATGTGACCATGCAGGAACTCCAAGTATACTGCCTTACAGACAGAGACAGCTTAGCCTCTATCTTCTTGGTTGCCGTATAAATATTGACGATCTTTAATCCGGTTTATTTGAATTTGTGGTCCATATATATATAGTATATATATATATATATAAGTGTGTGTGTGTGTGTGTGTGTGTGTGTGTGTGTGTGTCCTGTGGGTCTATGAATGAACTGAGGATTATGCCTATAACTGTGTTATTTATCTAGGACACCTCAAACCCTGGATGGAGATATTTTGTCCGTTGGTCTCATGGGAGAGAGAGAGAGAGAGAGAGAGAGAGAGAGAGAGAGAGAGAGACACTAAATGTATGTTATCCAGGCCAATAAACCACTTTGGTGATCTTGGACCACTTTGAATGGCTGGCGTATCATTTTCAATCACAAGCGCTGCAGCTATACTAAATGCCGTAAACATGGCTGTAAATGTAAGAAGCTGCCCCAGATAGTGGGACCCCATAAAATAGGTGAGTTGGGGGAATGATGGCTCCATTTTGGGTAAATGTTGACTCTCGTCTAATCTACTCGTTAAACCAGCCGAGAAAGATGATTCACCGGCTACGTTTTATTGTGCCCCATCATCTGGGTCCACTGAGCTGTAGATATACACGGCAGCTGCTGACAGCCCGCCCAGCTGCCGACGGGCCTCTCTGTGTTTTTTTCCCATCTGCAACTCTCAATTCAACCCATTGATTGGATTACTTAGGGACCCGGGCCCGAATCCGAGTACACTTGACCACAAAGTCCAGTTAGATTCGATTTAATGTGAACACTGTGTGTACAGTACTTTTCAAGTGGACTTCGGGCACAGTTCACTGATCCGTGCCGACGTCCACTTGAAAAGGTGGCGTTGAGAAGGGTTTGTGTGGAAATGGACCGCTTTGCCGCAACTCTGAAGCACGTGACTGGTGTCTGTGAAAGGTGCTACACAAATAAACTCGACTTACTTACTTCCTTACTTCCTGTTTGTGTTCATTGGTGGATCGCAAAACCATCAGAGTGTGGCTGTACTCGGGTATGGACCAACATAGGCTAATGTGAAAGCTGAGGGTGGGGAGTGGAGAGGTCGGGGAAATCGTACCTAAACGGCGTCGAAGCGTGTCGCCCAGAATCGGTCGTGGCCCGTTTGGAAGTGCATCACTCATGGTGTGCAATTGAATGATAGTTTGTATTAATGACATGGTCCCAGTGTATCGGTTCCGGTATGTTGTTCAAATGTTCTTCCACGACGACACATCCATGGCAGCGTCATGAGGTATTGAGGTGTTGGTTGGGTGAGGGGGGATTCGCTGCAGGTGATCCATCAGCAGGTGACAGCCGGGACAGCAAGGAGGACTGTGTTGACAAGCTCACTCTAATAATCGATCTATGTCTTTTCTGTATCCACCAGAACGCTTGTGAGATCAAGCAATTAAAAGGAGGCAGCAGTAGCCTTGTGTTCGTCTCAGAGACCTGTAGCAAACATGACGACACACACATTATTTTACATTAAAGGTGTTGCAGGTAACATTTAAGAGCTATTATTGAGTGTTATCTGTTCAGAGTACTCCTTTGCGGCACACACTAAAGTGGCTGAGCTGCATGGGGCTCCCCGATGACCAGGACCCCGGCAGTTGTTGTAAAACCGGTTTATTGCAGGGTGTGAAATGTTTTTGCAGGCAGAGGTGGTAACTGCCAACACGTTTAGCGCTCTCTTGAGTTGTGTGTGTGTGTTGTGCGTTGTGTGTGGTGTGTGTGTGTGTGTGGTAATGGTCCTGTGTGCACCACAAGTGTGCAGCCTCAACCCGGCCCCAGAGTCCGGACCACCTGGCCCGGATTCTGGCCAGGTGAGGCTGCTTAAACCAGCCACTGAGCAACTGGCATCACACTCACTATCCAATCAAAGATATGTGTGTGTGTGTGTGTGTGTGTGTGTGCTTGTGCGTGTGCGTGTGCGTGTGCGTGTGCGTGTGCGTGTGCGCGTGTGCGTGTGCGTGTGTGTGTGTGTGTATTTTGATAAAGAGTGTGAATATTTGTGGCTTTGGATGTCTCAGTGTTTTCCCGCCTCGAGGACTCCCAAGGTCATTCTTCCCAGACACCAGTTGAAACACCACAGGGTATTTCTTCAGAGACTCCCCCTTTGCGGGTTGTGTAACCACTGCCACACCAGACAGGCCGCGGCTCCCTCGATAGGCAAAACGTCAACGGTGCATATCCAGTTATACAAACTGAACGATAACCAGCATGATAATTCACTTGTGATCTCGTTCCGGACATCGCTGATTATTTTCCATCTCACGTAAAATGGAGTTTGGAGCTTCGTTTTTACTGAATTCCCCAAAGCCAACGTGTTTCTGTCCAAAACACATTTATCTCCTGTCTCAGTACCTGATTCACGCACATGCACACGCATGCACGTATTTTATTTTAAATAACGGTTGATATAATGGCATATTCTATGATGATTTGCTGCTGCAAATGCAAAATAACATCATATTTTAAAGAATGGACTCAAATAAAATACTGCATTCCGAGCGTAGCTATTTTATATTTACATATAATCGAGACAGATATAGATTAATCTAGGTTACTGCGTTCAAGCAGAGGCACATTGGCATATAAATGTGGATAGATACATTTAACTTGGTTTCACATTTCCGCTGCTTTTCCAGATATCTGGTAATTTTTTCCCCTCCTCGGAGCCTTTGATAATTTCCTCATCTCATCCCACTGTGCCCTCTCGCCCGCAGACAGGCAGATGGGAGGTGGTACAGCTCTTGTGCCCAAAGGTCTCTGCAGATTCACATGCCGTCGCCAAGGGTCATCCAAGGGTAATTGGTTCCAGACCAATTTGTGCTCACTCATTCTATATCGAAATATATATTCCTCTTCCTCACAATTTTACACACAGTCCCTCTCTCAATCCCCACCAAATCTCAAAACAATTAGATCAATGTGTATGTATTTAATGGCTAGTGTGTGGGTCGCTTAAACCTGCACAAAATACGTTTTCCCATTAGTAACCTATAATGGAGTTGTAGCAACAGTTACAGCTATATAATTTTGATATAGCTGTAACCTTTTTTTAATTGAGTAAAAAGCTGCAGTAGAAAAGTTAACATAGTGCAGCTTTAATATATTTGCTGTGACGCAACCCATTTCAGAAACAAGTTGTTTTGGTGGACAACGCTCTGTATTTCACCCCGGGGGAAACGAAAGTGAAGCAGGTTGAGGAACATTTCCATTCACTAATTTACCAGATGTTTTTTTCCAATACAACTTCTAAATGAGGCCGAGAACAATCAACGCATCACAACAACAATCAATATTGGAGACACTTCTAATTTAGTTGCAAGCACAACCAAGTTAAAGCTGCAGGAAGCATGGCTGTAGGAATGGGAAACAACGTACAGGGGCCGGTAATTGTTACTCTTTAATTATTAAACGTGCCCATGGGTGAATTATACATTGCAACAAATAATAAGAATGGACACAACAATCGCGCTACAATAACCAAACAATATTGGTGACCCTGGGCGACTGAATGTAAACTAGTAAAAGTATAAACAAACAAACAAACCAAACTTTTTGCGGAGATACTTTATCGGATAGTCTGAAAACAAGCTCAAGACGACAAAGTCATCTCATGTGGAAGCTTTGTGTTCGCTGCCGTTCATGTTGTTTTTCCATACGGTTCTTTTGTTTGTTCGGTGTGGCAGCCATATGGTATTGGATCATTCTCTGGCTTGTCTTGCCTCATCTCTGTCTCTTTCTATCTCTCTCTCTCTGACCAATGCCCTGACATGCACTCTGGCAGAAGTAATAACCGCAGATAGCGGACGACGGCTTTTTTTCTTTGCGTAGGGATATGGGTGGGGGGGTGGGGGGGGGGGGGAGATTTTGTTAGGTGTGACAGGGATGGCAGTGAGTGTGTGTGTGTGTGTGTGTGTGTGTGTGTGTGTGTGTGTGTGTGTGTGATGTGAGGCAGGGGCGACCACAGTGAACATTGGAAGTTCAAGGTTTCTGACTTCAAAGAAACATTGGGTTTTATCGAGAAAAACATGCAAATGCACACACACACACACTGACACAGACACACACACACACACACACACACACACACACACACACACACACACACACACACACACACACAAGCGCTGCCAACTCCAAAGAAAGCAAGGAAAACAAGCTAACCCTTATTGTCAATGATGATTATTCACTCTGACAGCCTGGCTGCTGGACTTTACTGGCAAAGCCTTCTTCCTCTTCCTCTTCTTCTTCTTCTTCTTCTTTGCTTTCTTACTCTTCTGTGTGTCCGAGAATCGTGTATCTCACGCTGTTACGAGCCGGGAGACAGGATTCTCAGTGAACATTACCTTGACTCACACCTGATGCTTTCACTCTGCAGACAGAGAGAGAGAGACAGTGAGAGAGAACGGCATTGTACTTTGAAAGAGATCGCAAGGTTGTCACCATAGTCAGTTTCACGTTTGCTCAATGTTACGCCATCAAATTGATTGAACAAACGGCATCTGTGAAATACACAGATAGGAGTTTTTTTTTTTCTCGATTAGATCATCTGAATCGGACGCTCTATGTCAATGTTATGGCACCGGGTGGTTAAAGGACCCACTGGCGCATTGGGGGTGCCGTTGTGGTGTCTGCACTCGCACTCGCTCTTTGAGAGTTTAATTATTCTAAATGTGTTTGGTGTGAGACTGGCTGTGCCCCCGCCAGCCCCACCACACAAACATACACACAGATACACACCTAAGCCATCCATCCAAGGCCTAGCAGAACAGCAGCTTAAATTGTGTGTGGAGTCTGCAGGGAAGGCCTTGTAGAGCACTGTAAGAGTCAATTACCACAGCTGACAGTTATCGGTAATGGAGAGGTACACACACACGCACACATGCACACACGCACACACGCACACACGCACACACGCACACACACACACACACATACATACTCTCTCTCTCTCTCTCTCTCTCTCTCTCTCTCTCTCTCTCTTTCTGCCTAGATGGGGTTTCAGAATACAGAAGTCTGTTAGCTATTGGGATTGTGATGCACTTCTCGTCCAGCTAGGAAAATAGGCATTACATTTCTGATTGTTAGGTACAAAATGTGTATTCCCCTTCAGTCCTTACAATCTACAAATCAAATTGGCAGTTTTCAGAAAGTTGTGACTCTTTCATTTTAAATAACTTCTACCCACTAGTTATACAATTTTTTGGAGACATCTTAAAGGGGACATACCATGCCACAAGTTGTGAGTGTGATTAGCCATTGCAAGCTGTTTCACAATCGCCGTGTGACTAGTGACGTCACAAGTGGGAATGTCCACCTAGACGTATGCTGACTAGATCAGTTTACCTGTCGGTACAGTCCACTGGGTAGGCTGGTAAGACTGATCTAGTCAGCATACATCTAGGTGGACATTCCCACTTGTGACTTGGACTTCCCACTAGACGGTAGTCACACGGCAATTGTGAAACGGCTTGCAATGGCTAATCACCCTCACACCTGGTGGCAAAATATGTCTCCGTCTGATACATATTGCAATGCTGTCATTATGAATCACATCAAACCTCATATGGTATGACCAAAATATGGCCAAACCCCACGTACCTGTGATACTGCACACTGTGTCCCCCACACTGAACCGTCCCTCCAAACTTAGTTTATTTTATTTTATTTTTTATTTTATTTCCTTTGCTCCATTGCCACCCTGATAAAACACTATCTCATTGAATTTAAATTTGCATCTCTCCAGGGCTTCCCATGGAATAGATTAGCATGTCAACGATTTAACTGTTATTGCATTTTATCTTTAATCAACAACGGTGCCAAGGAACCCAGGGTTCATTTTGCTCCCATTGCAGCCGGCTGACATCATTTGATTCATGAGGTCTTCATTCTGTGCACTGCGCCCATAGGGAAGCGTCTCTGTTTCCCACCGCAATGAAGTGCCAGTCTTGTGCCGGTCTTCTTAAATCTTCCGTCAAGAGGACTTAACCACGGAGGCCGGTGGGCGACACAAGACGCGGAAAATATATACATTCAGTGAGTCACCCTCAGCCAAGTGCGACCCTGCAATCTCAGTCTGTTAATAAACAACGCCTTAACCACAGGCAGTACTTTTAAAAGTATTTTTAAAAAAGGTGCAAAATTATGGAACATCTATAAAGGGCAAAATTATGGAACATGTATGAATGCTGCCTCAAAGGTGTTGACTGGAATGTGGGCAATTTAATTTCCCTCGTGATGTACCTGAGGTTTTAATCTGACCTTCGTATTTGCATTTTATGAGTTCTTTGATGGTGTGTGTGCAGAAAGTGTGTACATGGCTGCAGGACCCTCAGCGTCTGTTTGTCCAGCTCAGTCGGACGAGACTAGCGCTTAAGGTGGTTTGAATATTAATGAGTTTTGGCCCATAGACGATAGTGCGAGGCGACCATTCAAGACCATTTGAGTCCTGCCCTCCATGTGCTTAATATGGACTGTTTCCGCCGGTGGTTGCAAACGTGGCGACACTACACCTCAGAACTACACCCTCAAAAAGGTTGTGTGTAAACCAACGGCGAAGTCACGGTACACTACGGCCATATTTTCCCTTATATTTCATATATTCCCCTTTGCTCCTTCCTTCACCCCACGTTCATTCTTCACATTTATTATGATGATGCATGTTACAGACACTCACAAAGGACAGGACCTTGGGCCAGTTCCTGACAACACACATCGCTTCACAAAGGTAAACACCACGCAAGTTTTGAAGGCTGTTGCGGAGCCTTCAACCAACCATGCTACACACATGGTTGGTTGGGTTAAGCCGTCTCCTATCGACACGTCTTTCATCTCAATCGTTTCCCGCTAAAGGATATCTGCTAAATTGTTAAGCTCTGAAAGGAGATGTGGGAACATCTGCTCAGCCGGCTGTCAGGCGGGTGACCCCCATCCAGAGCCGCTCCAGGGGTGTCAGGCAGCTTCGTGTCAAAAAGGGGTCACCCTCGTGAAACCCAGCAGCTGCCTGCTTTCATGGATCACTGGAAAGACAGTAATTCCCATTTGCATGTGGAATCATTTGCGATGGCTAATAATATTAGCCATCGCAAATGATTCCACATGCACACATTCCACATTCCACACGGCCCTCACTGCGCCTTTGGTTTGAAACTTTACTTTGTAATCACATGTAATACATGTGATTACAAATCAGACCTCAGAATCAGCTGATAGATACCGGGTGAGTATATTCAGTCCTACAAGCCATCACTGTTACTGATCAGGATGGATTTAGTATTCCGGGAAACCATCCGGATCTCATGATTTGACATTCTGTTTCTGTCTGCACATCAGTCTGGCCTGGAGCGCAGCGAAAGCCTCTCTCAAAATGTCAAAAATGATAGCACTCCAAAATGATAAGCTTTGTAACAAAAACTGTGCATAATTTGCACCGACACATTTGACATTTCTGATAAATAGATAATCGACGCCGTTAGTTTTATGAATAGCCCCGGATCAAAAGAAAGAAAAGATTACGCATTAAAGTGCTCGAAAAACAGTTCGTTCATCAAAAACACGTTAACCATCTTATCTGGAAGACGCTGTGCTGGGACGGGACAGGAGTCCCCGTCTCTGTCCTGGGGCACATGGGTTATTACATAGGCCAGAGAGATGAGTACCACCTAGTGGCCCTCCAACAGCTAGGTTGGCATGTATGCCGCCCATGCATATGTGTAGGTGACAGGGAAAAAATACGTGGTCCTGGGAGGCAGACTAGATAGAGCTACAGAGGAGAGAATTATATGACCAACGTCTCTTCAGCCTACCATCGCTATTACTGACAGACTCTATTTGTCATCTCTATGTTGTTCTTGCTCTATAGCTACATCTGATACACAGAACATAAAGTTAAACAAAATATCTGATAAAAGAAAAGCAGATTCTGAGTTTCAGATCAACTTAGCATGCTTTGGTACAAGAGTATTTCCAATCAAAGCAAACAGTTGCTTTGATTCCTAGAACAACATTGAAAGAGCTAGAAAATATATAGCGATGTTTTGCGTTAATAGATGTTATCATCGTTATCCCTTTGCTGCTCTCACAAATCTAAACTCTGATGGCAGACTGGGTGAACGGGCATTTTCTCTTTCTTTCCCTTCATATTTGTTTCAACCAATCGTGTAGCTGGAAGCGGGGAACTGGAAGCGCGTAAATTGGCTATTAACAGCGAACACCAAACCGGCCAGCAGCACTAGTACACGGCAAAAGCTGTCTGTGAATCAACACAGAGAATGGCCACTGTAGTAATTACAATCGGCTTCTGAAAGCTTTGTCTAATGGCGCAAATCACTTTATCTTAAAACAGGGGAACGGGAAACAAAGTGTAACTCTGCCTATTCAGCTTTTGGTATCCCAGATTATCCCTTTGCTAAATCCACAAACAGTAAACGACCTCATGCCGCGCGATGGAAGCTGTTTCTCAAATGTTTCCTGTAGTTATACAGGTCATTCAGCAACCTAAGGGGCTTTTTACCTTATGGGGCAAAACATTTGTTTTGGAGAATAGCTCATAAAGGCCATCTTTGTGACCATGTTTGGTCGTAACCTGCATGAGCTAATTGCAGTCATTGGAAATATATTGCACTGGGCAACATGTACACGTGTTGTGCATTTTGTCACTAGGCAGTCAATCTTTCAAACCATTTACTGGCCACTGTGGCTCGTAAATTATTATCGTCAATTATTTTTGCCAATGAATTCCAATGGTTGGAGAAAGACCTTTTTCACAAAAAGCCTCTCTAAGAAACGCTGACAGTAAATGGCTGCTACAGGAAAGGCTGATATGAGCCTTGTATGATGATAATGTGGAGTTACTGTGGTTCTTTTTCATACTTTTTAATAATTCCATAACACATCCATGCATCCACTGCCCAATATTGTATTCAGATCTCCACTAACTGCAGCTGCGCCTTGATCGCATGCTCAGATCACTTCTTGTGAGGAAAGCAATTGAAGTAGCTACATTACAATAGTCTTTAAAAGTTTAAATCAGTGAAACTTGTATTTTCCTTTCTATGAAACGAACGCCATATACCCACAGAGGATTTGTGAATGAAGATGAAATCTCTGTGTAATGTTTGGAGTAACTACAGAGGCTTTTCCGTCCACCATGCTGCAGGGGGGAGTGAGATTACTTCTGCCTCAGAACAGACCAGCGGTGCACAACAAGCTCCCCGATATATGAGCCATGAGCCGCCGTATTCACAATTTGGTACTGAAACGTACTGTTTACCTGTGCAGTGGCTTTCCGTCACCATTGCAGCATACCAGAGGCTGCAGTTCTGGGACCCCACCGCATGTCTAGGACCCCCGCTTGTTTGTCTGTTTGTTTGTCACACTACCTTGGGGAGCGTGAGCGAGTATTGAATGTGCAAATCAAGTTTTACTCTTGAATTGGTCAGCAAAGTTAACGTTGGCCAGCTGATGTGCGAGCGTACGTCACCAACATAGTCTTAAAGGCATCACAAAGAATGTTAACTTGTAATAGCTTGCTGCAAAACAAAATGTTATCCTTTTTGTTATTTGTTTAATGAAACCGTAGCCCGTGGCCAACTCTGTGTATTGTATGCATTTTTGACTTTATTCGTAGACTATTTAATTGGTAGGAACTAGTGCTGTTAGCTACTTCTTTCTGTTTGGTTTTCTTCTCTCCCTCTCTCTCTCTCCAGATGATTGAATATTTTAACTGAGTATCCTGCAGCCTCCAGTACATTCTATTGTTTTATAGGAGTTGCATTTTCCTCTCCTGGTGTGACCCAAATATGTTAAATCGCTCACAATAGCATAACGACGAAAACACTTTTCCGAACTTGCTTGTGCAGCACTCACAATTGTTCTAGATGTGGGCCAAGTTGGACTACAGGTGATTGACTGGCTGATTGTTCTTTGCTCTGCCTCGCTTGTTGTAAGTCACTTGTATGATCCAGTGATTGTATGATTTATGAAATGTATTTATAAACCAACTGTACATTCATTAACAAATCTGTGTGTGTGTGTGTGTGTGTGTGTGTGTCTGCTTGTGTCTGTGTGTGTGCGTGTGTGTGTGTGTGTGTGTGCGTGTGTGTGTGTGTGCATGCACGTGTGTGTGTGTGCGTATGTGTGTGTGTGCTCGTTTAAAGCCGTACTGAGAAGTCATTCATGCTCAACGAGCGACAACATAGCCTGCAACAAAAGGAAGCGGAGAGGAAGTGTGTGCAGCATATGCGTCATATAATCAAAGATCGCAGACCGGAAGAGATAGCAGGCTGCTGCCTCATCCTCCTCCTCCTCCTCTTCCTCTTCCTCCTCCTCCTCCTCCTCCTCCTCCTCCTCCTCCTAGCAGCAGCAGCACCCAAAGAGCCATCAACACCCCGACTCCCCCGAGATGGAACAGCAGTGATCAACGTGACGCGAGTGAAACGGTTCCACCGCCACGAGTCATCGGGGACGACGAGATGACTGCAGCGCCGCGAGCCACCACCAGACGGCGCCGCCACGACCGGAAGGGGTTGGCCCGCCCGCGCCAATCTCTGGTGGTGCCGAATGAAGTCTGAAATACAGTGTCAGGGTAAGTAAAGTCCGGTTTTAGCAGGGAAAACTTCCTGCCCGGAGTGCTCGAAAAATCTGCCACCTGAGGCGAGGTACAAAAAAAAAAAAGGTGCGCATGCGCAGCCAATAGAACTCAAAAAGGGTTTTTTTTGTCAGGAGAAGAAATGTTCCAACACTCGAGATCCAACCAGAGCAGTTTTCACCTCAACAGCGCAACGTGATTTTCGCTTACCCTTGAATAATAAAATAAAGGTTGTTATTGTTGAAAGGAGAGATGGAGTGGCACACCTGATTTCACCTGTTTTGTTTTTGTTTTCGTTTCTTTTTTTTATTATTTTTTCATCACGAAGGTAGGGCCTCCTTCACCTTGGGTGTGATGGAGAGGTTGCCTTCGCCTCCCGGTCTCCCGTCTCCCGTCTCCATCCGCAAGGGAACGTGTGTTTGTTTGTGTCTCTTTAGGGTGTGGGGGTGGGGGTGGGGGGGAACACAAGTCACGCTGATGAATCCGGGACTCGCCGTAAACGTCAAAGCGGCATAACAAATGTGGTCCCAAGATGGCGGAGGTGGGACGAGGCCACGTGTGATTGGTCGCGTGGAGTGATGTGTACCAGGGACACGCGGCGACTGTTTACCCCGTCTGTCTGCCGCTCCGCAACAAGGTCAAAGATGCCGAACGGATTGCTGTGTTTAAGTGTGTGTGTGTGTGTGTGTATTTATGAGTCTGGGTGTGTTGTTCAGCGTGTGTGTTTTGTTATTTTTAATATCTGTGCGTGTCTCCGTCTAACCGAAGGCGACACAACGCGGCACAGCAGCACACAGGCGTGAGCTACACAGCTACACGCACACACACACACACACACACATGCACACACACACACACACACATACACACGCACACACAGCCACACACACACACGCACAAAGGACAGCGGCCAATGAGGAGCATTGAAATGAGCAGAGGGCCAGACATCGGTGTAACGTGTTCGGAGGCAGATGTGCTCTCTGATTGTTTTCTAACTCTCCCTTTTATTGCCTCGCTCACGACTCTGCAATTTCACAGCCGAGGGGTGTGCAGCCCCCACCGTGCATTAATTAAACAGCACTTTGTCAGTGTCCTGCATTTTGAAGATGAGTCGCACTCAATAAAAAATGAATTAGAAGGCAAAAAGGGAAGCCGTCGCAGAGGCGCAACATTTTTGATTTCCAGGAGTTGTGGGAGATAGACAAGTCTGAGGAACCTGAATAATGGATGAAGAAATTATTCAGCTGGATATTGTTTTCATCCCAACGAAACTGTTTACAACCAGGCGGTGGAAAGCTTTGCCGAGTCACTTCCTTAACTCATCTCTAATGTGATACACGGTGTGTCAAAGAGTTACCTTAGGTGAGCTGATAGGTGAGGTTGAGGAAGGCAAACTTTATGGGGTTTTTTTTATTTAGAATTTAGCAAATTCAACTCAGGACTACATGAGTTTAAAGACAAATAACCACATTATCCACCTCATCTTTGTAGGGCTGTGTGCCCTAGAAAAAAAACGAATTGTCTAATAATTGGCCTGCACTGATGGCAAATAAATCACATACAATGGTATAGAATAGTAATTTTTTGCTACCAATTGATAAAGGCCTGTTAACATCATATAGACCTATTTATGTTGTGGGGTTGTTTGTATTGCATCCCACGTACAAACGTACCCATATTTAAATGGATGGATGGATGGATGAACATGACAATTAAACTGTTGCTGGGGTTAGGGTTAGACATTAGAGCCTCAACAGGACTCTTTAAATGTTGAAACCAGTTCATTGGGGAGTTTGGAAGATGTTACAGTCAGAGTATGGGATCAAAATAGGGTCAAAAGTATTGTAGCTCTGTAGCTAACACCATATCTTAATGTGTATCACCACATCTGAACGTGTGAAGACGTTTTGTATGAATACATTCAAATCTATGAATGTGTACAAAAAAACTTTTTGAACAAATGAATTCAAATGTTTTAATGTGCACAAAATATCTGAACTAATGGATGTCATTTTTGAATGGCAACTCCTCTGAAGGCCCTGGAACAGCCCTCGGTATTGGGCCACCCTCCACCAGGGTGACCAGGTCCCATACCAATCTCCCACCTGGTCCTGGAGCATGGGGACTTGGGCTGTTGCGCAGGCTGGCCGAGGTGCGGCTGGGTCTAGGCTGGTTTCAGGCTGGCTCCAGGGAGCTGCTAGTGTAACAGGTTAAAGAATGACAAATATTTGTGCAACCTTTCATTTTATATTTTGTGGTTATGTGAGTTTTATTTCACCAAAATCTTCTATTGTTCATGGTAGCTTATAGGTATTGGGAGATGTATTTGTTGTGTAACTGCGCCCTCTATGGGATGGTGGTGGCTATAGGCTGCATTTACGTGTTCCTTTCTCAGTCTGCATTCTACTAGTCAGAGAGAGGTACGTGTCCACAGCAGTGCAATGTAAACTTGAAACATACCTGTTGTAACTTTAGTTTGAGTGCACATGGTAACTTGTACATGCATTTCATTTTGAGTGCACATAAATGTAGTCGTGTTTTGTCGAGAACATTGATGTGTTGAGAGCTTTAGAGATTGTTAACATAGCTAACCTCGTGGTTTGTTTTGCTGTATGCTAGCGCTCGCCATTCTATCTTCGTGTAATATAGCCCAAATGTTTCAGTTGTCCTTTTTCTTATGTTAGGCTGATTCTCTGTGAAGATAGAATCCTGAAGTGTTGTTCTTGTGAATTTGTACAGGTATGTACTCCCAATACCAGGTTTAGAATATAATGTGTTCATTTAAATGTTTTCTTGTACTGTATGTTGTTCTATGGCACTGAACAGCCCAGATGTAAAGCACGTGCATTTTGTGACATGCATGTTAACACATGCTACACATGAGCCTAATGCGATATATTTATTTTCCATGATAATTCTTCTATATTTTATTTTCTGGTTTTGAAATACTACTAGATAGTAGTGAGTCTGCGTTCTACTAGTCAGAGAGGCTGATTCTCTGTGAAGATAGAATCCTGAAGTTTTGTTCTCGTGAATTTGTACAGAATAAAGTGCCTTAAAGAACGTCAGCGTCCTGTCTTGAGAGCACCGGAACACAACGCAGTAGTCGGCGAAGTGCAGACCGCGCCGGCTACACTAGCATCAGACGCCTAGCTTGTGGCGGAACCACCAGTGACTGTCGTCTCTGCAGTCGGGGGGAAAGGGCTGGTCGTGTGATGTGACCGTCTTTCAATACGGCCGGTTGCTCCGGTGTGTCCCAGGGCAGCCCTCTATGTCCCTTTCCGGTTTTGCGCTCTCTCCCTAAGTGTGTATGGTGATGGCTGGTTTAACCTGTGTACCTTGATCATTCTCACACACTACAGGTGTGCCGCCTCACCTATCCCCATGAGAGCCTAATCAGTCGGACTTGGGCCAGGTGAGGCTGCTTAAACCAGCAATCAACCACACACACTCCACTCCAAGAACATAAATATAGTAAATATGTATTTATAAATATGTATTTACCTCCAGATTTGTTTCTGTTTCTTTTCCCTGTGTTCTTGTATTTCTTTCAAGCTGTAATAAACACGATTGTCTGCACTTGCACCCTGCCTATGAACCGTTTCTTCATGTATTTTCATCAATGTTTTGCTGACCTTTGGCCACATCGGTTCCCCTTCACCCAGTGTATTATATTAAACGTGTAAATTGGGATGATTGACATGGTAACGCCAGCCTATGTTCGAGGTAACCTCGTCTATACCCAACAGTTGGGAATATCTTGACAGATGGGGCTTTCTGTATTTGGCTCAGATCTTACAAATCCCTGTTGTCTTTCTCTGCACTTCCAACGACTTGAATTGCTTGGAGAGGAAAATGTAAGCTTTCAAACACAGAAACAGACTGAGATCCAGCTGAACAGAACTGCAGCTAAATCCGTTGGACACGGAACTAAATAACAATATTTTCTGTATTGTTTATTTCATCATTGCAAGTGCCAGCTTGTGTCTCTCCAGTATGTTTGGGCCAACAAACAGAATCAGAGAGTCCTGTCAGTCAAAATAATCTATTCAAATCAAAATGGATGAGGGACAACAAACAGAATATATTTTTTTATATATTTTATATCACTGCATCCTGGCAGAGAGCGGGTATAACTTGAGGTGTCTGATCCAAGCAGGATGCAGACAGTGAAGACCACTCCATCCTCCAGTTCACTTTTTGTTCAAATATTTTATGACATTTTGAGCTTGTGCAACACTTAGTATCTTTGTGTACAGGCGTTCTAGCTTCATATTTGCTCTCTGCGGGCGATCATATTTAATTCATATTTATTTAAATGACTCAAAGAATGAAAGTCAATTCACCCAAGTCAATATCTTTTCCCACTCACTCTCAAATGCTTCAATTATGACATTATTAATGTGTTTGGAATTATGTTCAGCTAAGAGTACTCTTAATGTAATCAAGCAATACCATTAGTTTGCAGTTTAAAGCCCTATGACTTATTTAGTGCTGCTGCTATTTGCCTGTCTTGAATGAACCTCAAAGGTGTTGCTCCTGTTTGAAAGAGCCATAGCGCCCTCTAGCTGTCTCTCGAGGCATGCCATGCACCTGCATTAAAATATTCAAAATATATACACACATTCTGTACACACTTATTACAAAAATGTATGAAATGTTTGAATTGTCCTTCGCTTATAAATAATTGCTTTGGTTGGTTAATTTTCCAATTATTTTGTTGAAGGCTTATTGAGCAAGCACTTGATGTTGACCGGTCAAAAGGTCATCACATACAGTATGATTCAAATGTCAGTCAGCCAGTTGCCCTACTGCCTAAAAACAGCAACACTCACAGAGATCACAATGAGTCAGTGGAAGAAGAAGAACATAACTGAATAAAGGTTACTTCATTCCTATTGAGCAAGGCAGTGGCTGATTTCATTGCATGAATTCATTAAGTGTGAATTAATTATGACATTCATCATCATTACATTATGTGTGATCTCTGTGAAGAGCAGAGGTGGGCAAACTACGGCCCGCGGGCCACATACGGCCCGTTGCGTTGTTTAATCCGGCCCGTCGGGGCATTTACATTAACAACAGTCCTATAATACATTTAAATTTGTAGTATTCATTTCGCTGTTTTTTTTTCTTCCTGCAATTGATTCCTTAATTGGTTCCACTAGATCAGAGGACACTAAGATGCGGACCGCGGTCCGGGTCCAGACCCAGACGCCGTCATATCCGGACCCGGACCTGTAACCAATAAATTATTGAGTATAATACAATTTAGTTGTCGCGTTTCTATTTTAACCGCTGCATCTGTTCTAGCCTTTACGGCACTGGTTTAGCGGGCCAATCAGGTCACATCACGTGACGCTACTCAGCCAATCAGATCGTTGCAATCAATGAGCGACTAGAAACAAACCTACACGCGGAGAAACGAGACGAGAGAAGTGGTTGGAGTATAGTGTGCATTAAAAAGAGAAAGGTAATCAGAGAGAACAGAGCCTTTAAAAAGAGAAAGGTAATCAGTGAGAACAGAGCTTTTAAAAAGAGAAAGGTAATCAGACGAGAACAGAGCCTTTAAAAAGAGAAAGGTAATCAGTGAGAACAGAGCCTTTAAAAAGAGAAAGGTAATGAGAGAGAACAGTCTTTAATGAAGTTTGGACACACGTGTACATATTTTTCCCACAGACAGTTAAAAACCCGTATGTCTCATCTGTCCCGAGACTGTGGTTATTATTAAAAGCAGCAATGTGAAGCACGACTACGAGACAACACAGTGTTTTCACCAAACATAACAAACATACCAAACATACCAAACATACCCGCCCAAATCCGAATCTGAGAGCCCAGTATGATCAATGATTTCCATTAATGAATGTTCCCTTAGAGTTGCTTGTGTAGCCGGCGTGGTCTGCACTTCGCCGACTACTGCATTGTGCTCTCAAGACAGGACGCTGACGTTCTTTAAGCCACTTTATTCTGTACAAATTCACGAGAACAAAACTTCAGGATTCTATCTTCACAGAGAATCAGCCTCTCTCAGACTAGTAGAACGCAGACTCACTACTATCTAATAGTATTACAAAACCAGAAAATAAAATATAGAAGAATTATCATGGAAAATAAATATATCGCATTAGGCTCATGTGTAGCATGTGTTAACATGCATGTCACAAAATGCACGTGCTTTACATCTGGGCTGTTCAGTGCCATAGAACAACATACAGTACAAGAAAACATTTAAATGAACACATTATATTCTAAACCTGGTATTGGGAGTACATACCTGTACAAATTCACGAGGAACAAAACTTCAGGATTCTATTCTTCACAGAGAATCAGCACTAACATAAGAAAAGGACAACTGAAACATTTGGGCTATATTACACGAAGATAGAATGGCGAGCGCTAGCATACAGCAAAACGAAGACACGAGGGTTAGCTATGTTAACAATCTCTAAAGCTCTCAAACACATCAATGTTCTCGACAAAACACGACTAATTTATGTGGCACTCAAAATGAACGCATGTACAAGTTACCATGTGCACTCAAACTAAAGTTACAACAGGTATGTTTCAAGTTTACATTGCACTGCTGTGAACACGTACCTCTCTGACTAGTAGAACGCAGACTGAGAAAGGAACACGTAAATGCAGCCTATAGCCACCACCGTCCCATAGAGGGCGCAGTTACACAACAAATACATCTCCCAATACCTATAAGCTACCATGAACAATAGAAGATTTTGGTGAAATAAAACTCACATAACCACAAAATATGAAATGAAAGGTTACACAAATATTTGTCATTCTTTAACCTGTTACACTTGGATTTTGGGTCAACATAAAAAAAAACATTGACCGACGGAGGGGTTGTTAAGGAGAGCATGAGTGCAGTCGCTGAAACCTTATTTGAGGGGAAACATAAAGAAGAGTTTTATGCTAAAATCAAGGAAATACCAATATCAGCATCATCAGCCACAGAGAAAAGGGAAATATGAAGCCAGGATGTGCTCAGGCTGGATGGAGGACATTCATAAGGCACCATGCATAGGTTTAGCTGTAGATGAAGGAAAGAAAATAACATTTGTTTATTATCAGAGCACATATTTATAATCCCTTGGTTCAATAAATATTGTTATATTATTGAATTGTACTTCATTTATTTGATTTAACGACATAGTGACAGCCTATAGATGTTGATACGATTACTAGGCTACTTCAATGTACAGTATATGACATCATAACACAAGTTAGACATTATGATCATCATCTACTAATGGCCCGTCTGTCAGTTTTAAAAACCAAATGTGGCCCTTGAGACAAAAAGTGTGCCCACCCCTGGTGAAGAGGAACCCCACGCATTCAAAATAGCCTTCAGGCTGCAATGTCAACTATGTATCGGAGGGGGGCGCTAGAGTATTAAAAACATAACAATGAACTTGCAAAATGTATGAACACCAATCACAAATAGTTAAGGTGTAATATAGCCTGCACAATGAATGACAAAGATAAAAAAAAATATATATATATATATACGTATACATATATCGATTCTAGCCTACTCAATGGATCAAATACTCAACATTTCAAGTGTTTCATGCCGACAGTGTTTCATGTTTTACTCTATTAAATCCAATAAGAAAGCATGACTGATTTTATTTTATTATTTCCCTCAATGATTATTTAGTGGCTGATGTGATGTGATGTGATGGCGCTGCAGCTGCTCGTCGCGGGTCCACCACACCACATATCTGTGTGTGTGTGTGTGTGTGTGTGTGTGTGTGTGTGTCAGGCACAAGTTCCCAGAATAGACACTCGGAAGATGATGATGAAGACGAAGATGATGATGATGATGATGATGATGATGGAGGAAGTCACCGGTGGTGGAGGATCGACCAACTGTTGCTGTTGCTGCTGCTGCTGCTGCTTGCTGCTGCTGCTGCTGCTGCTCCAGCCCAGAGGACGCGCCGCCGCCGCCGCCGGTCTGCCTGTCTCCTTGCCTGTCTGCCCGCCTGCCTGTCTGCCTGTCTGTCTGTACATCATATAAAGTCTAGAGGCTCCTCCGAACTCCAGACGCTCAGTCCTCCACCACAACCCGCAAGTTTAAGCTCATGGATCTCTGTAAACTCCTGCATTTCCAAGGTAAATAACACAGTTCAAGGGGACGCCGGTGGGATAAATGCTTCGATCGCTCAGCGCAGCGAGAAAAAAATAATTAATAATAAGTGATCTCGCTTCGTCTGAATCTAAAACCATCGGTTCCTCCACGGCGGACTTTTTCAACGCGATCGTGGGCGCTTGTCTGTCTGTCTGTCTGTCTGTCCGTCCGTCTGTCTGTCTGCCCGTCTGTCTGTCTGCCCGTCTGTCTGTCTGTCTGCAGCGATGAAGCCAATAGTGCGCCCCCCAGCAGTGATCAGTGATCAATGATCACCTGTTGCGTGTCTGTCTGTCTGTCTGTCTGAATGTCTGTGCTTCAGGTGGTACCACGTGTTGTGTTGTGTGTGTGTGTGTGTGTGTGTGTGTGGTTCAGTCAATATTAACAACAACAGCAACAACATCAACTCAGTGATGACGTCCATGCGTGTCATGGGGCCCCTCATTTAATGTCTGGCTTAACTCTACCTCACAAACCTGTGTTTCCCAATGCTTGGGGTTGTCAGCCTTACCTGGCAGCTCCCTGCCTCCTTAATTCCTCAGGAACCGGTGTGTCCAGTTTGATCCATCCCTCTTCCTTTGACTCTGAGTCTTGTTTTTTTCTCTCAGGTCTTTTCCATCCTGACCTGTTGAGTCGATAGATATCTCGTAGGCTGTAGACGGAACTAAAGACAAGGCGAGGTTTGGAGACCTGCTAAAAAAATATAGAATAATAGTCATAATAGGAAAGGCTGAGATTAAAACAAAACAAACAAAACAAACACTTTGGATTAATAGAAGTTGTTGTTGGAGAGTGCTGTGCTTGGATCCGTGGTTGGAGGGTCACGAAGGAGGTAACTAAACAGAGGCCCCTCAGTCACTCTGTGGCCATGGGAGACAAAACACCTTCATCTCTACTTATTGAGGATTCATTCATATTCTTGAGGCTGACTTATTTATTTTTTGTATTTTTCTTTTTCATTAAATAAATGAAATGATATATATCTATGTATATTTTTTAAATATATATTTTTTTAAGGAAGGAGGCTGTGCTTGAAGATCAGTAGCCACATCCTCGGGGACACACTTAAAGGTATTTTATTTTGTACTTTGTCTATCTGTCTTGTCTCCCTGCCTGTTTCGTTTTAAGTTCACAATATATACATATATATATACATATATATATATGTATGTATGTATATACTGTATATAGTAGATAACAAATGTAAGCCCAAGGCAATCAGATTCCAAATCACATCAGTGATCATACAGTGATAGAGCACACTGTTAATGGATTGTACTGCTTGCCAAATGTGTCTAGCTTACACATACTCGTGTCTGGGCTGCATTTGCTGATATTTGAAAAGTTGAAAACTGCATTGACTACAAAGTGCTTTAAAAATGCTTTTTAAAAAGTGTTGCACAGGCTACCTGTCTGTGCAAGCCGCTGCACGTCGTGTAAAAATATGAAATGCACTGAAACATCATACACAGGGCTTGTATGTATAGTTATATTTGTTTGTTTGTTTTTTTGCTGTTACATATTTGACTTGTTAATTTAAGAGTAAAATGAGGCATCGTCAAATGGCATTTGAATCTTGGCCTTTGAATGAAGCACTTTGGAAACGTTCACTATCATGAAGGTAGCCTGTACAAGTCATAAGTTCTATTCTGTTGTGTGCAACAGCATAATATTATGTAATCACAGTGTATAGTTTTACAGCTAGTTTATTTGTGTAGAATTACATGGGTGGCTTCTTAATGGGCTATTATCTATTCCTATATTATTTATTTACCTATATTTTAAATCCTCACAGGTGTCAGTTATGGGCTATATATTTAGTTTTTGTTCTGGTATTTTAATCTTAAAAGGTTGACAGAGAACTAGTCATCCATATCATAGTATTGATTTATTTTAACTTAATTATTGATAGCCGCAGAAACGTGATCATTAGAGTCAGTGATATGTGACGGAATGTCTTTTATTAACACTGTGAAGTTCTCTGGTACTGGCAGCTTTGAACCCAAAAGCACAACAAGGAGACAGATGGAATAGCAATGAAAGTTCCGTTTGCTTTAGTAAACAGGCAAGGTCAAAACCGGGAGATCAGTCACAAAGGCAAACAAATCCGGCACAGGGCAGGCAGGGAATCCAAACCGGGAGATCAGTCAATCAGGCAAACAAATCCGACCGGGGGAAGGCAGGGAATCCAAGGTCCAGAAAACAGGCACGCGGGGTCAAACACAGGCAGAAAAAAATGGGAATGTAGGAAAGTTTGGTGGAACGCAACCCAAGACAATCTGGTAGGCGAATAAAGAGAAGGTGACCGGTATTTATATTGCGGGAATAACGAGGGAATGAGCTGCAGGTGAGGAGATGGGCGGGGACAACCAGGTGAAGGGGAGGTGGTTGCATAGAAAGTGGGAGGGGCTAGATCAGAAATGACTGGAGAGTTAGTGATATTGCATGAGAAACAGAAACAACCTATGGGAATTCATAGTTCCTCTCGAAAAATGAGATGGCAATACAGTTTAGCAAGTAACACGAATTTAAATATTTTTCACTTCCCCAAAATAAATATACAAACCACTGGTCGTAAAAACAAATCAACAGCCGTTGGGTGTTCATCGTAACCATGGCCATCAATAACAATCAGAACCATTATTCATGTTATGTTACGTTTTCTTGAACATATAGCTGCAAACATAACCCCAGCATTCCATTGATATTCCTTGTGACCCATGAATACATTTTAGCACAAATCAATAGTGAAAAGTGAACCGTTCATAATACACTTATAATCTTTTACAACCGCACAAAGTAACCTAAGTATAAACTTTACCCCACCTCCTTTTTATGCACAGCTCATTATGAAGATATCAATTACTTTTCTCCCTGGGGCCCAGGGGTGCTATCAGTGTGACCGTGACGTTATATATTTATTATTTTTATTTATTTATTCATGGTTTATCTCTGCAGCCCGTCAATAGCAATGGAACCAGAGATCCCTGTTGGCTCCAGTGCAAGTAAGTCCCGCTATCTTTAATATATTCTGCCACATTCTCTACTCTCCTGCTGCAGTCTAGCAATATTACAATAATGCACGCACTCAATGCACGTTTCTCAAATCCAATAGTTGAAAACATGTATGTACTGTATGTGTATAAGTGTATATGTATGTATGTACTGTATGTGTATAAGTGTATATGTATGTATGTACTGTATGTGTGTGTGTGTGTGTGTGTACTTTGATAACTGTGCTATAAAGTACTGCTGAGTTATTGTAGGTGTGATTAAGTTTAATGGTTTATGAGGTCATTAGAACCAGACAAGACACATGCACACACACACACACACACACACACACACACACACACACACACACACACACACACACACACACACACACACACACACACACACACACACACACACACACACACACACACACATTGATGTTCTCTGTGTCTTCTCTGTGTCTTCTCTGAGTTTTTGCTTTTGTTCAAATGTATGTAAAGTACAAAAACCTCTATAGACCCAAGGAATGCCCTCTTTGTCATGTGACAGCCAATGGAGGGAAAATACAATGAGAGGACGTGACGTAAAGTGGAAAACCTATTTCATTTTTAGTTTTATTAGTATCATGACGAGTTAAAACTCTCTCTAGTATGTACTGTATATCACTATTAGCCGACTTGAAGGCATAATGATGACTTGCTTTACTGTTATTATGTTATCACTGTGTTGACAATGTCTCTGGCGGGCCAAATATCTTATGTTCTTTGGGGCTCTTGCCGTAAGAGAGCTCGTATGCAAAGTAGTATATCTGTCCTCTAAACTGGGCCCAATTGGTTCAAAGGTTCAATTGGTTAAAACGCGTGTTTTATTAAAATTCGATTTTAGGTCTTAGGTCCTGTGTTTAATACTGGCATAATGGTGCCAATGTGTTGCGCTGTAGGTCTATACAAGTCCCTAGTGCGGCGGGGTGCGAGTAGCCTACAAACACGACCTACTTCCAATTAAATCACACGGCTTTGAGCGTATGGTGGTGCTTGAAATGATGATGAAGCTAAAAAGGGAGGCCTAGTTGTACATTGTACAATGTTTCAATGAAATTGTGCCCGCAGCACAACCATTTTAAGAGCATGCAAAGAAAAAACATCATAACAGGAGTAGGCAGACTGATATTACCAGCCGGTATTAGTATCAAGGCTTTTTTGTATATATATATATATATATATATATATATATATATATACAGTATATATAAGAGCACGAAGAGTTGGTGCTTGAGGAAAGAGCACCAGCCATAAAACAGAAAAAGACCAATGCAAACAATTTCTGATCAAGTGAGTACATTTTTACCCACTGAATTTACACAGATGTACGTGACAAAGTGGCCAGCAAATTAGTTTCGGCGCCACCAAATTAAAAAGTTAGTAGCATGTCTTGAGCCCTGTATTGCAGTCACAGTTATTAACAATTACAATTATTTATCAATTAAAGCAACATTTACATTCATTACTCATAATGCAAATAATTAAACAATGATGGATTACAAAGGGATACCATTCATATCTTTAAATGTATTCCATTTTTAATTGGAATAAATCATTGATACAGTATTTCTATAAATAAAATAAATAATGTCAAAGCACCCTTCAATATTATAATGGAAACATCATTCATTTAAGAACAACTAATAATACCTAATAACTAAAACTATACGTTGATTATCCAAGCCAGAATGAATACATTTTCCTTTGATCGACGAAACCATTCATCATTTCAGCACTATTCATACGCAGAGCTGGGTAATACTTTCCTTCTCACCACTGGTCAATCAGAGCTTAGCTTGAGTGCGCACACACACAACACACACACACACACACACACACACACACACACACACCACACACACACACACACACACACACACACACACACACACACACACACACACACATACACACATAAGGCAGCTAGTGAGTTTGACAGGAAAAACCAGATCCCAGAGTGTGCAGGTCCCTAAAACCGTAACCAGTCCTGTATCCACATAACAGGGAAACTATCCAGTCACAAGTTCAGCTTTAAGCTCCACACAAACATATGCATGTCTTCTCTGGTGTGTGTGTGTGTGTGTGTGTGTGTGTGGTGTGTGTGTGTGTGGTGTGTGTGGTGTGTGTGTGTGTGTGTGTGTGTGTGTGTGTGTTATTTATCCACTTATTCATGTATAACATAGAGGCATAC